>OZ024910.1:53624730-54224730 GCA_964017125.1 Flabesymbios commensalis
TAATCCCCTTTCCTATAATTGTCAAATTTTACAATAATTTTGCTAATATTTTATTTGGTCAATAATATTAGAGCCTATTTAAAAATATATAATAACAAGAATTAAGAAAAATATATAAAATACAAGTGTAATAATATTTGACTCAATTTTAATAAAAAATCAAGCATATAGCAGTTATAATTATTATGAAATAAATTATTTAATTTTTTATTTAGGCCTGGAACAAATTCTGGTGATTAAATAACACTCATATATCAATTACCTTGTAATGGTTTTTAATGCCATAGCGTGGATTCTAAAATAATAAGCCTACAATCTAACAAATGTAAATACTAAATCATCCACTAGAAATCGCGTTAGTGAGTCACGCTGGCTTCGTGTGGATACAAATTAAATTGAATAGCTTGATGGTTAAAGTGTTTAATTATCCAGCACAGCACCCAATATAAGCCTACGTCAATGCAAATTTATTCAACTTTTTAATTTTGCCAACAAATCAGTCAATTAATAAGTCTGATGTTTTTAGGAGTATTTTTTTTATATATATTAATTATGTATAAATTATAATATCTGAAACTTAAACAGTATATTGTCACAAAATAATAAAGTGTAAAATGTTAAAATTGAGCAAATGTTTTTTGAAAAGGTGACGTACGTCATTAAAAACATTCTAAATTAAACATATCCTAACTTTATACATGGTTTTGTCAGAAAAATATTTTCTATTTTGTAAGACAAAACTACAATTTGTCATATCGACATTAATATAAGTTTTTAAAATACGTTCTTATAACACGTAAAAGAATCACTGCAGTCTTTATCATTGTCAGGTAATTTTTTTTTCAAGGGTTGCGGGAAAAAATATCGGGGCCATAATTGCTTTTAAGTTATGTTGCATCATTGTTTTTTTAACCCTTTCAGGCCTGAATTTACCATTGTCATCTTCATCCACTACAAGCCGCGAATTGCTGTCGCAATTCTCGACTTGTAGTGGATGAAGCTGATTTGATGTGGTGTAAAAATTTAAGAAAATTGACATGTATTGGTAAACCAGTTTCATGGAAATTTTCGTTCTAAAACCCTTTGTTGTATGAAAATAAAATCTGTTTTCAGAGATGTAAAATGATGCTTTAATACATCGTTAGGGTTTAAATGGTAAATAATTATTGATAAATTGTCACTGGATATATTAATATATCGCATGAAAAAACATCAGTTGGGTTGTACAAGCTGAACTTATTTAATGCTTATAGGTACAAACAATTGTTAAAAAATATGTTGTATTAAAATTGCTTCCTTTTAGACATACATATGGATTAATTATTATTTTATCATGCACCACGTATCAAAATATGTCATGATTCATATTCTTGGCTATCAAGACCTCGGAGAGTAATATTATAATAGTCCTCATAATCACATGTCGGTCAGATACCATACTGACGCCGAATATATAGTCTATTCCTTCTGTCACAAGAATCAACTGCATGATCAACATCCCTCATTTCGCTGTTGTTAAAATAAATAGGTTTTTTTACTTTGGACCATATTTGTGTTTTTTTATAATTGTCTCTAAATCATGGTAATTGTATCCAAAGTATTAATACAATTATGGGGAATCACACATTTTATGTATAACAATCTTTTAAAATTATTTTAATATATGAACAAAATAATATCATGCTTCTAAAAAATAATATATTATACCACCACAAAAACCTACAAAACCCTACAAAATGTTAAAATATCTTTAAAATATCTAATCTTCGAAATTTAGTTCACGTCAGAGACTTTATGAAGCAGTTAAATATATATAATCAATAAGATTATACAATATCAGCGCATAATTACTTTAAATGGATCTCGCTATACAGTTCTGGTCAAAATATCTTATTGAAACCAATGCGTGCCCAGCATTTTGATCGGTAGTGAATTCACAGTTGTGATTTCTTGGTGATTTTATAGAGTACCTCCTGTATTCAAAGCCAGCCGCAAGACTATACGCATCAGTGAGCATGCCTCAAATGGACATTGAAAGTGAAAAAACGACACGCCCACAACGACAATGGCCCGTGTTCTCGTACAAGTTACGATATATCGTAGGCTTCGGATTGGTCGAGATGGCCATCTCGGCCAATCCGAAGCCTACGATATATCGTAACCACTACAAGAATACGGGCACAGCACTAGTTTCAACTCTGACACCAATTCAACCAGCCCCAATCCAGCCGAGTATCTGACAAAGCTAGTCTTGAAAATTCATGGAAATGGAGCGTGCAGCGCTCAGCCCTGTGCGATACACTCAACTAGGCAGCCATTAGCGTGATCGCCTATATAGTCCCATTGAGTGAGAGAAACAAGTATATTTCTCTGAGAGACCGAAGCAAGATCAGCAGGGTTCGAACCGTAAAACTATAGGCTTCAGCATGTTATGTATATTTAAACACTTTTATCACCAAGTTCTTTTATTTTATTTTTTCACTCACTTGAAGCTGTTTCTCGCTACCGCGACACACAGCTTCAAAACTACTCCTATATTTATTCAATTTCAGAGCAAAAATCGACATATCTTGATGTTTGACCCTTTCAGCGCGGGGACGGTCTTTGTACTTCAGAATCTGACTTCTGTAGACGTAAGATTCTGACGTCAACAGACGCACTAAAAGAATTAAAAAAAATACAATGGCCGTGCATCCATAACAAATAAGATGTATTTTCAAATGAGCCGAGCATAACTATCTAAGAAATTTCTAAATAAAAAACATTTTGGTCTCCAGGGTTTATGCAAACATGTACCTCGGCGTTATAAGGGTTAAATACAGCGCATTCTCATTGACCGTGATTTACCCTGCTAATAAAACGGATTAGAAAGGTTTATAATGGTGATTAGCGGTGAGAGGGTTAACACTTTAAGCGCCGGTGCCGCATATCTTCGGGTTTTTTATTATTTTTTATTAGCACATTATGTACCACCTTTTAAACATGTTAAAGATAAAATGTGACATAAATCAGCAATATTTGAAAACAGGTGACCTCCATTTTGTCAAATCTGTATAATTTTCACTCACTTGAAGTTGTGGATCGCGTCAGCGAAACACAACTTCAAGTGAGTGAAAATTCAGATTGAATAATTTGGCGGTTAAAGGGTTAAATTAACACTTTAAGCCGCTAATCACCTCTACCGATAGGTCGGTTTTATCGTTTCAGTCTACTTTTATGTGAAACATATCTTCACACAGTAGAATTTAAACGTATATATCTCTGCTCTATTGTAACAAATCAAATTTAATCATCCAAGCAATTATTTTTTGAAACGAAACAAACGATTGCACCTTTTAAATCATATTTGTTATCTATAGACTTGATCAGCATAGTTACAGACCAATAATATTTAAACATATATACAGGATGGTAGCGGCAAATTATATAAAATTAAGAGAATATTAAATTGTTTTAATTTGAGGCATCCGCATGCAATGCAGACTACAAGTTGAACCATCCAAATAGGGAGCGGTTATATTACTTGGACGGTGAATGGTTTAAAGGTCATATGGATTTTCTCTGCTTCAAATTTGTTATTTTTTAAGATTACCTGATATATGTGGGGATAGCCGCGGCATTGTTTTTTAAATGCTATAACAAGAGTAAAATAATAACTTGTGTGCACTGTTGGATGACGGTGCCGGCTGTTTCCGTCCGAAATTAAAATTCAAGCGTTGATATTGAGCTTGCTGCCATGGACATTGAAACCAGTCAGCTCGCTGTTTAAAATCATGTGAACAATGTGACCAATGATGAAGTGGTCATGTCTACGCCAGAACATTATGTGAACAAGATGACCAGTGAACTTTGCACGGAATATAAATTATGTAGTGAATGGGAATAGGTGTTTCTGAGTGATCAGAAAGCTCGACAAAATATTAAGACAAACCATATTTTTTAACAAAATAATGTTTTTGTTTGTTTAAAGTCCCGTTGTTCAAAGTAATAGCTGCAGATTTTTTAAAGTATCACTAAGAGTTCAATGTTGTTCATTTCGCTTACATTTGACCTTCAACGGATTACCCGCATGGGTCAGCATAGCAAGTCAAGTCAAAATTATTCAAACTTATTTGACTCACATATTGTATAATGTATAATGTGCAAAGATCACATTTGAACAATAAATATACAACACACGAAAATATCGTCATGTTGCTATAAAACAACACGCGTTGTATATTATTTATACAAATACAAGGCCTATTATCAATGGGCAGATTATATCAATATGATAAATAATGCATATGACATATCAGCATATGTATTTTCGATAAGTTATTATACACACATCAGGCTATAGACCCATACACTTTACGTATGCTAATTTAATACACCAGCTAGTTTGTTGTGCGCAACAATTTGTTTCTTCTCTTTCATTATTATAAATCGGATAAATTATGTAACATTTCGATACTGACAGCTTTTAATACTTTTTAAACAAATTTTTCCGGTTTTTATGTGAACAGAGCAATAATTTATATCTAAATCACAATATTAATGGGGCACTCGGCAATGAAATTCTCTTCGGCTACAACATTGTCTTCAGAAAATGTAATGTTTTTAGGTCCAGTGCAGGGGTTTTAAAAAAGTGATTACTCAGCGTTAAATTTGAACAGAGGCACTAAAAAACCCATATATTTCGGTAAAAAAAAAATTATTATATTTTGTCAAATTCTCGATAAAAGACCCGAGCACAAAAAGATCCGATTCCCAACGATGACCTTTATGTACATTTAGAGTTAGGGGTTCGGTTCCCGGTCTCGGCGGTTTGAAAGAAACCATCCACGTGTGTATTGTGGGGAGCCTCCATGACCGAGAGGTAGCGTGCTTCATATGATATTCTGACGTAAGCATGATTTTGAACAGTGCATGGGCTGACTGGTTTGAATATCCATACAAAAACAAATATCGCTTGTTGAAAAGTAAATTCCCTGATATGACCAGGGAAACTATTGAATTCCCTTGATAAGACGTCTACATCGACTAAAAAAATCGATGGTACCACCTTCATACACCAGTTTACAAACACAATTTATTCAAAAAAATATTGACAGTGCTATTTCGATACATTATATTTAAATATACACTATACAATATAGATCAAATAAAAAAAATCGATAGCAAAAATAGAAAACTTTTACATTGAACTTTATCAGTAGTAATTTATATATTGCCATGACATTACATTTTGTAAACATGCGGTAATATTGAATTATTTCATGATGGTTCTTTATATAGTAGCCGGTATAAGTTTTTTTATGTGCATGCACATTGAAGAAACCATAACCATACCTAAACAAAACAACTATACAATATATTCACAGACAGATATTATTATTTCAGCATATATAAAAAACAATATGGTGAGGATGTCATAGACACATGTCGCTTTCAATGGAGTCATACTACAGTAATAATGAGCAATGACATAATTTATATAAATATACATGACATTAATAATACGGTAATATAATATGGCATATCATAAATACACTATATACGCCTAATACTATAGATCTGGTAATATTCGCGAGGTTTTAATTTTCGCGAATTCCGCGGGGAGGACAAATTAGCGAATTTAAGAATCTCGCGAAAGTTATTATAATAATAGGGCTACTTAAGAAAAACGGAAATTCGCGAATTCTAATTTTTTGTGAAAAGTCCCCCCCCCCAAAAAAAAAATCGCGAAAATTTAAACAGGCACAAATTACCAGATCTACAGTATATATGCCTAAGTGCAATGAATTTGTTTAAAATTGTACGTGAAGAAGAACGCAGCACGATTAACGTCAATACACTGGTCTCAACCTTATTACTCGACGAGGCCGCCATTAACGGCATCGCCTCTAGTCACATTGATAGGGGAGAAACAGTGATTTTTATCCGAAAGACCGAAGTATATAGATTAAATGATCCCATAGCGCTTTAACAATGCATCTATGAAAACACATATATCATTTCTAGCAAAAAAATATAAAAATGTATGACAGTTCGCATTGATATAGAACATTTTTTTATTGTACTTAACTTGTTCCGAATCCTATCACACGACGACATGGCCTATAATTCTCCTATATATATATATCAATGCATCTCTTTAACCCTTTTATCGCCGAATTATTCAATCTCAATTTTCACCCACTTGAAGTTGTGTCTCGCTGACGCGATCCACAACTTCAAGTGAGTGAAAATTATTCAGATTTGACAAAATGGAGGTCATCTGCATGTTTTCAAATATTGCTGATTGATGCCACTTTTTATCTTTAACGTGTTTAAAAGATGGTACTTAATGTGCTAAGAAAAAATAAAATCCCGAGTATATGCGGCACCGGCGGTTAAAAAGGGTTAAAACGTAACCCTGCTCGTGGACAGATAACGGGGAGCGCACGGGATAATAATAATAATAATAATAATAATAATATAAAGCATTTGATATAGCGCCATACATCAGCCTAAGTTTCGGCCGTTCGCAGGCGGGGTGACAACCGTCACATTTTATTCTCATATTATTGACATATAAATAATGGACTGCATGCAGGATAATTAATGAAATGTAGAATGTGGATTAACCCTTTTCCCCCTAAGTTATCTACAGCGATCTACAACTTCACGTGGGTGAAAATTACTCATATCTCCTAATTTGGGGGAAAAAAATCTCCAATTCCTTCAGGTTGAACATAAGTTTATTTCGCAAAGAAACGGTATTTCATATGTCAAGAAAAGTATATGTTGAAAATGAATACAGACGTGCTTAGCGTTTAAAGGGTTAAAATACTCAACGGACCAAACCTAGTATCCACACCATGTATCCACACCTATAGCATTCACACATAGTATTCACGCCTATACCCATGCATGGTTAATTGACCGTGTCACGTGCATGGTAAATCAGCTAATCACAGCCCGTTATTCAGTTGTTGATTAAATTGGGATGGCATGCATAGTCTGTGTTACACGACTTCAACGTTATGTCTCCAAAAAACACAAATACATGTATATCATTTTCGTGAACAAATAAATGGTTTGATTATACTCAATCAATCTAGCAAAAGTGAAAAATATTTATCACAAAATAAAGTGGTATGAACAAGTAATAATCTGATAATATATTGACACTTGAATGTCTGGGTCGACTTAGCTGTAGGCTATTACGTAAGGCATAGAACAATGGTGACGTTAGAATTGAAAGGGTATTCTCTTTTAGTTTTACGTGGGTAATTTATTTTGATAATTCTAAATCATGCAAGTATATTGATTGGCAGATAATTTATGTAAAAAAAACAGGATTTATCATAGCTTCATATTCTCTATTACTATATATAATTAATAAGTGTTTATGATGTAACTGTCAGTGTTAACATATATACTGTTATTACTAAATGTAATAGGCCTATATTGTACTATTCGTTACTTTTCATTTATTTGTCAGATAAGTGTAATACCGTTAAGCCTATTTTGCAGCATTCCATACATGACTGCTTGATATTTGCATAATGACCACTGTAGGATATGCGTCATACATGTCCTGGTTCACTCTATACTTAAGTCTGTACGCAGTAATCACGCAGCTAGATTTCCTAATGAATAATAATTGACATAGGCCTATCAAAAAAACAGTTATTGGGAAACAAACGTGTATCCTTATATAGTCAATAATTGCAAATTAAATGTCCCGATTGAAACTGATACAATGAGTAATTTTCATCCGCTTGACGTCGTGTGTCGCGGTAGCGAGACACGACGTCAAGCGGATGAAAAATTAAATTGAACACCCCAGCACGTAAAGGGTCAGGAGATCTCGAGTGATTGATATAGTGTTCTCAGTATACGGTTATCTAGTACAGGTCGTATGAGGACACAGCTCACCCATTGGATATATGTGTATACGTGCACACAAATATGTTATTGTGTACACAAAGGAATTCCTGTGTATACATACATGTATATCAGTATCAGTTGTCGCTTGGTTCATCTGATAAAATACAATGAAGAATAAATGTCTACAAAACTTGTCGTGAAAACTGTTTCTATGTAACACGTTGGTGGTCCACTTGGTCCCCTTGGTAGAGAGTCGTATCTAAGACTTTATAAAGTCGGAGATACGATACTCTAATACCAAGGTGACAAAGTGTAAAACATATCTTTATCTTTAAAGCTGGGCTGAGTACTTTTAAATTAACTCTATAGATAAAATCAGCTTGCCCCAAGCTTTATAATCTATAATTCCAAACAAATTGACGCAGGAATTATACTATACTGTACAGCTACGTGATAATGTGGCTATATATAACATATATGCCTAATGCATCATCATCAAGATTTGTTTTTAAATTTCTGAAATTCAGTTGGTCTCCTTTAATTTTGTAGAATATTTTAATACAAAATATAACAGTACTGCGGATGTTTTTCTTTTTAAAATGTCATAGGTTTTTTTAGTAAATCTTTTATATTATATACCATCCTCGGCCGTTTCCGTCTGATGTCATATCGTCGCCTCGGAGCTAAAGGATCCTATCTGCCACTCTAACGAGTGTCAGATAGGATCCTTTAGCTCCGAGGCGATAATATTAGGAAATTTATAATCAAACAGTGATAATGGTTATCCATTAACAGATAACATTGCAGTAAATAGGCCTACCGATGTAGTCTCGAATCAATATAAAAATGTATTTTAAGATTTAGTTAGGTGATACAAAAGTGACGAAACCGGTATACATACAATTCCAGACCATCTATGTGAAATAGAACTTATACGTTAAATGTAAAGAGTGTTCTCCAGGACTAAAAAGGTTATAAACGTATCGGAATAGCCGTGTCATTATTTTCCAAATGTTATAATTAAGGGACAGTTGCATCCAAATGTAATAAGTAGGGGACAGTTGCATGAAGGTGGTATCATCGACTATTTTCGTCAATGCTAATTTGACCAATAGTTAGATATTCATGTCGGAACATCCTGTGAACACGACGACTTTAATGCACGGGGTCTACGTCGTCATTGGGAGGGAGTAGACGTGCCCGGCACGTTTTCACAAGCTGAGCAGAATATTAAGACAAACCATAGGCTATATTTTTACCTATATAATATTTTCGAGTGTAAACTTTAAAGCCCGTTTTTAAAGTAACGGCTAATCAGACAGACAGACAAAACGTTTACGTTTTGACTTTTAAGTGCACATCATGTGTAGGTTTACTGTATTCTGTGAAACTCAATGACCTTGGCCTCCTTTATTTTCACCGAGCTGGCTAATACAATGAAGTATGGGGGTGGGGTATTATATAACCTTGTTTTCACCATGTGACGTCACTGCGTTTTACAGAATGAAGTATGGGGGAGGGGTGTTATATAAATTTATTTTCACCGAGTGACGTCACTGCGTTTCACAGACGTATCTCAGCAAACACGACACGTTTAACCAATGCTGGTTTAATGTTGGGCCAGCGTCAGAGACGGTGGCCCAACATTTAACCATCATGGGATGAACGTGGCGTGTTTGCCAGATATATAGTGAGCTGATAAACAAATAAAAACAATGGCCCTAAACAACTCGAACAAAAATATAAAAAGACGCCCAATATTTGTCTTAGCCATAAATGAGAAGAGTACAGGTACCTCAAGCAAATATATACAGGAGAACATAAGCCTTAATTTGAATCACTCTACATTATACATGTAGCTACTAGCTACTTCGAAATTAAACAGGTATATTGACGCAATGTTGGTTTAATGCTGGGCCACCATCTGCGACACTGGCCCAACATTAAGCCAGTATTGTGTCAATGGCTCGTGTTTTACGGAGTATAATATAGGCACACTATCTCGAAATGGAAAGAGATCAACACGAGCAGCTTACACCTGAGGCGATTTATATCAAGGACAGATTGTGATTGCAGGGTAGATGGTGTACATTTCATTCCTGGCTACTATGACATGATATTATAAATACTGACGTAAGCCAATGTTGGTTTCATGTTGGACCGATGTCGTAGACGGCAGGCTAACATTAAAAGAACATTAGTTAAACGCCTTGTGTTTGCTAGGCCGTAATCACAAAACACAAGAAAAACAATTTAAATCCGACTTCAAGGTTGACAGTGTGGAGGTGTTATATCTTTCCCCATAGCGTGATCACCTTAAAACACACGCACAAAAGTTGTATATGATGCAAATATAATAAAAACATATTTCAGAGAGTAGAAAAGTTTTCAATGACACGTACCATGTTAATGCTCATGATTTTGTCATATTTTTTCTCGGATGCGGGATGCATCAATCAAAATTGAATGATTATAGATTATAGATGATAGATTTATTATGGCATCGCCCCTCCCCCCGTACCACACCAGCTTCTTCCATTACAAGCGTAGATTTTTAAATTAAAAAGTTACCATGACTTCGTCACCACCGAATATACCTTACATTACCAATTACCCCTCTCTAATGTATCGCATAGAAATATTTAATTTTACAATTAATAACAGTTTTATGAATAGTACATGTTTTTTTGATATATGTGCAGTGATTGTAAACTACAACTAAAAAATACAGGTAGAAATAAATGCGTGGCTATGTTATCGGGAGGGAATATTTGAAAAATTGCCACAATTGTTACGAATTTATTGGGATCAAGTATAATATTCCACCCCCGACCAACGACAGAGTCGTTAAGTCTGCCACATGACAAGATCAGCCAATCACCGCTGTCATTCAGTTGTTAATTTAAATTATGCCAAATATTGCGGGGAAAAATAATAGTGAATTGAATTAAATTGAAATCAATTAAAAACCCATACACAATTTATAATATATACAGTATTATAAATTAATTTTTATAGTAGAGTATACTATAATAATATATTTTTTATTTGGTGGTCACATGTTATCACATTATCTATTTTGCACACTCTGTACACTCTGAACAATAAAGGTTCTTTAATAAGAACCCTTTAGCATTATTCCCATGTAACCCCAGGCTGCATGGTAATAGTACTGAAGGGTTACCTCTAAAGAACCTATATTAATTAATATAATATGCATGACGAAATAAATTGCGTGACTTGATTTGATATTTAATTGAATTTTCACATTGGCAGTCACTGTTCATGTTTACGCCAGAATATCATGTGAACACGATGAACATCGTAGTTTGCACTGAATGACATTGCACAAAATGATCCCGTGACATGCTAACCTTTTAAGCGCTAATCATCACTATAAGCGTTTTTAATCCATATATTAACCGACCAAATCATTATAATCGGGAACGTGTATTTTGAAAACAAATACACGTATTTGGAAATGTTTGGTCCCAAAATATATCAGGAAATAATTTAATTTTACTAATCATCATGGCTGTACCTGAACATACTACTTTTTCGGCACTTCGTGCACCATATTATTATAATGTTCTATTTCAAGTGTAACATTCTCAGCTATAAAAATCATTGTAATTAAAAAACAAAAAATGAAAGCCCTAATTTATTCGTGGAGCAGCAAGGGGAACAAATTTTGATAGGCCCCAAGACCTAAGCCGGTGGTACAACATTTATCCACATATTTATAATTGTTCCCCGATACAGAGTCTGGTTGATGACATTGCCGGAAATCGATGCGGGATGAGAATTTGAATTTTACCGAGAAAGGCTTCATGGGACTATGCAGTTCAGATACATCCCTTTGTCTGATTTAGATCATTACTGTTTATTTTTTGATCTGGTAATCATCATGGCCGATTTCAAAATGGCCGCCGTAAAATTAATGAATTCTTCTAGAATGCATCATTCAACATGGTTTACTTAATAATTATGTCAAAAACACGGTTTTGGTGTCTATACTTACATTTTAAGTGCTGGAATATAAAAACTGTTTACAAAATAATGTTGGGTGCTTAAAAAAACAAGTTATCATCCTTGTTTTCCTTTTGTGAATGGGCAACATCTTTAAACTGAAAAGTAGGTATATGTACTGCCAAAGCATTGTATTTTAGTCCAAGCAAGCACGTCACTTAGACTTGTTACCTAACGTTTTGACGAAATGACAACGTAGGCAAGGTTTGGAGTAGATCATAGTTACAACACGCCTATTTCAGCTAAAATGATCAAATAAATAATGGCTTAGTTCACTTTTTGAACATTTGTGGTTAAATAATTATGAATATTGTTATAGGGGCCTAATAAAGGTTGAATGTAATAGATTTTTCAGTTTAAATTTACGATAAGACGTTAACAGTATATATCGGAATAGCATGCAAGTCGTCGTTTATGAAAGGCTAGGCCCCTATAATTTTTACGTAAAAATAAGAACTTTCGTGAACTGTTGTATGAAGGTGGGAGTCATGGACTGTTTCCGTCGATGTTTACGTCATATCAGGGAAATTACCTTTTTTAAAAAATATAATAAAATAATAAAACAAACTATTTTTTCAACAAAATAATGCTGTCTTTGTGTAAATGTTACGTATTGTTGTTCAAAGTAATAACTATTCTTTATTATTTAACGCTGAGTGTGCGCTTTCTTCGAAACACTTTGCATTTGACCTTTAAAAACATTTCAAGTAGAACTAAAATGAATGATACATAATTATGAGATTATAATTACATGTATGTTACGATGTCACACGATACTATCCAATTACTGCATCTAAAACATCAGTGGAACGAGCCCAGCGGCGCGACATATCAAAAATAGTGTTCATTGTAATTCTACTCTTGTGCATGAACGTCAACGAAGGACGAAATAGCATGACCAGCAAACTTCTGCGTAAAACCTTGACTGTGCATAAAAAAGACAGATATGTTAAAAATGCAAGCACGGGACACTGAACCAATGTTGATTTAATGTTGGCCCATTGTCTCCGACCCTGGGCCAGCATTATATCAGCATTGGTTCAGCGTCTCTTGTTTTCTGCGTTGCTACAATTCAGTCGTGATTGACATGAGAAGTGATCCCGCGCATTTGATAAATATATCAGACAATACGAATCTGCTTAACCCTTTAACCGCCAAATTATTCAATTTAAATTTTCACCCACTTGAAGTTGTGTCTCGCTAACGCGATCCACAACTTCAAGTGAGTAAAAAATTAGTCAGATTTGACAAAATGGCGGTCAATTCTGTTCAAATCTTGCTGGTTGCTGTCTCATTTTATCTTTAACATATTTAAAATGTGGTAGGGGCCCACTTAATGTGCTAATAAAATATGAAAACCCGAATATATGCGGCACCGGCGGTTAAAAGGTTAAGCGTGTCGTCCGCTCTGAGCTGTTTATCAATGGTATAAATGTACGTAGATATGTCAATAATGGTGTTCAATCATATTAAAATCTGACTAATTTATAACATACTTTGCCGTTGAAAACTATTTAAATTGCCAATAAAAAGCTCAGAGCTATTTAAGTCGTCAATGGCGCTGTATGAGTTTAACGTTATTATTATGTAATAAAGCGGCGGATACAAATTATTACAATATTCTCAGTATCGAATTAAAGTTTCAATTCCTCACTATTTAAAAAAAATCGCTTAATAATTATAGCCATTTAATATTATTTCATTAATGTAATAATTTATCCAATAGGCATCTAAGTATACGGTATAATTTATTGATATACATATTAAATTGATGTGATAATTTTATCAATATATATTAATCATTTAAATATATACTTTATTGATATATTAATTAATACTATAATAATTTAAATGAGCCTGCCAGTCGTTATTGTGTTCATTAACAGGAAACCAGAAGTCAATAATTATTATTGTAGACGAAGATAACAGTTATCTTCCTTTTACAATATATATATTTATTATTTGTTGTGAAAATAATTAGCGTGGGTTTACTTGTAGATAAAGTTATATATCTCAGTAACATCGGAACTACAAGGGAAATATAATGATTCCATTTTCTTTGGAACTTGCAGATATAATTATAATAGTATTCTACACCTATTCAGATTGGTAGACTGTGTCACCACAAAAAAAATTAATCGGGCTTTAGGCCACCTTTGTGCACATATAGGCTAAACTGGGCAAGGAGAACCTCCTGAGGATGGTGAAATGATTGAGATGACACTGTCCTCCAGACACAGGATTCGAAATTCGAGCCCTGGCGGTCTGAGACCGAGCACGCTACCTCTCGGTCACGGAGGCTCCCCACAATACTAACTTTCACACGTGGATGGGAAAGAAACAATTTTGTTTCTTCCAAACCGCCGACACCGGGAACCGAACCCCGAACTCTGGCGTGAAAGGCAACGGTGCTAACCACTACCCCAGGGTCACCACAAAGCAGAATAAGCTATTTACTGCCCGTCATTCCGTTTAATTATTTAAATAATTGTAAAATGGATCTTCCATATTAATTAATTCGAATATTTGTCTGCACGCTACGTAGTGTATACTTGTAATAATATGTCTGAGCAGCTATTTATATCGCAATAAAACATGATTGTCAAATACAACTTAGATATAATAACCGTAATGTAAACTTTCAACGTCTATATAAAAAAGTGTATGTATTCCACGCTATTGTATGTCATAAGAGGAATACGTTTTTGCCATTGTCATGAAGTGTACAGTGTCGACAATAGCTGATACGGGGTCAAAGGGCGGAGCCGTGTGTACACATGCAGGTCAGCAACTAGAGTATTATAATTATTCACACTTCCTGACGTAAACATATCAGTCTGATTTCACGCAAGCTGGCTCACTTTATATCTATACATTCATATGCGGTATAATCGATATAGGCTTTTTGCAACTTTACTGTCGGGGATAAATTATATCAATAAAAAAAAAAAAATTAATTATTTATTACTTTTATTGTTATTGCTAAACTGTATTAATATTATGATTACATATACAAATAACATTATGATAACACTAAAATTTCTTGTCGAAATAAACTGAAAATTTGCCCAGCTCATAAAAAACAACTGCATATTATTAATATAAGAAAAAGAATGATCATACATATTTTGTATATATATATCTAGTGATACGAGAGCGCCCTCGACTGGAATAACAAGGTAGCCGAGCAAATAAAGTGACGTTCCCTCGGAGTGAAAGGGTCATATATATGTCACTCGAGTGAGTGGAGGATAAACCCTTTAGTTCCGAGAGGCAGTTTATGGATGTAAAGCATATATAGGCCTATATATATCCTGTATAATTTTATGTGTTCATAATATGATTTATTTCACATGGTTTACAATAAAAATTTGATTTGTTATACAAATAAATAAATACAATGATCACATGTATAATAGACTCATAGGCCTATATCGGCATATAGCCTTTAATAAATTTGACTTGACTTGACTAATCTCTCCTATGCTAGGTCCCTGAATTCGAAATGACAGAGGAGGGTCGAACGTAAAAGTTCAGCAGTTTTTTTTAATTCGCCTGAATAGTAGGAAAACAAATTACTCATGGTAATTGTCATTACCGTGTTCGATACTCATATCATAAGTTGTCATTATGATTCAGCATATCTTTTGTATTTAACCCTTTAACCGCCAAATTATTCAATTTGAATTTTCACCCACTTGATGTTGTGTCTCGCTGACGCGATCCACAACTTCAAGTGAGTGAAAATTATACAGATTTGATAAAATGGAGGTCAACTATTTTCAAATCTTGCTGATTGATGTCACATTTTATCTTTAACATATTTAAAATGTGGTCCTTAATGTGCTGATAAAAAAATGAAAACCCGGATAACGTTTAATCTAACATTTAATCTGACCAAAGTGTCGAAATGTACTTATATAAACCAATCAACTATCACATCTGCTGACCACATAGACATTCAGCCAATCAACACCCGTCATTTTGCTGTTGTTTTATTTCAGGTCACTCTGGTGGCACATGGGATGCTCTAGTCTTATGTAAGGTTTTACTTTTTCTTATTGACAACGCTATTTGAAAAATAAATAAATAAACATTCAATATTTTTAAATGACAATTAGAAATAGTAAACGCATTAGCGCAAGGATTACATTAATATAAAAGATGGACCGCTGGTCATGACGAGGCCATTTTGAAATATAAAGGTTATGCTCGGTCGTTGGAGTTAAAAGGTTATATAAATATAAACTAGTAAATTGGTATCTTATATACTTCAACACTTCAAAAACTATATGCTGAAAATGCAATTAACAATAAATTATTGTAACTCGGATAAAAGCATTACACCGCCCTCTAAAAATATGGATCCACCACACGCATTGTACATAATGCAGTTGCAAATAGCCTCTGATTAATTTTAATTTACTCTGTGAATTATGAAGCTATTCGCCTGAAATTTGGCAACAGTATGTAACTGGTATCTGTGAACATTATTACTTAAGAAAATCTGGAAAAAGTATCATTAAAAAAATAGGACAGCAAAAATAGTAGTTAAAAACAGGATATTTTAATCATTTTTTAGAAAATTCTGTGGGGATTGCATCGTGGTGGAAATGTAAAAATAATTTTTAAACTCTCAAACAATCCTCCTGAGTAAAATTGACTAGCAAAAATAGCAATTAAACGTTTTTGATACTTTATTATCATTCACTTTATAAATATTCACTATATTTCTTTAAAATATTGTTTTTAAATCATTGCTGTACTATCAAAAATGTCTTAATTATTCCTAAATTTGTCTGTAAATAAGATATTATTATACTGAACATTTAATATTTAGTTGAATATCTTCTTGTTCTCATTAAGGCATCGACACGACGGGTCATTCCGTCATAATATAGTCCTTCCAGGGAATACTTGGGTATTTCATTCCAAATCTGGTGGACGTTCCCTCGGAGTTAAAGGGTCATATATATGTCACTCGAGTGAGTAGAGGATAAACCTTTTAGTTCGGAGAGGCAGTTTATAGATGTAAAACATATATATATATATCCTGTATATTTTTTTGTTTTCATATATGATTTATTTCACATGGTTTACAATAAAAATAATTTGATTTGTTATACAAATAAATAAATACACTGCTCACATGTAAAATAGACTCATAGGCCTATATCGGCTTTTATAAATAATCAATATATTTCTTTAAAATGATGTTTTTAAATCAATGCTGTGCTGTCAAAAATGTCTTAATTATACCTAAATTTGTCTGTAAATAAGATATTATTATACTGAACATTTAATATTTGGTTAAATATCTTCTTGTTCTTATTACGGCATCGACACGACGGGTCATTCCGTCACAATGAGGTCCCTCCAGGGAATCCTTGGGTATTTCATTTCAAATCTGGTGGACCCCCATTCGGAGCTCTCGTAAAGTTGTAAAGCTTGTGGGATTTTCTCACTGGAACAGCTACCATATTTTTAGAGGGCGGTGTAGTTTGTTTTCATATTCAGTCAAATTTTAGTGGATCATCGCCTAAAAAAGCATTAGTGTAATTAATCCATATACCAATAAGGCGATTTGTGAGCTATTAACCCTTTACACTAAAACAGTTGACCTTCATTTTGTCAAATCTAAATAATTTTCACTCACTTGAAGTTGTGGATCGCGTCAGCGAGACACAACTTCAAGTGGGTGAAAATTCAAATTGAATAATTTGGCGGCTGAAGGGTTAAAACAAAACATACAAATACACAGCATATTTCAAATGACACCTTTAGTTAATTACTTTTCGATTCTCTATATCTTTGTATTGAAAGTCAAATGTAAAAGATTTCATTTAGGCATATACTTCAAATTTGTTATAATTTTTAATAGTTTAAACGATATATCACTTGTATATAGGAGTATCATTGTTTATTAAATGTTATACTTCGTCCCCTTGGATATGAACCATGTATTAGTCAGGCTCTGGATTTATTCACAAAAGGTCAACTACCTCAAATCTTGACATGTGACTCCTTGTATGGTGAGGTTGGTGCGACGCTTGATCAAGGAGGGCAAACAGATGTGATATTTCTTGATTTTAGTAAAGAGTTTGATTCTGTACCACATAATTTACTGATTCATAAACTAAGGTGATTTGGATTTAATAGAAATTTGCTGAATTGGATTCAAAATTACTTATCTGATAGACACCAATCTGTAATTATTGACGGCAAGGAATCAGATAGCTTACCCGTAACTTCAGGTGTACCGCAAGGGTCGATATTAGGCCCGCTTCTCTTTGTATTTTACATCGATGATTTACCTAATGTATGTAGCTCCAAGGTCTATTTATACGCCGATGATACTAAAGTTTTCAGAAAAATCGAATCCATAAATGACTGTATATTATTACAAAAAGACCTTGATTCTTTGTTAGCATGGAGTCATAAATGGAAAATGAAATTTAACACTGCGAAGTGTAATGTTATATCTATTAGTCGAAAGTCACATGTCCCCAATTTTCAATATCACTTGGATAATAATTTTTTACAGCATACCGACAAAATTGTAGACCTTGGAGTAATAATTGACTCAAAACTCAGTACTCGGGATCATGTTGTTAAAACAGCTTCAAAAGCACACACCGTGCTTGGTATGATTAAACGGGCTGTATGATATGATTCACCAGATTCAGTTAAACGTCAACTTTATTTGTCACATGCTCGGTCTGTATTAGAGTATTGTTCTCCAGTTTGGTCACCATACCTCGTGATAGAAATAGCATTATTGGAGAAGGTGCAGCGACGTGCTACCAAATTTATTCTTAATGATTTCTCAGATATATCCTATAGAGATAGATGTATAAAATTATCACTATTACCCCTTTCTTTTCGTATAGAAATACTTGATCTCTGTTTTTTATTCAATTACATTCATAGAATTTTATTAATTTAGTCGATACCAGTACAGGTCGTCGATCTGCACAAAAGGGTATACTTTTAAAATACCCCGTGTGAAAACAACTATATTTTATAATTCGTATTTTAATAGGATTGGGAAAACCTGGAATATTTTACCTGACAGCATTCGTGCTTCCAGCAACATTATTATTTTTAAACGCAAGATAAACTGAATTTTATTTTAACAGTTTTCATACATACGATGTAAATAATCAATGCTCATGGAGTGCAGCTTGTGGATGTAGTAAACATCACTAGCTTTTTATATGTATAATACACATTTTTAGTGAAATGGGATACTATTCAGGGTTAGATACTTAAGTAGTAATATCATAATTTAATATATGTCACTAATTAGTATTGTTATTTTTATTATATGTGGTAGGCGATCTTAGCAGAGGTCTTCAGAGACCTGTTATTGTCTGCCAGTCATAGCATGACAAATCGAAATAAATAAATAAAAAATAAATAAAAAAATGAAAGGGTAAATCTGCCACTCCTTAAATGTTATACTCCTTGGATATGAAAAAGTGTATCTGCCACTTTTCAAAGACCAAGGTGACGACTTAAGGGTAAGCGGTTGTAGACAGCTACATGCATCAATGAATGTGGTATATCCGCCTGTTTCCGTCAATACATGCATCATATCAGAGGAATTCAAATTCAACCGGTGACATTGAGTTTGGCATGAGCATTGAAACGAGTCAGCTTGCTGCTCATAATCATGTGAACAATGTCTAAGTGAGAAAATCACGTGAACACGATGACCAGTGAAGTTTACACGGAATATACGTTATCATTGGAAATAGGCGTTTCTCAGTGCTCGGCACGTTTTCGGAAGCTCGACAGAACATTGAGAAAAAATATATCTTTTTGCCAAAATAATCTATTTTTTGTGTAGATTTCATGTCCCGTTGTTCAAAGTAATGACTTAGCTATATACATTGTCAATTTTTCCAAGTCAGGTCACATTTGGTCTTTAACCCTTAAAGCGCTGAACTATTTTATATAACCTATGGAGTCTAAGGGGCTTAAATTTAAAATTATCATAAATGTCTTAGTTAGCTCTGTCTGATTCATTTGAATACCTATGTTATGGGTCCATGGCCAATATTAATATTTTTACTTTTACAGTGCGGGGATCGACTTTAGTCGTCATAATCCGACGTCTCTGGATGTCAGATTATGACGACTAAAGTCGGTCCCCGCGCTGTAAGGATTAAGAATAAACGTAGATTGGGATAATGTTCAATATTATTATTTTCAAAATGTGATTACAACTTTAATCTCTAAATATGTCAGGAATCAATAAATAACAAAACGCTATCATATTATGTCAGTGAAAGCTTGCTCTGAAAGCTTTCACCTGAAAACGTGTTTGCCAGAAAATCAATGCGTCTGCACCAGGAAGTCAGAAAGGAAATCACGTGGGCATGATCAGCCAATCAACACAGCTATGGCTTCGTTGTGGATGGCGCACGGAAGTTATATCCTGATCAAAGACCCACAGCGCCGTTATGTCGTGACGGCAGTAACTGTGTGCTTACTACTTGACAAGACCAGCCACCCTCTGGACTCTTCACAGCAGTGACTTAACCCTCACAGCGCTGGCATATTTTTTATAAACCAGGAAGATCAAAGGGTTTTTTTCAATTTGAAATCATTATAAATGTCTTAGTTAGCTCTTTCAGGTTCATTCGAATACCTATGTTATGGGTCTGCGGCCATTAGAACAGTTACTGTTTAAATTACTTCAGTGTGGGGACCGTCTTTATACGTCAGAATCTGACGTCTACAGACGTCAGATTATGACGTATAAAGACGGTCCCCGTGCTGAAAGGTTTAAGAGGGGGAGGTCAAATATAGGTATAGTTTCTACGCCAGACTACATTAATTTGATAGGTAATAGCTGGTTATAAATAGAATTAATAAATAAGGTTAATAATTGGGGATCACCTGCATTGTTTGTTGTTAGTAATGCTTACAAGACTGAAAATGGAATCATTTGAAGTGCTGCAATAACAATAGTACGACGTGCTTGAGGTCAATAACTATTGTTTGCCTTATACAGGATAGAGTATAAAACCACAAAAATAGAAGGATTAATGGTGAAACCTATATGTTTCTAACCCTCCCCATATAAAAAAATGAAACAAGTGCACTGTACAGTGTGTCCTACGGGCACAGGGAAGCTTGCAGTATGCTACTTGACAAAGAGGAACATTATTAAAAATAATAAAATAGCATAAAAAATAGCATATTATACGTTAAATAATGTATTGGGAAATATGCCACGTATACTTTAAGTAAGTAGGGTGGGGAGCCTGGTGTAGTGGGTAAAGCTGCCTGCTTAGAAAGTCGAGATTGCGGGTTCGAACCCCACTCTGGCCTTCAAGTTTCCAAGAAACAATTTTTTTCTTCCGGCTCATTCGTAAAGATTCAATATTGTGGGGAGCCTCAGTAGCGTGCTTGGCCTCGAATTTCAAATCCCATGTCTGGAGGGCAATGCCATCTCATTCATTTCACCATCCTCAGGAGGTTCTCCTGGCCCAGTTTAGCCCAGATGTGCACAAAGGTGGCTTAGACCCAGGTTATTTCATTTTTTACTTAAAGTAAATGTTATATTTCTATCATTTCAGGAAACGGCTTGATATACCAGCTTGTATGTTTAAGTCTATATGAAAGTTACCAAAGCTGACTTAATTAATCAGATGTTTAGACGAGAAATGGCAGCAGCCCTGGTGTCCCAGTAAACACAAAAAAGATTTGTAAATTATTTGTACAATGCTAGACTAACGTTGGGCCGACGTTGTACAAATGTTATACACATGTTTTGTGTGATGGCTACGCCGAAAGCCTATCACGGCGGAGCTTGGAGGCTCGTCCCCGCTCTGGTATCCAGGCCTAAAGAAAACAAAATGTTTCTTCCCTTTCTCTCATACAGATACAGTATACCACTAAATACAACCTCCAGTTAGACACCAACGTGATGACAACGGGACAACAGAGACAACAGAGAGACATAGTATGGACTATCTAAGGATAATACAGTATCTGCGGCAGAAGACACCGTCCCAGTTGACAGATTCAAGATCGGATAGTCCCAGCGCAGTCCCCCAGCTCAGCAGATGAAAATCACATAACTAGACTATGGCGCATCTTTACTGCAGCTGAATATCCAGGCTAGTAGCAGCAGATGACTTTTGGTGACAGTTCTAAGCAGAACGAGCTTCTGGTGACAGATCTAAGTAACAATCCCCGGCCTGCCAAACAAGAAAGAAATCGTTTTCATGCTTACAGACAATAGCAAGGCAATCAGCAACAAACCCAGAGTACTAGTCAGTGGTCACGGGTCTGATGACAATGGAGGCAATAGAGGAGACAAATCGTTCTCTAGGAGAATTGTAGATTATCTTGGAGAATTGTAGATGAACCCCTTAATTATAGAGGGCGCTATATATAGAGTCCGCCAACAACAGGTACCTGGACTATTATTCAAATCTGTTTCAGGTGAGCAAAAGATGGCAAACACAGAACAAATAATCAATTGGAACGGTCTAAAACATTGCACAAGAGTAAGATATTCCAAATGGCTTCTTAGAAATATGTTTCACAGTACCTACACCAGGGCGTGTACTGCGCTTCTGGTGGAGAAGAAAACAAGTCCAGTCTAAGAGGCTGCTTTTTAGATCACGTCCTGCACCTCGAGCCTTAATACCCGGGTAATCCTAACACTATGCAGGGCAGAGAGAATCAGAATCCTAGTCTACTTTGGCTTAGCAGGGCCGAACTCTGGAGGCTTCAACAGACGAGGAGGGTGTGGCGTGGTATTATGGCAGTTCAGACTTACCTATCATTAATGTAGACATTCACCTGGACAAAATAGCGACAACGACCTATCGAGGTACATAAGGAGAAACCCATCTCAGCCTCTTTAAACAGACTGATTTGATTTTATACCAGAACCACAGCACAGAACCACAAAACTTGTCTCCATACACTCTAAACAAAAAAAGAACCCTTCAGTACTATTACCATGCAGGAGAACCCTTGCAGGGTTCTCCTGGGGTTGCATGGTAATAGTACTGAAGGGTTCCTCTCTAAACAAAATAGGTTCTTTAAAAATAGGCTTAAAATAGGTTATTTAAAAAGAATCCTTGGTGTTGCATGGTAATGGTACTGAAGGATTCTTTCTAAGGAAGCTATATTGTTTACAGTGTAAGTGGCACATTTGGGGAAAGAGTTACCGGAGCTGATACAGACATCGGTTTCACCAACCCTTTGCCTCACCAGGGCACGTTGAAGGCTCTGTTTATGGGGAAGGCACTTCTCTGACATAACTCTGACATCAAGTATAAATCATCTCCGTGATATTTTCGGGGAACAAACCTTATATAGTCTGGAGGGATTCCACGAAGAACACGATGATCTGCAGATTGATGAAGCAGTGTTGGCCCTATTTGGTGAGAAATGGAAAACCAATCTTGAGTGCAAAGCAACCGACCTCCCAAAAGCTTCAGACTGGCATGGTGAATAACCATGTTGTTCGTTTTGGCGTCGCCTGCACAGAAAGTCATCCTTCTATATTCGATCACCATCTGTTCAAGTCCAAGTACCTTTCGTGGTAAACAGAACAGGTTGGGCTATATCTCTCAAGACGTGACATTTGCCAAGCAGAACTCTACATAGATGTAAATTCTCATAAATCTAAAAAACGAGCAATAGTAGGCCTATAACACCTGCATATATGCAGGTGTTATAGGCCTACTATTGCTCGTTTTTTTAGATTTATGAGTATTTACATCTATGTAGAGTTCTGCTTGGCATATATACTGTACTACAAGATGAATTTTGATCTGATATAATTGAAGAATAAATCTGTCAAAGTGGCGGGATGCGATTGCCTCATGCCACATGATATAATATAAGACATAGGGTACACAACTTGAGCGGGTTGACCCCTCAGCCCAGCAATTCAAAGGAAGACTGTTCTTGATCAGAACCAATATACTGATGCATGGTGGGCTATAGCTAGATTCAGGCCTCAACCAGAATAAGCTGCAGCGTGATATCGTTCACTTAAAACATGTTCTCTCAATGCTGTAGTAATGCTTGGCCAGCGTTGCAGACAGTGGCCTAGCATTAAAAAAACCCATTAATTATGCGAACGATATGAGTTTGTTGGTAGAATTATTTTTCAGATTTCCTTAACTATACATGCAGAACGTATTACCTCCATAATGGGCCAGCATATAACACAACAATTACGTCCTACTATATCTTAGCAACGTAATCTAAACAGATACTAAACAGAGTCTGTGGGGCAATAACTCTCTATTTATTAGAGCGTCACTATATTTATGGTATTTCTATGGTAATTTTGTCTACTGTCGTACTGACATTGTTTGAAAATAATGTACACCAAGTTAATTATTACATTATCTTGTCTGTGTATTGATCGCACAGTAACGTTGACATAACCATTATACGCTGCCGATCGTATCAGCATGTTGATAAGCTGATATTATTTATGATTTGCCTTATCTCTTAATTGGTGCGTTTGAGACAATTACCCGGATGCCGGCGCATGCGTATGATGGCCGCCATATTGAATGAGCCGCTGCCTTCAGCCAAGAAAAAAGGCCCGACACCACCTAGACACGCAAACTTGATATGCCTCTGACATCTATACAAGTTTCAATATTCGCAGTTATATTTCTGTCCGCTTCCCATATACACCAGCATGCAGAATCAATATGACTGTTGTATCGGTCTTAAGTCTGTGTGTGATCTGCTTTATCTGCTCGTTGGACGCTGCATATTTATTTTAAACTTCGCCATTAGGATTTTATGATGATATTGTATTTTTTTCAACCAGTTAATGACTTATGTCCCTGAAAATTGTCGTATATTTTGTAGAGATAAGATTATAATGAGAGGAGATAATATTTGGCAGATGGAAGGTATGGTAATCAATACAACAAAGAAGGGAAACACGAGTCACTGACCCATTGCTGGATCAATGTTGGTCCAACGTCTACGACGTCGGCCCAACACAAAATGACATATATTATGTAATCACTACATCTATTTTGAGCGTTTATTTTTTAGCTGAGTTCCTGACTCGGGATAGAATGATATTAAAATAATGATCCGCGGATCCATAAAAAGAAAGCCACATTAAACAACACGTATACTGAAGGAACCACAAATTGATTATATGCATCGCGGCATAGATACATAGAATCATTATAGAACCAATTTTAGGTCTATATATACATTCTGTCTCGTGTGGCCAAACGTGTAGCCAGCTATGATTTGTATCAACTTGCTTTGGTTGTTGCTTTGGTAAAAAGGATAAAGCTGAGGTTACCCAGATCAGGTTTTGGCCTTTTACTATTTCGGGTTATTCAAAGTACGATTTTGTTTTATGCTAGCTATTTCTATTTGGACTTCTATTTGTAAAAAAAATGCTCGGGAATACAATTAGGACAACATGTCCATTGTGGGGTATGTTTAAACCCATATATTTGTAAAGTATTACTAATAAAAAAATCCATGCAAAATGGTGGAGGGTGAAAAAAACGATGTCTGTGTGATATAGCAACACCAGTCGTCGACCAAATAGTTGGCTTGGTGGATGGCCAGGCCCGGCATACAGCCAGAGCCGGCTCAGTTCATTCTATGTCCTGATCCGTGCTGGGATCGGGGGCTTGCCTGTTATGTCGGCAAGGCGTCCATCAGTGCCTCTTTACATCAGAGCAACCTCGCAGCAAGTCAAATGTTATTGTTGGCTGAGCCAGCGGCAGTCCGCCTGCCTTGGCAATCATTGTTTCTGTAGTCAGCCGACAGCAAACGTTTGCCTGATGTCCCACCCAGCGTTAAACCAACGTCTCCGACGTTGGTTCAACGCTGATGCGGCATCATGCAGGTGAGCTTTTTTGCATACTCTGGATTTGCGGAGCGCCATTGCAGTTTGTTTGTTCTCGATCTCGGCGTCCACGTTTGGCTGACCGTGATGTAACGTTGGCCCAGTGTTTCACATTACTGGCCTGATCCCTGAGGCGCTGGTATGGCACTGCCCATGTACCATGTTAGTGGACAGGGCAGGTCCGGATCCAGACTGTTTTGCGGTTTGTTCCTAGTGGGGCAATATGGGCGGCCGCCAGTCATCTCACCAGTCACAGAATTCTAGCCCCCCCCCCCCGTACAGGATCTACCCCCCCCCCTTTGCCTTGACGGCCCTCGCCCCTGTCCAACCATCCATCAGACCTCTTCTCTAGCACCCCTGTGCCCCAGCCACTTCCAGTTCCGCCACTGTTGCCATAGCGACACAATATCCGGAGATGTGCAGGTTAGTTTATAAGCAGCAGCAGCCGCAGCAGCAGCATCAGCATTAAGCATGTGTCGACAGAAACATACGGAGTAAAAAAGCAAGCCCGGCCGCAGCACCATCTTGTAGAATAGTAGACGAGCCAAATGTAATGTTCAGCTTGCAGCGGCAAAATCAGCAGCAATAGTATATGTTGACCACGCTGACCAGTATAATCAGCATCAGCAGCAGCGGTAGCGTATGAGATTGGGGCTGGACAATAACAAGTCTAGGGTCAGCTGGCTCCGCTATGGCCACTGCATCTTTTATTACTGCTCTCAGATCATAAGGTCGTGGTGAGCCAGGCCGCTGTTGCCTCTGGTTTGATGGCTTGTTGTTGTAGCAATGCCGCGCAAAGGTTAACAACAGTAACTGCTTACTTGAAAAGTAGGCAGTTCCTGCTGTTTACCTTCGCACAGGTCGGTCTGCCGGCGTCTAGACTGGTGGTATTGCTGCTCCAGCCTATAACGCCAAGATAACTGTTTCTCCTCCATAAATCTAGAGGCTATGTGAACAAGCTCTATCTCCTCAGCACCATCCACAGCCGTCTCTAGGTAGGCATCTCAGATTGTCCGTGTCTCCATGGAGATCTTCTCAGCACCATTCACAGCCGTCTCTATGTAGGCATCTCAGATTGTCCGTGTCTTCATGGAGATCTCCTCCTTAGCACCATCCACAGCCGTCTCTAGGTAGGCATCTCAGATTGTCCATGTCTCCATGGAAACCATCTTCTCAGTACCATCCACAGCCGTCTCTCTGTAGGCATCTCAGATTGTCCGTGTCTCCATGGAGATCTTCTCGGCACCATCCACAGCCGTCTCTAGGTAGGCATCTCAGATTGTCCATGTCCCCATGGAAACCATCTCCTCAGTACCATCCACAGCCGCCTCTAGGTAGGCATCTCAGATTGTCCGTCTCTCCATGGAGATCTTCTCAGCACCATCCACAGCCGTCTCTAGGTAGGCATCTCAGATTGTCCATGTCTCCATGGAAACCATCTCCTCAGTACCATCCACAGCCGCCTCTAGGTAGGCATCTCAGATTGTCCGTCTCTCCATGGAGATCTTCTCAGCACCATCCACAGCCGTCTCTAGGTAGGCATCTCAGATTGTCCATGTCTCCATGGAAACCATCTCCTCAGTACCATCCACAGCCGCCTCTAGGTAGGCATCTCAGATTGTCCGTCTCTCCATGGAGATCTTCTCAGCACCATCCACAGCCGTCTCTAGGTAGGCATCTCAGATTGTCCATGTCTCCATGGAAACCATCTCCTCAGTACCATCCACAGCCGCCTCTAGGTAGGCATCTCAGATTGTCCGTCTCTCCATGGAGATCTTCTCAGCACCATCCACAGCCGTCTCTAGGTAGGCATCACAGATTGTCCGTGTCTCCATAGAGATCTTTTCGGCACCATCCACAGCCGTCTCTGGGTAGGTATCTCAGATTGTACGTGTCTCCATGGAGATCTCCTCAGCACCCCTCACAGCCGTCTCTAGGTAGGCATCTCAGATTGTCCGTGTCTCCATGGAAGCCATCTCTTCAGCACCATCCACAGCCGTCTCCAGGTAGGCATCTCAGATTGTCTGTGACTCCATAGAAGCCATCTCCTCAGCACCATCCACAACCGTCTCTAAGTAGGCATCTCAGATTGTCCATGTCTCCATGGAGAGCTTCTCAGCACCATCCACAGCCGTCTCTGGGTAGGCATCTCCTCATCATCATCCACAACCGTCTCCAGGTAGGCATCTCAGATTGTCCGTGTCTCCATGGAAGCCATCTCCTCATCATCATCAACAACCGTCTCTAGGTAGGTATCTTAGATTGTCTGTGTATCCATGGAGATCTTCTCAGCACCATCCACAGCCGTCTCTAGGTAGGCATCTCAGATTGTCCATGTCTCCATGGAGATTTTCTCAGCACAATCCACAGCCGTCTCTAGGTAGGCATCTCATATTGTCTGTGTCTCCATGGAGATCTTCTCAGCACCATCCACAGCCGTCTCTATGTAGGTATGCATCTCAGATTGTCCGTGTCTCCATGGAGATCTTCTCGGCACCATCCACAGCCGTCTCTAAGTAGGCATCTCAGACTGTCCATGTCTCTATGGAGATCTTCTCAGCACTATCCACAGCCGTCTCTGAAAGGCATCTCAGATTGTCCGTGTCTCCATGGAGATCTTCTCAGCACCATCCACAGCCGTCTTTAGGTAGGCATCTCAGACTGTCCGGTGTCTCCATGGAGATCTTCTTGGCACCATCCACAGCCGTCTCTAGGTATGCATCTCAGATTGTCCGCGTCTCCATGGAGATCTTCTCAGCACCATTCACAGCCGTCTCTAGGTAGGCATCTCAGATTGTCCGTGTCTCCATTGAGATCTTCTCAGCACCATCCACAGCCGTCTCTAAGTAGGCATCTCAGATTGTCCATGTCTTCATGGAGATCTTCTCAGCACGATTCACAGCCGTCTCTAGGTAGGCATCTCAGATTGTCTGTGTTTCCATGGAGATCTTCTCAGCACCATTCACAGCCGTCTCTAGGTAGGCATCTCAGATTGTCCGTGTCTCCATTGAGATCTTCTCAGCACCATCCACAGCCGTCTCTAAGTAGGCATCTCAGATTGTCCATGTCTTCATGGAGATCTTCTCAGCACGATTCACAGCCGTCTCTAGGTAGGCATCTCAGATTGTCTGTGTTTCCATGGAGATCTTCTCATCACCATCCACAGCCGTCTCTAGGTAGGCATCTCAGATTGTCCATGTCTCCATGGAGATCTTCTCATCACCATCCACAGCCGTCTCTAGGTAGGCATCTCAGATTGTCTGTGTCTCCATGGAGATCTCCTCAGCACCATCCACAGCCGTCTCTAGGTAGGCATGTCAGATTGTCTGTGTCCCCATGGAAGCCATCTCCTCAGCACCATCCACAGCCCTCTCTATGTAGGCATCTCAGATTGTCTGTGTCTCCTTGGAAGCCATCTTCTCAGCACAATCCACAGCCGTCTCTAGGTAGGCATCTCAGATTGTCTGTGTCTCCATGGAAGCCATCTCCCCAGCACCATCCACAGCCGTCTCTATGTAGGCATCTCAGATTGTCTGTGTCTCCTTGGAAGCCATCTCCTCAGCACCATCCACAGCCGTCTCCAGGTAGGCATCTCAGATTGTCTGTGTCTCCATGGAAGCCATCTCCTCAGCACCATCCACAGCCGTCTCTAGGTAGGCATCTCAGATTGTCCGTGTCTCCATGGAGATCTTTTCAGCACCATCCACAGCCGTCTCTAGGTAGGCATCTCAGATTGTCCATGTCTCCATGAAGATCTCCTTAGCACCATCCACAGCCGTCTCTATGTAGGTATCTCAGATTGTCTGTGTCTCCATGGAGATCTTCTCAGCACCATCCACAGCCGTCTCTAGGTAGGCATCTCAGATTGTCCGTGTCTCCATGGAGATCTTTTCAGCACCATCCACAGCCGTCTCTAGGTAGGCATCTCAGATTGTCCATGTCTCCATGAAGATCTCCTTAGCACCATCCACAGCCGTCTCTATGTAGGCATCTCAGATTGTCTGTGTCTCCATGGAGACCTTCTTGATCGCCACAGGAGACCAAGCCCAGTGAAGACGAGAACACGGCTCAGCATCAAACCAGCATGAGGTAGGCGTCTCGTTTTTCCCAGCAAGACGTCCTATCCATCATGGAAACTGTCGACCATCATCTTCTCTCATCATCATCAACCCTCATTACATGTAGGCCTAGCCTACATATCTTGGAGCTGGCCCAGTATGCACGCGGTCATATAAAGACTGAATTAGTCATTAAAACGCACATTAATATTTGTTATTCATCTAGTAAAAAATGTGGCGAGTGTCCTGTGGATATAGTTCCAGGTCAAAATATGCAATAAAATGCGCAAGAAAATGTGCAAGAATATATAGAAGAAGAATTTCTCTCTCGGCAAATCAGAAAAGCTCAGAAAATAGAAGGCTGATTCTGATCCTTCTAGTTTTCTGAGCTATATACTAGTTTGGTTCGCTGTGAGAGACATCTGTGTCAACATTTGTGTTGCTTGTGGCGGTCTGTCTGACACTGTAATTTATCCTGGTTGGTAAAATAGACATGGTGACATAATATTTACGATAATTTAGGTTCTTATTTTCTGAGCTGGTTTTGTTACTGGAAACCAGGCACCATCCAGGGTAGAGAGACTGTAGGGCAGAATACTTTGGCCTAGTATATAAATGGCCCTGTTGTAGTGGAGGCCTTGTCTGCGTGCTGTCTCTAAAGTATCGACCTGCCTGGCGCTGTGCGGGGCTCGGCAGTGGCGCGATGCATAAGCGTCAGGGCCGCATTATCGTCCCCTCGGAGCTAAATGGTCCTATATGCCACTCATTAGAGTAGCAGATAGGACTCTTCACCTTCCAGGGGACAATATGTGGTATACAAACAGAAAAGTGTGGCCATTATCCATATAAGGCTCTAAGCCGAGGCTAGGGGCGTTGTTTAATGTCTATGATAATGTCCATAATTAAGATATAATAAGATTTCATTGATACAGATAATTTGAGCTCCTGTCTGTAGCACAACTCAGTAGACCAAGTATCCCAGAAAACGCAACACTTCAACCTAATGTTGGCACAATGTTGGCCCACTGTCTACGCCGTTGGACTAGCATTGTGCCAACATTGGGCGAATGTATCGCGTTTGCTGGGATATAGTGCCTATTCCTACGATATATGTAAGCCAAAAGCAATTATGCCAATTCGGACTAAAATTGTTTGCCCATCGACTACCCCAGCAAACACGAGGCATTCACCTAATGTTGTTTAGGTGTTGGCCCACCGTCTTCGACGCTGGACAAACATTTAAACAAGGCTGGATGAATGCCTCGTGTTTGCTGGGACAACGTTGGTAAAACATCAAGCGAACATTGAGCCAACACGGCGTTTTAGTAACATCAGAGGTGATCGAAATTCAAAACAAACAGTATACATCCTAATACAGGATTGGTATGATGTTGGCCCACCGTCTTCAACGCTGGCCTAACATTATATAAATACTGGCCCGTCTTATGTTTGCTGGGAATTCGTAGTAAGTCATGGAGCATTGATTGGTTCAATGCTGCACCATTGTCTGCGATTTTGGATCAACATTTAATTAACAGTTACAATGTATTGTGTCTTCTAGCTATAGGCCATGTTGTTCGTCACCAATCTCACATGTCTGAACTATAATCATGTGCAGTAGTGAAGACCGCACTGTCTGGCAATTACCGGTGATCTATCACCCCTTATATAGTATGAATAACTATTTCCTTATATGGGGTGATTGGCTATCATGTGACCCTCTCAGAGGGTCACATGATAGCCAATCACCCCATATAAGGAAACCACTTGTGCCCCATCTTGTGGCAACTTTGATTTATTTGTTACAAATTTATTCATACTATATAAGGGGTGATATGTCACCTTTAAATAATGCTGGTTGGAAAAAATGATGACATAAACATTTATGAGAAATGAAAGCCTTATTAATGTCCAGTTTATAGACACTATAATCGTTGACAATAGTTTTATAAAGTTATTTTTCTATTATTTCCAGACACTGTAATGTGGTTGAAACGATCGAATATTCAAATAATACTCAAGCAAAAACAAAATAGTGGTCAAATAGTGGTGGCATGAAGTCAAGATATACTACTACATGATGTATGTATTTAGCCATCATTTCCATGACGCACGTAATTATGAGACAGTTCTGATAATTATATATCAGATGTCGAGGTTGTCTGGCCATCCTATTGCAAACACGAGACATTGATCCGATGTTGGGGCTATGTTGGGCCAGCAACGCAGATAGTGGAATCACATAGAAGTAGCAATAAATCCGGGTATGCTATTTGCTGTGATCATTAATAGGAGAGCCATATTGTTGTAAATTGATACCAATCTGTAAATGAGGTTATTTAAAATAATCAGTCCGAACGCAAACTACCACTGATCTGTAGAATATCCCAGCAAATACAAAACATTTGTGTAACATTTGTACAACGTCGGCCCAACGTCTTAGACGTTGGACCAGCATTGTGCAAATGCTATACAAATGTGTTGTGTTTACTGGCATGGTACCAGGTGAATTTCAAATTATTGTAGAGATCAGAGGCAAAGGTTATATAGGAGAGCAGAGGTGTAGTTAACGTTCATAGATCCCAGCGAACACGACACGTTGAAATTATGATGTTTTAATGTTGACCCAACGTCTCCGACGCTGGACCAACATTAAAACATCATTGTTTCAACGTGTCGTGTTTGCTGGGATGATTGTGAATTATTGCTGTAGGAATCACTCATCTTTACAGGATATTGATGAATTTGTCTGCACTGAACAATTGAGAGAACGAACAAAACAATGTAAATTACGAGAAGAGAAATATAACAAACATCAATATTATAATAGCAAAACAGGGAAGAGTGTGGTTCTGCCTCAATGTTCAGAGTGTATTTTTTTAGCGTGAATAAACCAAACCGGCGGATCACATTAACATGGACTGCCGTGCAGATCCCTGTTTTCTTTGCGGAGGCAGTAAGTCACTATCTACGACCTGACAGCACATGGATCAGCGCCAAATCCCACGAGTCCAATGGAAACACACTCCCGTTCGTGATAATGAATGACCCAGCATACCAGACGGTGATGGTAATAGAGAGAAAGGGTTCTAGATAGCATACAAGCCAGCTGAACTCTTACTCTCTATTGCCATCCATGAGGTGGTATGTATATGTGGGACAAAGATGTAGTATTGTGGTCAAAACACAAAGAAGCCATTCTTTACAATGTGTTGTTGGGTAAAAAGGATAAAATATCATATGTTACATTTACAAAACACGTGTATTAACTAACAGAAAAAAACGCTGTGGGATGAAGAATAGCTATATAATTTGATATAATGAAGCAAGAGCTTAATATAATCTGCATGATAAAACACGTTGCAAAATCACACACTAAAACGTGAGGCTTCACGAGTCTGTCACCTTGTACATTTAGTTATATCAGAGGACATATAACACTATACTGTTGTCATAACATCCTATACCAGGGTCTCATAACTGTTATCAAACACCACATTGGCTTCAAATGTATATAGTGTTTTCTAGACGAAGAACCAATATGTCGCTGTATACCTAATGTCGGTGTAACACCCCAGATTATACCAGTCTTGAAACTATACCCTAGTCTACTCCGGGGTAGATCCTATGTCATAGGCCTACCCCGGGGTAAAAGGGGGGTAGTTCCTGGGAGGGAGGGGTATGCCTATATTCTGGGAGCCGCCGTAATCTCCCGGGAGTATAGGTCTACTAGTAGTTAGTTCAGGATCTATCCAGGGGTAGATTCTGGGGTGTCCAAAAGATACCAGGGTATAATCTAGGATGGGGGTATATTTCCAGACTTCACACCGACTTCAGACAGAACTGAACTGTCCGATAGAAAACCGTCAGCCGGTATTATTGACAGTACGTTTTCTGTATAGCATGCTATCAATACTATGCATAATTTTGCCGATGCTAATTTTTCAATCAGCAGAACCCGCTTAGTGTGAGCCCAGAAAACACGATACATTAAAACAATGTTGTTTTAATGTTGGGCCAGCGTCGAAGACGTTGAGCCAACGTTAAAACAACATTGTTTCAGTGTATCGTGATTGCTGGGAGGCCGACATAAAAGTATACATGTTTGTCGATTGTTTGGTTTAGCCAGCCCAGCAAGCAGGGTCCGGGTCTTCCGACAATATATCGATCGCTCATACCTTGCCATTGGTCCAATGGTTTTTTCCTCAGATCGGTGTATCACATAGGCGGTGGGCCCCCTCTACCACCTTTGTACATTGAATGAATGAAGGAATGAACAAATGAATAAATGAATGAGTAAATGAATAAATGTAGGAGAAAAATGTAGGAATGGATGAATGCACTAGAAAGCAAATAAACGAACGAACGAAGAAACAAATTAATAGTGATACATACCACTTGTGTGCACACACAAACTCAATCAGGCCGCGTTTTAAATAACATTGATTCAAAATTAACGTTAAATACCTTTCATAATATTGAACCTTCAAAAGTACATGCCTAACTGCTTGGCTGAGGCAAATAATAAACGACCAGTTAAACTGAAAAAATAGCTTGAAATCTAAGACTAATTAATTAGTACAGCACAATTAGTATCGGCAACGAATTGCATTGATTGTGCAAAAGTACATTATTATAATCATCTATTTAAGTTATGTCACTCAAGATCATCAATTTTATAGTATATTTGAGCTACAACAAACACAGAAATAATTTTAGAATTGGCATTAATTATGTATCAGGTTTACTATTAAATTTATTATTATTAGTTATTTATTATTGCAATACATATTATTATTTTATGTTTCTACTAATTTGTATAATACTGTTATTTCAGAAAACATCAAAACTCTATTTTTTTATTAATAAAATGACTGTCAATTTACTTACTTGATTATTGCGTCAGGCAAATATGTATACAGATGAAGATTGTGTGGAAGAGATGAACAGATAATGCCTGTGGGCGACATAAGCACAGAAATATGATCAGCCGAAGCCTTAGTATTGAATTCAGTGTGCAATTTTATTGCTTGAACACCTCCGTTGTGTGGCGAAATAACAACATTCCCGTGGAGATTTGTGCTAGAGAGAATCTTAGAATATGTATATAATAACATTGTAGCGATGTTAAAACACACCACTGCATTATCTGCTTTGTCCGAACACTACATTCTAAGCCGAGAATGGAGAAGTATTGTTGATCATGTAGCAACCAATTATCATGATAAGCCTATGGTGCTATGATAGGTCTAGGGGTGACTGAGCTGTTGATTATGAGGATCATCATTATGGTCGGATGTGTTTTAAGTCAGGTAAAACCCTCAGGGCTCTACATTCTTAGCTGTGGAAAAGGACCCGGCCTTCGGCCTCGGCCTTTTTCACAGCTAAAAATGTAGAGCTCCTCGGGCTTTCCACTATACATAGTATAGGAGATGAATTGCACTACCTACTTCAATGTAAACACTTTTGTAAAGACATGTTATTGTATTTGAAATGACCTTAATTTATAAATCCATAAAGTCTTATTTTAAAAATAATTCTTTACTCCCACTTGACTGCCAAAATGTATAAATGTAATCTTGAAAAATACTGAATAAATATATGTATGCTATTATTTTCATAGTGTACATGGTGAATGTGTGATATCATTAAAATATATAAGACGGTTACAATAGTGTGTACATCGTCAGGAATGTTCCTGACAATCAGGCATATTCTTTTTCAAAAAATGTAATACATTTGCGTGTCTTGTCTTGTCTTGTCTTGTCTTGTCTTATCTTGTGTTGTCTTATTTTGTCTTATCTTATCTTATCTTGTCTTGTCTTGTCTTGTCTTGTCCTGGCTTGTCTTGTCTTGTCTTGTCTTGTCTTGTCTTGTCTTGTCTTGTCTTGTCTTTACACTGTCTTGTCTTGTCTTGTCTTGTCTTGTCTCGTCTCGTCTCGTCTCGTCTCGTCTTGTCTTTGTCTCGTCTCGTCTCGTCTTGTCTCGTCTCGTCTCGTCTTGTTTCGTCTTGTCTTGTCTTGTCTTGTCTTGTCTTGTCTTGTCTTGTCTTGTCTTGTCTTGTCTTGTCTTGTTTTGTCTTCTCTTGCCTTGCTTTATGTTGTCTTGTATTGTATTATATCGTCTTGTCTTGGCAAAGTAGACATGTGCAGAGATCATGGTTTTATAGAGAAGGTATACAAACAATGGTTCTGTAGGGCATGCAAGTAAATGATGGTTGAGCGAGACATGTATACAGATGAGATCAGGGTGAGACAGTTATTTAGATGATGCTTGTGTGGGACAGGTATGCAGATGATGGTTTGTGTGGGACAGGTATACATATGGAGGTTGTGTGGGACAGGTATACATATGATGGTTGTGGGGGACAGGTATGCAGATGATAGTTGTGTTGAACAGGTATACAGATGATGGCTGTGTGGGACAGGTTTGCAGATGATGGTTGTGTGGAACAGGTATGCATATGATGGTTGTGTGGGACGGGTATACAAATGATGGTTGTGTGGAACAGGTATACATATGATGGTTGTGTGGGGCAGGTATACATATGATGCTTGTGTGGGACAGGTATGTAGACGATGGTTGTGTGAGACAGGTATGCAATTGATAGTTATGTGGGAGAGGTATACAGATGGTGGATGTGTGGTACAGGTATGCAAATGATGTTTGTGTGGGACAAGTATACAAATGATGGCTGTGGGGGACAGGTAAACAAATGATGGTTGTGTGGGACAGGTATGCAAATGATGGCTCTGTGGGACAGGTATACAGATGATAGTTGTGTGGGACAGGTATACAAATAATGGTTGTGTGGGACAGGTATGCAAATGATGGTTGTGTGGGACAGGTATGCAGATGATGATTGTGTGGGACAGGTATACAAATGATCGTTGTGTGGGACAGGTATGCAAATGATGGTTGTGTGGGACAGGTATGCAGATGATGATTGTGTGGGACAGGTATACAGATGATGGTTGTATGGGACATGAATACATATAATGGTGGTGTGGTGTGTGTGACAATAATAAACATAATACCAAAGATCCTTTGTATTGACATAATTATGTGGTACTTGGAAATCCTGCTAAATATTTTTATACGAAGCATAATACTATACAGATGGTATTTGTATCAGGAAAGTATGCAGACAGTAGTATTGCTAGTCATGTAAATGAAATGAATTGGGCTTTAGGCCACCTTTGTGCACATATAGGCTAAACTGGGCCAGGAGAACCTCCTGAGGATGGTGAGATGATTGAGATGACACTGTTCTCCAGGCACAGGATTCGAAATTCGAGCCCTGGCGGTCTGAGGCCGATCACGCTACCTCTCGGTCACGGAGGCTCCCCACAATACTGACTTTCACACGTGGATGGGGAAGAAACATTTTTTGTTTCTTTAACCGCCGAGACCGGGAACCGAACCCCGAACTCTGGCATGTAAGGCAGCGGTGCTAACCACTACCCTAGGGCCCCCGCCCTGCTAGTCATGTACATGGCATGTGAAGTTGATAGTGCTGTACAGTTTGTGGTAATGTCAGGTGGCTATGACAATATTGTGAGTCAGGTATATGGAATGTTGTACAGCTGATGATGTTGTGAGTCAGGTATATGTAATGTTGCACAGTTGATGATGATGTGAGTCAGGTATGTGTAATGTTGCACAGTTGATGATGTTGTCCGTCAGGTATATGCAATGTTGTACAGTTGATGATGTTATCCGTCAGGTATATGTAATGTTGTATGGTTGATGATGTTGTCAGTCAGGTATATATAATGTTGTACAGCTGATGATGTTGTCAGTCAGGTATATATATTGTTGTACAGTTGATGATGTTGTCAGTCAGGTATATGCAATGTTGTACAGTTGATGATGTTGTCCGTCAGGTATATGTAAAGTTGTACAGCTGATGATGTTTTCCTTCATGTATATGCAATGTTGTACAGTTGATGATGTTTTCCGTCAGGTATATGTATTGATGTACAGCTGATGATGTTGTCCTTCAGGTATTTGTAATGTTGTACAGTTGATGATGTTGTCAGTCAGGTATATATAACATTGTACAGTTGATGATGTTGTCCGTCAGGCATACGTAATGATGTACAGCTGATGATGTTGTTCTTCGTGTATATGTAATGTTGTACAGTTGATGATGTTATCCGTCAGGTATATGTAATGTGGTACAGTTGATGATGTTGTCCGTCAGGTATATGTGATGTTGTATGGTTGATGATGTTGTCAGTCAGGTATATGTAATGTTGCACAGTTGATGATGTTGTCAGTCAGGTATATGTAAAGTTGTACAGCTGATGATGTTTTCCTTCATGTATATGCAATGTTGTACAGTTGATGATGTTTTCCGTCAGGTATATGTATTGATGTACAGCTGATGATGTTGTCCTTCAGGTATTTGTAATGTTGTACAGTTGATGATGTTGTCAGTCAGGTATATATAACATTGTACAGTTGATGATGTTGTCCGTCAGGTATACGTAATGATGTACAGCTGATGATGTTGTTCTTCGTGTATATGTAATGTTGTACAGTTGATGATGTTATCCGTCAGGTATATGTAATGTTGTACAGTTGATGATGTTGTCCGTCAGGTATATGTAATGTTGTATGGTTGATGATGTTGTCAGTCAGGTATATGTAATGTTGCACAGTTGATGATGTTGTCAGTCAGGTATATGTATTGTTGTACAGTTGATGATGTTGTGAGACAGGTATATGCAATGTTGTACAGTTGATGATGCTGTCAGTCAGGCATATATAATGTTGTACAGTTGATGATGTTGTCAGTCAGGTATATATAATGTTGTACAGTTGATGATGTTGTCCGTCAGGTATATGCAATGTTGTACAGTTGATGATGTTGTCAGTCAGGTATATGTAATGATGTACAGTTGTTGATGTTGTTCTTCAGGTATATGTAATGTTGTACAGTTGATGATGTTGTCAGTCAGGTATATATAATGTTGCACAGTTGATGATGTTGTGAGTCAGGTATATGTAATGTTGCACAGTTGGTATGTTATCCGTCACGTATATGCAATGTTGTACAGTTGATGATGTTGTCCGTCAGGTATATGTAATGATGTACAGATGATGATGTTGTTCTTCGGGTATATGTAATCTTGTACAGTTGATGATGTTGTAAGTCAGGTATATGTACTGTTGCACAGTTAATGATGTTGTCAGTCTTGTCTTGTTTTGTCTTCTCTTGCCTTGCTTTATCTTGTCTTGTATTGTATTATATCGTATTGTCTTGGCAAAGTAGACATGTGCAGAGATCATGGTTTTCTAGAGAAGGTATACAAGCAATGGTTCTGTAGGGCATGCATATAGATGATGGTTGAACGGGACATGTATACAGATGAGATCAGGGTGAGACAGTTATTTAGATGATGTTTGTGTGGGACAGGTATGCAGATGATGGTTGTGTGGGACAGGTATACATATGGAGGTTGTGTGGGACAGGTATACATATGATGGTTGTGTGGGGCAGGTATGCAGATGATGGTTGTGCTGAACAGGTATACAGATGATAGTTGTGTGAGACAGGTATGCAGATGATGGTTGTGTTGAACAGGTATACAGATGATAGTTGTGTGAGACAGGTATGCAGATGATGGTTGTGTTGAACAGGTATACAGATGATAGTTGTGTGAGACAGGTATGCAGATGATGGTTGTGTTGAACAGGTATACAGATGATGGCTGTGTGGCACAGGTTTGCAGATGATGGTTGTGTGGAACAGGTATACATATGATGGCTGTGTGGGACAGGTATACATATGATGGTTGTGTGGGGCAGGTAGGTAGACGATGGTTGTGTGAGACAGGTATGCAATTGATAGTTATGTGGGAGAGGTATACAGATGGTGGATGTGTGGTACAGGTATGCAAATGATGTTTGTGTGGGACAAGTATACAGATGATGGTTAAGTGGGACATGTATACAGATGATGGTTGTGTGAAACAGGTATGCAAATGATGGTTGTGTGGGACAGGTATGCAGATGATGGCTGTGTTGGACAGGTATACAGTTGATGGTTGTGTTGGTCAGGTATACAGATGAATGTTGTGTGTGACAGGTATGCAAATTATGATTGTGTGGGACAGGTATACAGTTGATGGTTGTGTTGGACAGGTATACAGACGATGATTATGTGGGACAGGTGTACATATGATGGTTGTGTGGGACAGGTATACAAATGATGGTTGTGTGGAACAGTTATACATATGATGGTTGTGTGGAACAGTTATACATATGATGGTTGTGTGGGGCAGGTATGTAGACGATGGTTGTGTGAGACAGGCATGCAATTGATAGTTATGTGGGAGAGGTATACAGATGGTGGATGTGTGGTACAGGTATGCAAATGATGTTTGTGTGGGACAGGTATACAGATGATGGTTAAGTGGGACATGTATACAGTTGATGGTTGTGTTGGTCAGGTATCCTTTGTATTGACATAATTATGTGGTACTTGGAAATCCTGCTAAATATTTTTATACGAAGCATAATACTATACAGATGGTATTTGTATCAGGAAAGTATGCAGACAGTAGTATTGCTAGTCATGTAAATGAAATGAATCGGGCTTCAGGCCAGCTTTGTGCACATATAGGCTAAACTGGGCCAGGAGAACCTCCTGAGGATGGTGAGATGATTGAGATGACACTGTCCTCCAGACACAGGATTCGAAATTCGAGCCATGGCGGTCTGAGGCCGAGCACGCTACCTCTCGGTCACGGAGGCTCCCCACAATACTGACTTTCACACGTGGATGGGGAAGAAACAGTTTTTGTTTCTTTAACCGCCGAGACCGGGAACCGAACCCCGAACTCTGGCGTGTAAGGCAATGACAATATTGTGAGTCAGGTATATGGAATGTTGTACAGTTGATGATGTTGTGAGTCAGGTATATGTAATGTTGCACAGTTGATGATGATGTGAGTCAGGTATGTGTAATGTTGCACAGTTGATGATGTTGTCCGTCAGGTATATGCAATGTTGTACAGTTGATGATGTTATCCGTCAGGTATATGTAATGTTGCACAGTTGATGATGTTGTCCGTCAGGTATATGTAATGTTGTACAGTTGATGATGTTGTGAAACAGGTATATGCAATGTTGTACAGTTGATGATGATGTGAGTCAGGTATGTGTAATGTTGCACAGTTGATGATGTTGTCAGTCAGGTATATGTAATGTTGTACAGTTGATGATGTTGTGAGACAGGTATATGCAATGTTGTACAGTTGATGATGCTGTCAGTCAGGTATATATAATGTTGTACAGTTGATGATGTTGTCAGTCAGGTATATGCAAAGTTGTATGGTTGATGATGTTGTCAGTCAGGTATGTGTAATGTTGCACAGTTGATGATGTTGTCCGTCAGGTATATGCAATGTTGTACAGTTGATGATGTTGTGAGTCAGGTATATGTAATGTTGCACAGTTGATGATGATGTGAGTCAGGTATGTGTAATGTTGCACAGTTGATGATGTTGTCAGTCAGGTATATGTAATGTTGTACAGTTGATGATGTTGTCAGTCAGGTATATATAATGTTGCACAGTTGATGATGTTGTCCGTCAGGTATATGCAATGTTGTACAGTTGATGATGTTGTGAGTCAGGTATATATAATGTTGTATAGTTGATGATGTTGTCAGTCAGGTATATGTAATGTTGCACAGTTGATGATGTTGTAAGTCAGGTATATGTAATGTTGTACAGTTGATGATGTTGTCAGTCAGGTATATGTAATGATGTAAAGTTGATGATGTTGTAAGTCAGGTATATATATTGTTGTACAGTCGATGATGTTGTGAGTCAGGTATATATAATGTTGTACAGTTGATGATGTTATCCGTCAGGTATATGTAATTATGTACAGCTGATGATGTTTCCTTCAGGTATATGTAATGTTGTACAGTTGATGATGTTGCCAGTCAGGTATATATAATGTTGTACAGTTGATGTTGTTATCCGTCAGGTATATATAATGTTGCACAGTTGACGATGTTATCCGTCAGGTATATATAATGTTGTACAGTTGATGATGTTGTCCTTCAGGTATATGTAATGTTGCACAGTTGATGATGTTATCCGTCAGGTATATGTAATGATGTACAGCTGATGATGTTGTCCGTCAGGTATATGCAATTTTGTACAGTTGATGATGTTGTCCTTCAGGTATATGTAAAGATGTATGGTTAATGATGTTGTCAGTCAGGTATATGTAATGTTGTAAACTTGATGATGTTGTCAGTCAGGTATATATAATGTTGTACAGTTGATGATGTTGTCAGTCAGGTATATCTAATGTTGTACAGTTGATGATGTTGTCAGTCAGGTATATGTAATAATGTACAATTGATGATGATGTCAGTCAGGTATATGTAATGTTGTACATTTGATGAAGATGTCAGGTAGAGATGACAATTTTGTCAGTCAGGTATATGTAATGTTGTATGGTTGATGATGTTGTCAGTCAGGTATATATAATGCTGTGCAGTTGATGATGTTGTGAGTCAGGTATATGTAATGTTGTACAGTTGATGATGTTGTCAGTCAGGTATGCGTAATGTTGTATGGTTGATGATGTTGTCAGTCAGGTATATATAATGTTGTACAGTTGATGATGTTGTAAGTCAGGTATATGTAATGTTGTACAATTGATGATGATGGCAGTCAGGTATATGTAATGTTGTACAGTTGATGATAATGTCAGGTGGAGATGACAATTTTGTCAGTCAGGTATATGTTGTGTTGTATGGTTGATGATGTTGTCAGTCAGATATATATAATGTTGTACAGTTGATGATGTTGTCAGTCAGGTATATGTAATGTTGTACAGTTGATGATGATATCAGTCAGGTATATGGAATGATGTACAGTTGATGATGCTATCAGTCAGGTATATGTAATGTTGTACATTTGATGATGCTATCTGTCAGGTATATGTAATGTTGTACAGTTGATAATGGTCTCAGGTAGAGGTGACAATATTGTCAGTCATGTACATGTATAATCTTATTAACTTGACGATGATATCAGTCAGGTATATGGAATGATGTACAGTTGATGATGATATCAGTCAGGTATATGGAATGATGTACAGTTGATGATGCTATCAGTCAGGTATATGTAATGTTGTATATGAAATGTATATAAAATGTTGTACAGTTGATGATGTTATCCGTCAGGTATATGTAATGTTGTACAGTTGATGATGTTGTCCGTCAGGTATATGTAATGTTGTACAGTTGATGATGTTGTGAGACAGGTATATGCAATGTTGTACAGTTGATGATGCTGTCAGTCAGATATATATAATGTTGTACAGTTGATGATGTTGTCAGTCAGGTATATGTAATGATGTACAGTTGTTGATGTTGTTCTTCGGGTATATGTAATGCTGTACAGTTGATGATGTTGTCAGTCAGGTATATGTAATGATGTACAGTTGTTGATGTTGTTCTTCGGGTATATGTAATGCTGTACAGTTGATGATGTTGTCAGTCAGGTATATGTAATGATGTACAGTTGTTGATGTTGTTCTTCGGGTATATGTAATGTTGTAGAGTTGATGATGTTGTCAGTCAGGTATATATAATGTTGCACAGTTGATGATGTTGTGAGTCAGGTATATGTAATGTTGCACAGTTGGTATGTTATTCGTCACGTATATGCAATGTTGTACAGTTGATGATGTTGTCCGTCAGGTATATGTAATGATGTACAGCTGATGATGCTGTTCTTCGGGTATATGTAATGTTGTACAGTTGATGATGTTGTAAGTCAGGTATATGTAATGTTGCACAGTTAATGATGTTGTCAGTCAGGTATATGTAATGTTGTACAGTTGATGATGTTGTGAGTCAGTTATATGTAATGTTGTACAGTTGATGATGTTGTCAGTCAGGTATATATAATGTTGTACAGTTGATGATGTTGTCAGTCAGGTATATGCAATGTTGTATGGTTGATGATGTTGTCAGTCAGGTATATATAATGTTTCACAGTTGATGATGTTGTCCGTCAGGTATATGCAATGTTGTACAGTTGATGATGTTGTGAGTCAGGTATATATAATGTTGTATAGTTGATGATGTTGTGAGTCAGGTATATGTAATGTTGCACAGTTGATGATGTTGTAAGTCAGGTATATGTAATGTTGTACAGTTGATGATGTTGTCAGTCAGGTATATGTAATGATGTAAAGTTGATGATGTTGTAAGTCAGGTATATATAATGTTGTACAGTTGATGATGTTGTGAGTCAGGTATATATAATGTTGTACAGTTGTTGATGTTATCCGTCAGGTATATGTAATTATGTACAGCTGATGATGTTTTCCTTCATGTATATGTAATGTTGTACAGTTGATGATGTTGTCAGTCAGGTATATATAATGTTGTACAGTTGATGTTGTTATTCGTCAGGTATATATAATGTTGCACAGTTGACGATGTTATCCGTCAGGTATATATAATGTTGTACAATTGATGATGTTGTCCTTCAGGTATATGTAATGTTGCACAGTTGATGATGTTATCCGTCAGGTATATGTAATGATGTACAGTTGACGATGTTATCCGTCAGGTATATATAATGTTGTACAGTTGATGATGTTGTCCTTCAGGTATATGTAATGTTGCACAGTTGACGATGTTATCCGTCAGGTATATATAATGTTGTACAGTTGATGATGTTGTCCTTCAGGTATATGTAATGTTGCACAGTTGACGATGTTATCCGTCAGGTATATGTAATGATGTACAGCTGATGATGTTGTCCGTCAGGTATATGCAATTTTGTACAGTTGATGATGTTGTCCTTCAGGTATATGTAAAGATGTATGGTTAATGATGTTGTCAGTCAGGTATATGTAATGTTGTAAACTTGATGATGTTGTCAGTCAGGTATATATAATGTTGTACAGTTGATGATGTTGTCAGTCAGGTATATCTAATGTTGTACAGTTGATGATGTTGTCAGTCAGGTATATGTAATAATGTACAATTGATGATGATGTCAGTCAGGTATATGTAATGTTGTACATTTGATGAAGATGTCAGGTAGAGATGACAATTTTGTGGTTGATGATGTTGTCAGTCAGGTATATATAATGTTGTGCAGTTGATGATGTTGTGAGTCAGGTATATGTAATGTTGTACAGTTGATGATGTTGTCAGTCAGGTATGTGTAATGTTGTATGGTTGATGATGTTGTCAGTCAGGTATATATAATGTTGTACAGTTGATGATGTTGTAAGTCAGGTATATGTAATGTTGTACAATTGATGATGATGGCAGTCAGGTATATGTAATGTTGTACAGTTGATGATAATGTCAGGTGGAGATGACAATTTTGTCAGTCAGGTATATGTTGTGTTGTATGGTTGATGATGTTGTCAGTCAGATATATATAATGTTGTACAGTTGATGATGTTGTCAGTCAGGTATATGTAATGTTGTACAGTTGATGATGATATCAGTCAGGTATATGTAATGTTGTGCAGTTGATGATGTTGTGAGTCAGGTATATGTAATGTTGTACAGTTGATGATGTTGTCAGTCAGGTATGTGTAATGTTGTATGGTTGATGATGTTGTCAGTCAGGTATATATAATGTTGTACAGTTGATGATGTTGTAAGTCAGGTATATGTAATGTTGTACAATTGATGATGATGGCAGTCAGGTATATGTAATGTTGTACAGTTGATGATAATGTCAGGTGGAGATGACAATTTTGTCAGTCAGGTATATGTTGTGTTGTATGGTTGATGATGTTGTCAGTCAGATATATATAATGTTGTACAGTTGATGATGTTGTCAGTCAGGTATATGTAATGTTGTACAGTTGATGATGATATCAGTCAGGTATATGTAATGATGTACAGCTGATGATGTTGTCCGTCAGGTATATGCAATTTTGTACAGTTGATGATGTTGTCCTTCAGGTATATGTAAAGATGTATGGTTAATGATGTTGTCAGTCAGGTATATGTAATGTTGTAAACTTGATGATGTTGTCAGTCAGGTATATATAATGTTGTACAGTTGATGATGTTGTCAGTCAGGTATATCTAATGTTGTACAGTTGATGATGTTGTCTGTCAGGTATATGTAATGATGTACAATTGATGATGATGTCAGTCAGGTATATGTAATGTTGTACAGTTGATGAAGATGTCAGGTAGAGATGACAATTTTGTCAGTCAGGTATATGTAATGTTGTATGGTTGATGATGTTGTCAGTCAGGTATATATAATGTTGTACAGTTGATGATGTTGTGAGTCAGGTATATGTAATGTTGTACAGTTGATGATGTTGTCAGTAAGGTATGTGTAATGTTGTATGATTGATGATGTTGTCAGTCAGGTATATATAATGTTGTACAGTTGATGATGTTGTAAGTCAGGTATATGTAATGTTGTACAATTAATGATGATGGCAGTCAGGTATATGTAATGTTGTACAGTTGATGATAATGTCAGGTGGAGATGACAATTTTGTCAGTCAGGTATATGTTGTGTTGTATGGTTGATGATGTTGTCAGTCAGGTATATATAATGTTGTACAGTTGATGATGTTGTCAGTCAGGTATATGGAATGATGTACAGTTGATGATGATATCAGTCAGGTATATGTAATGTTGTACAGTTGATGATGCTATCAGTCAGGTATATGGAATGATGTACAGTTGATGATGATATCAGTCAGGTATATGGAATGATGTACAGTTGATGATGATATCAGTCAGGTATATGGAATGATGTACAGTTGATGATGCTATCAGTCAGGTATATGTAATGTTGTACATTTGATGATGCTATCAGTCAGGTATATGTAATGTTGTACAGTTGATAATGATCTCAGGTAGAGGTGACAATATTGTCAGTCATGTACATGTATAATCTTATTAACTTGACGATGATATCAGTCAGGTATATGGAATGATGTACAGTTGATGATGATATCAGTCAGGTATATGGAATGATGTACAGTTGATGATGCTATCAGTCAGGTATATGGAATGATGTACAGTTGATGATGATATCAGTCAGGTATATGGAATGATGTATAGTTGATGATGCTATCAGTCAGGTATATGGAATGATGTACAGTTGATGATGATATCAGTCAGGTATATGGAATGATGTACAGTTGATGATGCTATCAGTCAGGTATATGTAATGTTGTACATTTGATGATGCTATCAGTCAGGCATATGTAATGTTGTACAATTGATAATGTTCTCAGGTAGAGGTGACAGTATTGTCAGTAAGGTACATGTATAATGGTATTAACTTGAAGATGATGTCAGTCAGGTCAGGGTTGGGGTCGATTACAATTGATGATTACGATTACGGTTATGATTACATGTCATTTTTATTTATCGATTACGATTATGACTACGATTATTCATCATTACAATTATTGATTACGATTATGATTATGATTACATGTCATCAAAAATTATCGATTACGATTTTGATTACACTCTATTTTCTCGATTACGATTATGATTACGATTACATTAGTCATATTGCTTGATTACAGTCCCGATTACGGGTCATTGAAATTATCTGAGAAATTCTTATTAATAATAATGACATACTATAACAAACTATAAATAACAACAACTGCAATTTGAATTTACTCACTTTAATTTATTCATATTGTGTTCAAGAATGTCAGTTCAAGAGACATAAACTATGAGCAAAATTAGGTTTGCATACATTCTATTCTGCGCGATTCTAATTATTATCTGCCATGTGAGTTATGGAATAACAAGGATATCCTTATAAATCGAATCTATATATAGTCTACGAATTAGTGTGAAAATATATTTGACATTATATTCTTTTTTACAGTCGAGCTAAGAAAATTGGAGATATAATTTAGTTGTTGGACAACGTGGCAGATAATATCAGCCTTGCCGTTAAAAAATGTGTAGGGTGGATAACGCTAATAGCAGCTGTAATTAGCAGTCGCGCCTGATTGCTATGCAGACAGTTGAACATCCTGAGGAGCGTCCCTCCTATTATATAATCGTCCCTCTTACTATATAATCTCTATAGGACTACCATCTTGAAAACACAAGAGGCTGATCTAATATTGCTGATCCAATATTGGCCCACTGTTGGGCCACCATCTACGATACTGGCCCAGCAATAGGCCAATATTGGATCAACGAGCCGTGTTTGCTGGGCACCCTTGTTTTCTAGGATGTGCAACACGTTATGTACAGTTTTGAAGGCCATAACTTTATTCTTTAAAATAAAACAAAAATACCCAGAAATATATATTATTATTGCTCAGGACAGTTTTAATTGGCTGAGAACGCAAAACAATAAAGTATTCACTTAAATATAAAAAAATTGTTGAAATCTCTCGTAAAGGGTTAATCCAAGTGACCACACGATGATGTTAATTGCAATTAACCGTTTACACTCTGGAGATGTCTGCCTACAGCAATGTTACAACTTATTATTTTGTTGTATATTTTTAATTCACTAATATGGTTGACGGGCCTCGCAGAGGTTGTCTCGACCTGTTCCCGTCAATCAAAGTTAATAACCAGAAATAATAATGACCATTTTTTACATTTTGTCTGGATGCTGGGATGCAATGGGTGCTAGGTTTATAAACAAGGCTATAGTCATGCCCCATTAGTCATCAATTGTCTAGCTATAGTCAACTATAGGTGCGAAGGCGGGGGAGGGAAGGTGTAGCATGCTTGGCGACCCCCACTAAAAATAACCGAGTCGCGATACCCACCTATAAGTTGTTATGAAGTGTTTATGTACAGTCACATTAGTAACCTTGGAAACGCATCAAACGTGAAACTCATCCAAAACTGGCCCAATGCCAGACCAGTGTCTACGACGTTGTACCCACATCAAACCCACACAAGTTGTATGTGTCGCGTCCGCTGAAAATCCACATTTATAAATATATATGCATTTACGCATGGGCCTGAGCGAAAACACACACATTATATGCCTATATATGTATGTACAAAGCGAAATTTACCAGACTGTTCTAAATAGTTTAATTTTGTTATTATTATTATAAAAATCGCTTCAAGTGAGATATTATTTATTGTGATATATACTCAAAAAATCATGATTACGATTTAATATAATCATGATTACAGTGATTTTAGAATATCGATTACGATTATGATTACGATTACATGTCATATTTTTTTCTCGATTACGATTATAATCATGATTACACGATTTCAAAAAATATGATTACGATTATGATTATGATTACAATGTAATCGATTAAAAATCGTAATCGACGATTATGATTATAATCGACCTCAACCCTGAGTCAGGTATATGGTATGATGTACAGTTGATGATGTTATCAGTCAGGAATATGTAATATTGTACAGCTGATGATGTTTTCAGGTAGAGATGTCAATGTTGTCAGGTACATGTTATGTCGTACAGCAACATTGGTCCAAAGTAGAGATTATGTTATGTACACATCAAGCTAATCACAATATACTAGAGATGTAATTACAGCCCATTTAAATTATTAGGCCTGGCAATTAATATCTGTCATTTTAAAGCCGATTATCTGATTGTGGATGAATCATCACATTAGGTGAGGTGTGGAATTCAGCCATATTTCCTCTGTTATGACGTCTTATACCTCTATCATCTAACACAGTGACATAATGTACCCTTGTCATCATTCCAGTATTATATTTCGTCAATTAAAAGGCGCAATTGAAAATGCTAAGATGATTTGTAACTTTAAAATACTGATTGCTTATTTGTTTTATGGGTTTTTAGCATGCCCTGAAAACAAGCTGCCTGGGCCTTCTGACAACGATTGTTCTGAAGCCTGGCCACGAGACCACGAGCTACAAATAATCAGATCCTTTTGCTACAAGCTAAACTTTCCACACTTCGAAACTCTCGGCCTCACCAATCAATTCTCCTCAAGTTGTCCCCCAGCGACATCCCATTAAACACAAAACATTTGTATAACATTTATACAACGCCGGCCCAACGTCTTCGACGTTGGCCCAACATTGTATAACTGTTATACAAACGTTTTGTGTTTACTGGGATCTTCGTCAATCTTTGTTTCGTCATAACAATAATATTGAATAATGGCGGGGATTAGCTTCATATCCCAGTAGAGATCGTAACAAGTTGCTTACAGCAAGAATTAAAGTTCTTGCTCACAGGTAGACAACTACGTATAGGTGCCTTAAAATGCTCAGGAAGCATCCACGTCTGAGCGTTGATGAAGAGAACACAACCTGCCCATTCAATAGAAGCATGCGCATGGTGTGCCCACATCATTACCATACTGCCATACAAAGCCAAAAGGCAGTAACGCTTTACTTTTCAAGTGGGCAGCTACTGCTTTTAGGTTTTGCCGTTCATCATAGCTCTATGTGTGTGGACTGCTCCTCTCAATGAATTATTCAGTGGTGGACATCAAATAGCAGGTGATGATCAGATCTTTCTTGATTGACTAAGCGCCTCATTGGCAGTGTGCAAATACAATCATATTATATATCATGCCTTAACCTGAGGGCATAATGCAAATGAACTAGTTGATATTAGTTATATAAAAACGTGTATAACTGTAAAGTATGTTAGAGGATAATAAATAAAAAAGCAATAACTGTTTCTGTTGTATTATGCGTGCATGCGCAGAGCGGAGTCTGTTTTGCATACGAATGCCCCAGCAAACGCGATACGTTATCTCAAGTTAGCCCACAGCCGACGACACTGGACCAACATTAAACCCGCACTGGGTCAATATCTTGTTTTGTTTGGATATGTTTAAGTGGAGCAGGCTTGCTTCCTTCCTGTCATGTTCCTCCATAGGTAAAGGACCTCCCAGAAAACACAAAACATTTGTATAACATTTATACAATGTTGGGCCAACGTCTTCGACGTTGGCCCAACATTGTATAAATATCATACAAATGTTTTCTGTTTGCTGGGCTGGCAGTGTCTACAGTCCGCTCCACTCTGGCACACATAGCCCTGACAAATAGGGCCATAGTGAGGCTGGCTTCCTGTAGGGATGCTTGTTAGGCCGGTATAGAGAGGAGGACTGTGCGGCCGAGCCCATCACAATGTACATCACGTTCCGTAAATACCCTGTTTATTATTTTGGCAGAGCGACACGCCGGCCCACAAGCCCCAGGAAATGAATCGAACACACAATGGCGGGCAGCCCCGCACCCCTCCCGCCCCCGAGGATACACTGCCTTATAGTAATTGATGAGAAAATCAATGCGTTACGGCCGAGACGGAATCAAGTTGGCGCCATGAGCGGCCAGGCGGCGCGGACGACGGGCGGACGATCAGGTCGTCTAATGAATCGTCCGACTAGAATTGCCTTTACCACTCACCTAAACCCACACTACCTATCAGATTGAATAAGTCTTGTCCGGCAGTATAATGGAGAAAGCGTCCCCGTGCACATGGCATATTCATAATTTGTATTTTTCCTTAGTAGCCTACCCAGTAATGAAATGAAATATAATGAATCGGGCTTTAGGCCACCTTTGTGCACATATAGGCTAAACTGGGCCAGGAGAACCTTCTGAGGATGGTGAAATGATTGAGATGACACTGTCCTCCAGACACAGGATTCGAAATTCGAGCCCTGGTGGTCTGAGGCCGAGCACGCTACCTCTCGGTCACGGAGGCTCCCCAAAATATTGACTTTCACACGTGGATTGGGAAGAAACATTTTTTGTTTCTTTCAAACCACCGAGACCGGGAACCGAACCCCGAACTCTGGCGTGAAAGGCAGCGGTGCTAACCACTACCCTAGGGCCCCCGCCCGGCTATAAGAAGGCGAGGGACCTGGTGCAGTGGTTGGAGCTGCCTACTTGGAAAGTTGTAGATAGCAGGTTCGAACCCCGCTCTGGCATTCAAGTTTCAAAGAAACAAAATGTTTCTTCTCCGCTCACTCGTAATTATAGCGCATTTACATAAACCCCCCCCCCCCCCTCGCCCCAAAACAGAAGGTTAAGTCCATATCTATCTCTATTACAAAAATGTTTTATATTACATGAAAACAACGATGTTTTTAACTAACAATCATTCAGACTGATTGCCAGCGATATAATAGGGCCTACACGGTTTTGTTAAGTAGCATTAGCCATTAGCGATGCCAGCCAAAATGATTCTGATACATTGAAGTAAGAAAAACTGTAAGCTCTTGAGAAAAAACTGTATTTGTGTATGTGTGCTGATTACTATACCAGATTCAGTAAGCATAATTATGTATTAACCTTTTATTTGGGGGTTTTCTATTTTAATCCACATTGAGGTGTGAATCACCTCAATGTGGATGAAAATGTACATGGCGCACACCTGGGTGTACGGTGGACGTTCTATACTATAGTAAAACAAAGTGTTACAGTTGCTCCGCATGCATCTCGCAGCAGCACCGGGGCCTAAATCCCCAAACCCGCCAGAATTAAGAATGATTAGTGGCCGTCTAAGATTGTGCGAGAGCACCAGTGGGCGATCAATAGATTTTAGCGGGAGAAGAGAAAGTATCTGAGTGGTTTGTTTCCTTCAGCCGTAAAAAATGTCCTGTCCCTTACATCGGGTCAATACAGGGCCAATGTCTATGAAATTGGCTCAGCGCTGATCCAGTGTTAGCTGAAGATATTGCCAACGGAGAACAATAGCATAAACCTATATCGCACCACGAGCGCTTTATATTTGAGTATTTTTTATTTTATTTCGAAGCAGTCGTTATTTGTAAGGAACTGCAACGTCGTAACATGGACATAGGCTCTATTGGGTTCGATCGAATCACAACGCGTGCAGATGTTCGTCATGGTTTTAGCCTGTACTCGATCATTCACTACACATTGATATTCGACTGGAATTTGTTTGAAGACATCTGTGATTATGCTATGACATAAAATAAAATTGCGTCCCATACCATTTTATGAACAGCCGACTTTATGTCATGTTATCCAGAATATATATATATAGTATGGTATCAAGTAAAATTAGCCTACATCATTATTATAACATTATTATTATGCCTAGGCCTAACTGTTACTGTTTTTATTCTTTGTTTCACGAAGTCGCGCCGGCACGATACTAGATCTATTATCCCCAAGAGGACTAAAGATTCATTTGACACAGCATTAACCCATAACGTTGGCCTAACGTACTGCCAACGCTGGACGTCCTCGGTTAAATATAAACCACACCAGCGTCCGACGCACTTAGTACACGTTGATTTAATGTTTGTTTTACGTCACGTTTATTCCCCTGTCACACATACACGACGCACAGCCCACGCCTTAAGTGACAACAATTTAAAGCAGTGCGTCGTTGTACATGCGTCCATTTATTTTGTCAGGATATGAGAAGAGCCAGCGAGTTTAAGACGAATATACAGCGTGTTATAAATAAATCAGGTGTATAAATCAGCGAATACACAGCGTTTCGGCACCGCGTTCCGCGTTAGCAGGGCGCGAGGCAAGAATAAGTCAAAAAGCATTCAGCACGCCCCATATAATGTTATATGTTCGCTGTGCATGCGTTAGGAACACGTTGGATGGGCGTTATATGCGCGCTCAGTGCCGGTGTAAAGTCAGTCTGAAAATCTACCCCCCTCCCAGATTATACCCGGGTAGATTGTGGGTGCCCCAGAATCTACCTCGGGGTAGATCCTGAACTAAACCCCCGGGGTATATTGCCGCGGCTCCCAGAATCTATCCCTTCCTCCCAGGATCTACACCCCCCCCCCTTTATTGTGATTATGTGAAGTGTCTTCGGCTCATTGAATATACCCCCCTTTTTAGCAAGTTTAGCTGTGCGACCTCCCTGAATCAACCCTTCCCTCCTAAAATATACCTCCTTTACAACAAATTTACATGTGCGACCCTCCCAGAATCTACCCTCCCTCCCAGAATATACCCTCCTTTTCAACAAACTTACATGTGCGACCCTACCAGAATATACCCCCCCCCCCCTCCCCGAATATAGCTCCTTTTTCAATACCTATATATGCGAACCTCCCAGAATTTACCCCTCCCTCACAGAATACCCCCCCCACCCCCCCACGTTTTCAAAGACTATATGCGACCTTCCCAGAAGTTTCCCCTCCCTCCCAGAATATACCCCTCTCTTCACCAACGACCCTCCCAGAATCAACTCTCCCTCCCAGAATATACCCCCCCCCCCCCTTAGACCAAATTTGTATGTGCGACACTTCCATAATCTATCCTCCCTCCCATAATACACCCCCCCCCTTTTCAACAACTATAGGCGACCCTCCCTGAAGCTACCCTCCCTCCCAGAATATACCCCTCTCTTCAACAACTGTATGCGACCCTCGCAGAATCTACCCCTCCCTCCCAGAATATACCTCTCTCTTTAACAGCTATTATATTATGCGACGCTCCCAGAATCTACCCCTCCCTCCGAGAATAAACCCCCCTTTCAACAACTATATGCGACACAGCCATAATCTACCCATCCCTCTCGGAATATACCTGTCCCCCTTTTTCTAAAATCAGATACGATATTCCAAGAATCTACCCGTCAGTCACTGAATATGCCACTTTTTCTAGAACGATATGTATATGTGAGAGAATCTACCACTCCCTCCCAGAACTGAAAAATATTTTAAGAGGGAGGGGTAGATAGTGGGATGGTCTCATAAAGGTGTTGAAAAGGCGGGGGAGGGTATATTCTGGGAAGGAGGGGTAGATTCTTGGAGAATAGCACATGTAAATTTGTTGAAAAAAGGAGAGGGGTATATGCTGGGAGGGAGGGGTAGATTCTGGGCATCGTATAATATTATAGTTGTTGAGAAGGGGGAGGTATATTCTGGGAAGGAGGGGTAGATTATGGGAGTATCACATATAGTTGTTGAAAAAGGGGGTATATACTGGGAGGGAGGGGTAGATTCTGGGAGCGTCACATGATATCATAGTTGTTGAGAGGGGGTGGGGTATTCTGAGGGGAGGGGTAGATTCTGGGAGGGTTACACATATAAATTTGTTGAAAAGGGGGTATATTCTGGGATGGAGGGGTAGATTCTGGGAGCATCACATGATATTATAGTTGTTGAAAAGGGGGGTATATTCTGGGAGCGAGGGGTAGATTTTAGGAGGGTCCACACATTAATTTGTTGAAAAGGGGGGCATAGTCTGGGAAGGGTAGATTCTGTGATCCGAAGACACCTCACCAAATCACGGAAAGGGGAGTAGATCCAGGGAGGTAGGAGTAGGGCCACCCCAAGGTATACTCTAGAATCTACCCCGGGGTAGATTCTGGGAGATCCCAGAATCTACCCGGGTATAGTTTTACGGGGGGTATAATCTGACTGTAAGGCTCAGTCACACATAGTCGAGGCATGATCCACTCCCTGCCCTGCACTGCATGAGCGCTGGAAGCAAACGCTGGGCATACGCCCCCAGTTTGCCCGCAGGTAAACCCTTGGAGCTCTGGAAAACGGCATTTTATTTTGTATTTATTTGAGTTGGTGTTTGACACGATACACGGTTTTAAGTGCAGAATTTGTTTTTACGTTGTCGAAATTACGTCCAAATATATAATGTTATCATAAATTTTGGATTTTTTTTTCTTTTAAAAATGATTATGTTCAAAACATACTGCTAAAATTTACTATAATCGTCAATATTAGCATTTTAGGGTTTAATGCGCACTGTATGTGTCCAACGCGTTAGCGAAGCACTGTTCATTCGCCATTTGGGTGGAAAACACCCTTGTGCATTTGCTACCAGCTTGAGACGTTTTTCACAATCCTGACTCAAATTGTTAATTTTTTAGGCGTGGACTGTGCGTCGTTTATGTGTGACTGGGACAAACCTCGGTCAACGGAAACACAACGAGTTTAGAGGGTGTGCTCTACTTGTGCCTTGCGTTAGACTGGCGCTGGTGTGACGTTCTTCTGGCGTCTACATTCGCACGTGGAAAACTGCTCACATTTTTTAACATGCAGAAAATGCACGCAGAGGTTGACGCTCACGATAAATGAATAACATTCATCCGACGTTCTCGTCAAATCATCAACGAATTCTGACGCACGCCATGCGAATCACAACGCACTGACCAAAATTCTTTTTGTGCGCTGGACGTGCGTGATGGTATCTGTGACTGGGCCTTACACATATGTCTTTAACCAACATGGTCGAAATGTCCGAAACAACGTCGGGCGTATAACGTTCAACCAACATTAGACGTAAATCGGAGACGTTGATTAAACTTGCTCTATGTCACGTTTAAAATTTTCATAAGCTTTATCAAAACGTTCGTAACGCCGTCCAAGAGATGTTGATCACGATTGATCTACAGGACTGATCTGCATCTAGGACTGATCTTCGTATAGTGGCCATCAAATGGCTATAATTAGAGAAAAAACAAAACCTAACATAGAAAATACCCAATGTCAAGCAATGATAATATATAGTGAACTAAACGGATTGGAATTTTAACGATAAAATTCAGCTGATAATTTAAAACTAGAGTGTGTAATTTGAAACTAGTGACTAAGCAGGAGGACCTACCCGACAAACGCAAAACATTTGTACAACTTTTGTACAACGTCGGCCCAACGTCTTGGACGTTGGTCCAACATTGTACAAATGTTTACTAGGTAGTGCTTCTCAAACACTTTACCAGTTCCAGTTGTTCATAGTTGCAGTCATAACACAGCTCCCACATAAAACTGGAAATGAAATTCCATGACTTTCCATAAACATTTTTTTTACGAATTCCATGATTACAGCCTACACCACCACAGCGATCCGATTCATACCCACTTTATAAAGCAGAACCGGGTGTAGCAGAGTTTCATACTTTTTGCATGTAAAATATTTTTCAGCTATATATAGGTGGACTGTTCAGTGTCATTATGTGTGATCAACAATTGTTTCCCAAAAGAAATGCAAGAGACATTTGAGAAAATTCAAAGTTCCATGGCTTTTTGTCCAGCTGTATTTTTGATACTCCCACTAAAACATCACATCAGCTGCTGTATGCACTAGTCAGCCATATATTAAAGGGGCTGGAAAATCACCACTGCTTTTGCACACAATTACACCAATAGTTTGGTATGTACGTCAAGAATGGGAATTCAGTTTCACTGCGTTCTGTAAGCGACATGTCCATGTATCCAGCCGAGCGACTGTCTTGGTCATATCTAGGTCTCTAGCGTCACAAATGCAGACTTGCATTACTACATTCTATGACGATCGCCGAAATATTCTGAATTATCTCTCTGGATAAGATGTAGACAGGCAAACATTCATGTGGAAATAATATAATGTGCTATACTTGCTATACTAACTGTTGGTTAAAGACATAGGCTGATACTTTCTCTGTATGGCTGTCTGTATTACACAGAGCCTAGAGATAGTGTCGTCTTGTTAATTGACCGTAGGGATGAGATGATTAACTGCATTAGCCTATGTGACCCCGTGAGGACAACTTATTTTCGATACTTGAAGCCGGAGTTCCCGATGACGCATAGGGATTGCCCTGTCTTCTGCAAAGACCCTTTTGTATTAATCCTTTACACTAGTTTATCATACTGTGTTCCTCTCAATATTCTAAGGTTAAAATGTGAGTTTTAGCTGATGAGTTACTATTTCCTTTCAACACCTAAAAATATGTTTTGTTATATTATTCTGATAATGATTTATATTTGTGATACTATTATAATATTTAATTAACTGACTTATGTCATGCGAGCGACATGTGTTTCTATTATTACATCTTGATAAAGTCATTTTACTTTTCTAAATTCGGAGTGTTATATTATAAGTAAGTAAACTTTCTGTCTGTGTGAAGACGTAATTTTAAGTTCCTTATTTATTTAATGGTTTACATTTACCTAGTGCAACAAACACACGATTTTCATAGATTGTTCTAGAATCTCTGGATTCTCCCCAACAAACAGGATGCGTTTGGAGGGAAGGATAGGGATTGGATACTGACGCTACGCGCCGACCGCTCAGTATAAAAAGAGTAACTGTCTGTGTGTTTGGTGCGAGATGGAATCAGAGAGATAGATAGATAGATGGACGGTCAGAATCAGAGATGGAGAGTTAGTATAAAGAGAGTGAGTAACAGAGAAATATATATGGAGAGATTGAGATGATAAAAGAGAGTTTTGGAGACATGAGATATGAATGTGAATATAACAATGAATAAATGTGATCAACAGTCTCTACCATGTGTTGAGTTGAACCTCAAACTTTAATTGGTGGATCCCCGAACCTTAATTGGTGGATCCCTGAATCTTAATAGACAGGCATTGGATGGAGTGGAAGACAGCCATATCAGTCTGTGTCTGTATAATACAGACTTTCTCTATAAAGCTGATTCTCTCTATTATTATAAGTCTGATCCAGACTCGATCTAGTCTATTATGAGTCTGATCCATATTCGGTACATTATACGGCTGATCCAGCCACACGTGTCTTCCATGGACAGCGGATCCCTGTGCGTGTTACCAGGGGAGACGCCACGTGGCTGTCATCCTCGCCTGTCTGTCTGGCCGGGGTTTAGAGCGTCACCCACAGACACAGGTCAAGGTCACAAGGCTTTGCCACGCCAATCTCCGCGGGGAACCCTCCGGCCGGATCGCCTCTAATCATAGCCGCTCCTGACAAACACGTACACACAGCGATGGTTATATGCTGGGCCAGCGCTGGCAGGTTTGGCCCCACATTTAGCCGTCGCTGTGCAGATTGTCCTCCCAGTGAATCTCTGCAGTATGGCAGAAGAGCTGGAGCGCAGGAAATGGCTCTGGATATATCGTTGGCTTCTGATTGGTCGAGATGGTCATCTCGACCAATCCGAAGCCAACGATATGTCGCAACTTGTACGAGAATACAGGCACTGTAACTCACCTATATTTTGTTACACACGATCGTTTATTGCGGGTGTAAAATATACGATTCAAAAGAAGAATTATAAAAAAACGTTAAAGAAAATCGATTTAGCCTAATTGGTCGTTTTGCCGACATAAAAAAAATTGGTATTGGGTCAAGTAAAGCGGCAGAACCTCGTCTACACAGATGCAAGTGCATGCCACCTATTTAGTCTGTATTTCAATTCGTGGCGTCAACATTTGTATCTGGCCCAATATCCGTTTGGTACGCGTCATTGGAAAGTAATGTCTTTGTGTCATTCTATAATGTTATGAATTTACGGTATGGAATATAATTGGCCTGAAAGACGAGGTCTACCTGTAAACCAATCAATAACCTCATCTGCGAAGGACCGTGAGTAGACATCTGCATCTATCAAGTTGTCTGGGTAGCAGACTGTGGTCTGACTGTCAGACCTGAAGCGGCAAGACAGTGAGTAGACCAAAGTTGTACAAATGCTATACAGATGTTTTGCGTTTGCTGGAATGCACGCATGGTGCATGGCATGCTAGCATAAATACTATTTTCTCGATTTATTGTTGCAAACTTGCAATATTTGAAGACATTATAACAACAAATGTATAACAACCAGCATGTATGTTTTCAGAGCCACAACACTGCCCGGTTTTATTCTCATTACACATACTGAACATTCAAGAAGCGTCAGTGGGGATTGGGAAAAGCTTTTAGCGTCTGCTCGGGACGACATGTCAGTACATACATATACATGCTCCAGGAGATGAAGGGGGTTTACAAGGGTCTGACCATAGATTAACTATGGTGTTAATCTATGGTCTAACCATACTGAACAGGCAGACAGCAACGCACTCGAACCCAGATCTCCCCTCCAACCACATACCTCTCACGTTCCAATAATAATATAACAATATTTCTTAGCTGAACATAATAACAATTATTATTATAAAACACGTGATCGACAATCAAATTGATAAATATATCATTATTTTCACGACATCCCAGCAAACACGAGACTTTCACCCAATGCTGGTACAATGTTGGCCCACTGTCTGCGACGCTGGCCAACATTGTACCAGCATTGGACGAAAGTCTCGTGTTTGCTGGGATGGCGTCAATAGATCATCATAGACTGCCTGATCCATCTGACAGATATCAACACATATTAGACGCATATTTGTCACATATTAGACAAGCGTTGTTTCGATATTCGACCAGCGTCTCAGGTGAGATGACCTTGCGATAGACTTGAAATAAGAGCTCAAGACGTCGGAATATAATGCTGATTATCGCCCCCTAGCAGCCAGAGTGTTCGATGTGCCATTCATTGAGTGACACAAACGACACTTTGGTCGCTATGGGTTTATATATGTAACATGTGGTATAATATCAAGGCGTATTGCGTTCATATATCACCACTCATGAGATTTTCTGTTCAAACTCAAGAAATACTGCAGGATTTCAGTCTCAAATGGTTCACTGTGACATGTGTGGGTAAAATTACTGTCAAGTAGCTTAACAGTCATACGTATTAACCCTTTGACCGCCAAATTATTTAATTTGAATTTTCACCCAAGTTGTGTCTCGCTGACGCGATCCACAACTTAAAGTGAGTGAAAATTATTCAGATTTGACAAAATGGAGGTCAACTAATTTTCAGATATTGCTGTTTTATGTCACGTTTTATCTTTACCATGTTCAAAATGTGTGGTCCTAAATGTATGATAAGAAAAATGAAAAACCGAATATAATCGGGACCGGCGGTTAAAGGGTTAACTTACCACTGCCCAGCAAACTTTGACCCAATGCTGGCTTAATGTTGGGCTGGGGATACATCTGCAGAGAGGAACGAACAACTATTTACAGGTGAAGAGTGGCATCTGCTTCCAACCACGATTAATATGAAAATATAAAACATCAGATTTTTTCAAAATATTACCTGCAATCACTTTGCAATCATTTTAAAAAATATTTATCTACCATAAAATGAATTAACAGTAAACGGAAGAAAAAAATCTCATGAGAATCATGTTCACATACAAAAAATGTCTTGTAAATGAATGTGGTGCCATGTCGTAACTACAAATTCAATACGTAGGCCTAATTATTGTAATGTTATGCCCAGGTTCCGACACCATTTTGATAATAATGATAATGATAATAATGATCGTAGTCGACTCTGGCGCCACGCTGGTACAGGGTACAGCGTTGAAGATGACAAAATAAGATTCGTTTTATGGATATAGCCCACACACGTCCGCAACCAGATATCACAAGACGTCTAAGTAATCAGCTTTTCTCCAGCGGTGAGCTGTCCAGCTGCCCAGCAAACACCGAACGCTGCCCAATGCTGGGATGATGTTGGCCAATTGTCGACAACGCTGGCCCAACGTCAGCCCAACATTGGGCCAACGCCTCGTGTTTGCCGGCTGTGCAGGCCGCCGTGCGTCTTAAGTGACAACATGAACAACACAACCTGACACACATAGCCCAGCCAACACGAGACATTGAATCAATGTTGGGTCAATGTTGGGACGACGTCGTAGACGGCGGGCCAACATTGACCCACCATTGATTCAATGCCTCGTGTTTGCTGGGAGGGCACTAACACATATCCTGCATATTGCGCACATATATCAACAATATTGGTTTTCATCGTGCATCATATTAAACAAGCAGAATAGTAAAAACACCGTACTGGACACTGTATACCTGTATACTGTGGTAGAAACCCAGAAAACAATCACCAAATGTTGCTGGAATGTCGGACCACCGTCTACGACGCTGGCCCAATAGTAAAACAACATTTGGTCAATGTTTCGTGTTAGCTGGGTATGTAATGGCTAATATAGTACAGGGCTTTGATCACAATTAACCCTTTGAATGCGGGGGGCATTTATCATTAAATTTCATTAAATATCAAAGAAAATGTTTCGTTTCTTTAAATGGCTATCTTGGTGTCACTGCTATTGGCCAAGTATGTATGTCGAGTCTTTGGAGATAAAAGATTATATATATTAATGAAGTGGCGGATAAATTATATCGTTTTATCTCCAAGGGAGGATATATCAGTGTCAGTAAATAATTACGGTGGCTATTATTACCAAGTACACATACTTAAGAATGGTGTCACTGTGCCAACCGTTCATTTTAACCGTTAAAATACCAGCGTAACATCCTGGTGCCTTTATACTTAATAATACATCACTGATTAAACCATTACAATGCTATATATCTAGCTAGCCTCTGGTACCCAGAGGGTTAACATTGACCTCGTCGTGCAGACTTCTACATCTACTACCGCATTACCCTGATACATGATACCATTAAACATAGAAAGATTTACCCTGAAGTGCAAACTGTCCACCATTACATCACCATGTTCTCACTAACCCTTGTACTGCTAAGTCCGCAGATACATGGTTTCAAGAAGTTTCAAACTAAATCAAATCTCAATGAAGATGTTGGTTTATTGTTGAGCCACCATCGGGGCAACGTTGGCCTAGCATCTTTTTATGGTCAATACTCAGTTATTGTATTCATTTAATTTGGGAGACGTCTATTTTTCATAAAAGAAAATAGTTTTCATCATTTGCAGCTTGAAATTGCGTTAGCTATCCCAGCTCAAAATGAATGAAAAATAGTAAAATACCTTTCAATGGATAATAATTATAATTATTATCAAATGAATGGCCAAACATACATTCACTGGGAAAGCGAAACAGCCCTAAATTAACATGGTATGATATGCCTTTTAATTATATTAAGTATTTCCAATTTTGGAATAAAATTGTGGAAAAGTGCCACTATTTCTCTGTCCTACGTATAAAGTATCAGAATAATAGTCATTGAAATTGGTTGATAGGGTTGCTATTAAATAATTCATTTTTTGCTTCCAAGGTAATTTTTCTCAATTATTGATGTGCATTTTTTAGTTAATGAATGGTTGTATATATACATTACAAGTTGGAGTTATTTTCAATATAATCAAAGGTAAGATGATATAATAATAGGCGAGATAATATACTAATAATTCAGATGATTTAGGCCTAATATTCTACTCCATGTAAAGCAGTACCCAATTAAAATTCAAATGATGCACAACAGCAGGTGATATATTTGAACCTTTTCGACACTGCCTCGAACTATTCACATTACTGGACCCTTTAGTACTTGTCTTCAGTCGTCCTACCATCACAAACGTATGCACTGCTGCCATGGACACATTGCTCATGCAGAAATGGATGGAATAATTGTAATAGCTAAGTATACTCAATTGTACACTATATTATGTACATAATGATTGTCAGTGAACTAAATTAGAGGGAAAGGCCACACCGACATTAGATCTGGTATTCCGATGTGTCACTCCTCACTTGTGGGAGTGGTAACTTGGAAAACAGGAGACCTTCAACAAATGTCCGTTTAGTGTTCACCAATGCCGCAGAGTCTGAGACGCTAAACCAAGTTTTGGCCGATTGTCTGTGGCGCAGACAATCGGCCAAAACTTGGTTTAGCGTCTGGTGTTTGCTAGGAAGTCACTATAGTCAGGTAATACCTGCAGAATGAACCCTTGTGCTGCTGGGGGCGTATATATACGGTTTGAAATTTTTTTGGATCAGTAGAAATATCACTAAATTTAAAAAAATATATGCTTATTTTTCATAAATAATACTATTTTGCATTCATTTGAAGCAGGAGATGGCGTTAGCAATTTCAGCTTGAAATAAGGGAAACATACCCTCAAACAATTCAGCAGTACAAGGGTTCAGGATTTTTTCGTTCCTATAATACAAGCAACATAAAACCTCAAAAACTTTTCTATGAAGGTACAGGGTTGTATAACTAGTTAGCAGGTTAGTAACTTGTTTCCTGGTACGTTATTGATACCACAAGGCCCAGGTGGCTCTAGCCTCCATCCACAGTATTCAGAACATAAAGTGAATATATTTACTCTCAGCAATTTAGCACAAATGCAGCAATATACATTTGGGGTCTAAATACTGGAATAAACTTACCAAAATACACCGGAATAACAGAATCGTTTACGGAAAGAAGGGCTCCCATTCAACCCTTTCAAGCCTGAGTTTATCATAGTCATCTCCATCCACTACAAGCCGCGAATTGCTGTCGCAATTCTCGACTTGTAGTGAATGAAGATGATTTGATGTAGTTTAAAAATTAAAGAAAATTACCATGTATCGGTAAACCAGTTTCATGGGAATTGTCATTCTAAAACCCTTGGTTTTAGGAAAATTAGGTCTGTTTTCAAGAATGTAAAATGATGCTTTAATGCATCGTGAGGGCTTAAAGGGTTAAACATCATATGTGTGTGTTCCGGTGTATTCTGTTGAGAGCTGTATTCCGGTATTTAGGGATATCGCAATATACCACGTTTACCAGCACTGTCATACAAAATAAGCTGCAGAATTACTTTCTAAATACATTTATCGTCACATCAATAGGAATACATATGTGTTGAAGAATAAGAAGAGTTGTTATCTGTTCGCCATATGACATACATAGTTGTGATTTACTTCTAGCGATTTCTAGATTTGACATTATTGAAATCACACATACCTCAAGTCTTATTTGGAGAATTTCCAACGCGCTACGTTGAACCGGTGCTGGGTGAATGCTCGACCACCGTCTCTCACGCTGGCCAAACATCAATCCAGCATTGATTGATCACGTCATGTTTGTGGTATATATCTAAGCATAGTGAGCAATCTTAACCCTTGTGCTGCTAAGACCGTATATATATAGCTTTTGAAGTAAATTTGAAACTGAATAAAATACCACTAATATGTGTAGTATATCTTGCGGGAGATGTTCAGTTGATCAAATAATTATATTTGGGAGATGTCTATTTTTTATAAATAATATTTTTTATCATTCATTTGAAGCTGGAAATTGCGTTAGCAATTCCAGCCTCAAATGAATGAAAAATACCCACAAACAATTCAGCAGTGCAAGGGTTAACCAACAACTGGTGTAAAAGAGAACCAGCGTTGGGCCAGAATATTTTGTTTGCAAGCGATTGAAGCATCAGATGGCTTCAACATATACGATGTGCTAGATAAGATAAATAAGCTTATACTATTAGAGCAGTAATAGATTATATAGAATGTATACAAACAGCTGAATGCCCATGTTGGTTAATGTACAGCAGTTGTACATTCAGGACGATTGTGACCACAGATTTGAAGATAGAATACAACCAGCTGTACAACAGTAACGTCTATTTCAACTGATACAGACAGTTTAAAATTACAGCTCGAAAAAAAACTATGCTATTCAATCAGATGTAGAGTTCTGCTCTGCAAAGGCAAACGGCAGTATCTGCTTACTTAAAAATGAGCAGATACTGCCTTTAGCCTTTGCACGGCAGAGTTGGTATGTCGTGTAATAAGATACATTTTGAAATATTATGTGATATATTCATTTCGACTTCAGGACTTTATAGTTACCAGAGGATACTACTAACACAGCAAACGTCGCACCAGTGCTGGTTTAAAGCTGGCCCAGCGTCTGCGACACTGGTTCAACATTACACCAACACTACTGGTTTAACCCTTTAACCGCCAAATTATTCAATTTGAATTTTCACTCACTTGAAGTTGTGTCTCGCTGACGCGATCCACAACTTCAAGTGAGTGAAAATGATTCAGATTTGACAAAATGGAGGTCAACTGTTTTCAAATATTGCTGATTGATGTCAAATTTTATCTTTAACATGTTTAAAAGGTGGTATTTAATGTGCTAATAAAAAATGAAAACCCGAATATATGCGACACCGGCGATTAAAGGGTTAACGCTGGTTCAGAGTCTGCGACACTGGTCCAGCATTAAGCCAACCCTGCTGGGAAGTATCCCCGGTCATAATCTCGGTAATATAATGTACCGGATCGTCTGCCAAGTATTATATTACACAGACCCAGCGGGATAATATAAGCAAACATCCCTTATAGGCGTATTGAACTGTACATGTCACATGTGTGGATGGGTGTCACCATGGCAACACCAGCACTAAACGCACTTGACAATATTGAGAGTATACTCCAACACATTAATTCACAAACCATACACCAAGTATATATGAGAGTTGCCGACAAATAGAATTGATTGTTATTATGTACAATTAAACACAATTCATAAGTACAATTCCATACAATTCAAAGCAGTCCATAATGCTGGAAAATCGTCATCTGCCACGTTGGCTCATCATTAAACAAACATATATATATAATAATATATATATTGTGAATCCGCCTAATTTTATTCTCCCACCCGCCCAGACAATTCCACATTCTATTAGATACATATACACCTCACATAGTTATCACAGTATACATTAACCTCATAGCATAATCCTAGGAAATGTGCAATAACGTCGGAGTGGTAAGACACGTTGACCCAATGCTGGGCTAATGTTACATTAGCCCAGCATTGGGTCAGCGTGATAAGTGATATTCAGCTAAAAAAAAACATGATCATTTAGAATTGTACGATCATACACATAAATGGGGCCTGCGTTGTCATTCCAGGCATGGTGGGTCGGCGTGCTGCACTAAACAGCAAGTTCCCTGTGCCTCTTGTGATTAGTCACAAAAGGGGGAGCATTGTTTAGTGGACTGATCCTCATGTTGTCCCGTAATGCCAGATGACACCCTGTTGTACGTCTTCATCTTCCAAGGTGATATCATTAACGAATAGATAAAACAGAGAAGAGAAGCTCAAACAAGAGCTGCAATTGTTTGTTTGTCCAATGCCCAGAATTACCCGAGGTTTCTTCTCCTCAGACGAGTTTGATTGTCACAGGACATTGAACAACACATTCTATATAACACTGCCGCAACAACACGCTTTAACCCTTTCACCACTGAAGCCCGTTTCTATGTGCTGAATGCTATGGCATCCAGCACATAAAAACGGGTTTCAGTGGTGAAAGGGTTAAAGAAGGAATCTGGAATACGTTACTATTTAAATGTACACAGGTAAGAATGACGCAATGATGATCTGTAGCACTATTGATATGATGGAAAATAGTCAAACAAACAAATAAATAACAAACATTTAACAAAAATTGGCAGATATATTGCCTACAGTATACCATATGAACATTTATGGCTAGTTACGAAATGTCTTAATGCCCGACTATATTGAGTAATCAGTTTGGACAAATGATATTTAGCTGTGCTTCATTTTACCCTAAATATATCACTAGCCTCCTAACAGGAGACATTAAACCATTGGTGATTTACTGTTGATCTACCGTCTGTGGCGCTTGCCCAACAATAAATCATCATTAATTTGCCATCTCATGTTTGTAGGGAAGGAGCATGGAGCGATATTGTGTGAGCTCATGCTCTCACGGGTGTGGGTACATATTGTGTGAGCTCATGCTCTCACGAGAGTGGAGCTCATGCTCTCACGGGAGTGGAGCTCATGCTCTCACGGGTGTGGGTACATTGAGGCATTTCTTTTTTTCAGCAGGTTCACATTCAGGTGTGTCAGTACTGGGGCGTTTCTTGGTGGTCAGTTCCAGAGGAGCGTCGTAGCCATTAGCCAGGGGGTTTTCTATGTTGTTATTATTGTTTTTGTTGTTGTTGTGACTGGCTACAACATGACAGGGTGCTGGAGATAGACTTGTGATGCTGACTGGGCTAGACCCTCTCAGGTGACTACTCACACTAGATACTGGCAGATTAGGGGGGCTACTCTTACCCTGACTCTGTACTGTACTGCTAACTACACTACCACTGTACTGACTCACGTCATTAACCACTAATGGCGTGACAGCAGCACGACAACTACAGCTGTCTGTGGAAGGAGTAGATGGCTTAGTGTAGCCTTCTGTGGCTGAATCTGGCGATACAGGAGATACAGTATCTGCTTGTTTGCATGGTGTAGATGATGGTGCCACTGGTTTCTGTATTGGTGGTTGTGTTTTGTGAAGAGATTGTATGTCTGTACTGGGAGGGTGTTCGGGCGATGGCTGGGTCGTTGACAGATTCATATGTTGGGAAATGTTTTGTTGTTTATGTACAGTATGCTGTTTTTGTGGTGGCTGTTGATGTGATGGTTGTTGATGTGGTGGATGTTGGTGTGATGGTTGAGGCTGTTGGTGTGGTTGTTGTGTTTGGTGTGGTGGTTGTTGATGTGATGGTTGAGGTTGTTGGTGTGGTTGTTGTTGGTGTGGTGGTTGTTGATGGGATGGTCGGGGTTGTTGGTGTGATGGTTGTTGATGTGATGGTTGCGTTTGTGATGGCTGTTGATGTAATGGTTGTTGATGTGATGGTTGTTTATGTTGTTGTTGGTGTGATGGCTGAGGTTCTTGATGTGATTGTTGCACCTCTGGCTGCTTTTGCTTAGTTTGCTGGGGTGTAGATTGTGGCTGCTTGTGTGGTGGTTGTAGTACTTGGTGTGGTGTCTGTTGTTGCGTTGTCTGTTGTTGTGTTGTCTGCTGTTGCGTTGTCTGTTGTTGTGGTGTCTGTTGTTGTGTTGCCTGTTGTTGTGTTGCCTGTTGCTGTGTTGTCTGCTGCTGTGTTGTCTGCTGCTGTGATGGTTGTTGCTGTGGTTGTTGTTGCTGTGATATATGTTGTTTGAGTTGAGGTGGCTGTGTAGCTTGTGGTGACTGGCTCGGCTGTTTGTGTTTCTTCGCTTCTGCAGACCTATGTGTGGCTTGGTGTTGCTGTGGGGTTAGTACCTGCTGTGGTAGTGTTGTGTGTGTTTGTTGCTGTTGCTTATTGGCTTGCAGGGCTGTATTAGAGTATTTTTTGGGTAAGGAGTAGGTTATCGTGTGATTATGGTACATACGGATCACTCCATTCTGTCGTGGTATGGCACCACTACACAGCAGATGTGACCCCCCTGGTCTACCTGATGTATTATAAGCCATCACACCACCAGATACCTGCTTCTGTTTACGTCCTCCTTGTGTAGGCTCATTTACCACATTACTGCTGCTAATACTGGTAGAGACCGTGGACGGTGCTACTTTCATCACACCAGTGGTTGGACTGCTTGGACAGGCTATAGTAACCTGGGTACCTGGTGTGGTACTGCTGGTAGTTATTGTACCAGGCCGTACACCTGAACAGGAGGTTTGAGGACTTGGTAAGTCGTACACTGAGGAGTCAGGTGAAGCTGGTGGGGCTACTGCAGGTGCTGTCACCTGTTTCACGAGAGCTCTTGACTGTACAGGAGTGATGGAGCGAATGGTCGCAGGTAACTCATCTTGTGAGGTGATAGGTAGGAGAACTGTGGGAGAGGAGCGTGACAGCTGTACCATGGACGGTCTGCAAATAGCTGGAGCTGTGGGAGTGATAGGTGGAGCAACCACAGACACGCTGCTACCATCAGCGAGGCGCTTAGATGGCAGGGATATCGTTTTGAGTTGTGTGTCAGACGAGTGTCTGTGGGCAGGTTGGGGTTTAGTAGTTTGTGTATTTCGTGGTGTTTGGTGATGTACTTTCTGAGATGGACGTGTATGTCGTTGTGGTAGTTCTTGACGTTGTTGTGTTTGGGAAGATGAAGTTGGTAATTGAAAATTAAGTGGGTTATGGACAGCAGTAACCAGGTTTTGGAGATGTGGGCTGGTGATGGGTAAGGATTTAGTGGAGACTACTGTATGGCCTCTAGAAGACATTCTCTTTGTTGGACTATGTGAAATCATGTTAGATTGTGGGCGTGTTGTTGACACTATCTTAGCGGCAGCACTGGTCGAGGACACCTTCGCCGTCTTACTGGTGCTCACATTACTATGACTGCTTGTACCAGGTGAGTAGCGTGGAAGCTTTTCAACCGTGTTAGTTGAAGAGGTAAGCGGTTTGGGAAATTTAGGAGGAGTATTAGCTGCAGCAGCGGGGGCAGTAGCTGGTTTTTTCATGGAGCGATCAGAGTCTCTCACCACACTGTTAACTTGTGGTACTCCGTCGTTAAATCTGATCCTCAGAGGAGGAACCACTAGGTCCTTAGTATTGCCGCTGCTGCCTGTTGCTTTGCTGGGCGAGCGTCGTGTATCAGACTTGGACTTATGGTGCTGATGTGAAGACTTTGTCGTCTGATGAGATTTACTGGCTGAGGCAGCACTTTCCAGTGAAAGGCTGCGCTGTAATATAAGGGTAGTAGCTTGGCTGTCACTGACCCCTACTCGCCCGGCTAGGCTGCCACTCATCATATCGGTTTTCTCGCTGGTACTACTTGATCTATCCTCACATGAGCTGCCCGATATATCAGCTCCTTTATTATTATCACAAATTGTATCTTCTTTCTCTGATGTTTCACCTGATACAGAAGTTTGAAGCAACTCATCACATGTTTGAGTTTCTACTGTTGCCTTAGTAACAAGTCGTGTCAAGGGTGAAAGGGCGCGCCTAGGCTGTGCAGGCTGCGCTTGATGTTGCCCCAAACTTTTGTTCATTTTCGTAGGAGGTAGAGATTTTTTACCAATGGCAGACAAACCAGTCGCCTTAGGCGATGTCACTGTACCTTTATTTTCTGTGGTCTGTTCTGTCTTTTTATTTTGTGGCGATGTATTTTTCACTTTACTGGTTAAGTGTTGATTGCTATTGGGAAGTTTGACTACACCAATCCTGTCAGCACTATCTTTTTTCGTTGGCAGTACGACGACCTTACTATTGGTAGCAGCCACAAATTTTGCAGTATCAGGTTTTTTACCATTTGTGTTTAATTTTGGAGAATCCAATTTTAATTGTTCTGGTTTTTTAATTGATGACAGACTAGCTGATGGTATAGGCCTCCTCGGGCTTGGAGGGAGCTGTGGTAGGGGTGGTGCTGTCTTTTTTACTGGGCTTTTAGATGCATTGTCTAGCTCATTAATAGGCTTCACTCTTTTTACACCACTAGAATCTAGTATCTTCCTACCATTGGTGTTGTTGAGCTGTGATAGTTGAGAAGACTTGTGAGCAGTATTGCTCATCACAGTCGTTACTGAACCCTTTTTTACAGTACAGCTTTCAGACACCACCTTAGACTTATCATTGGCTTTAATGTGACTTGTCACTGAGTGTACATTTTTGTCATTTCTGGGAACAAGTGATGATTTAGCTGATAACTTGACACTACTCGTTGACACCACATTACTTTGCTCTGTCTTACACTTCAGCTTGCTCGATGGCGTACTTGGAACATTAATCAGTGTAGATTTATTCATTGTTTTCTCTTTGCTTTGGCTTTGTTCTCTACCCTTGTCCTTACTAATTTTGTGTTTTGATTGACTGTCAGAAATGAAATTGTCGTTTTTATTATTATTTTTGCCAGATGGACTAACTGTACCCTTCGTAATAGTGTGTTGATTTTTGGTTGAAAATTCGTCCAAGTTGCTTTTCTGGCACAGTTTTATTTTCGGTTTGTCACTCACTTTTGTAACCTTCTTCTCAGATCTACCATCCACTTTATTTTCAGATTTGTTGACTAGTTTGCGATTTTCAGATTTAGTGGTAGGCTTGTCAGGTGACTTAGTTTTGCTGTCAGCATCTGATTTCATTTTATTATCAGATACTGCGCTATCATGTGGTTTCGCAATGGACTTGTCATTACGTTTAGAGTTACTTTTAACATGTGGCGTCAACTTATCTGACGACTTATTGTCTGATTTACGCGGAGTGTCCACAGAAGGCTCATTAGTGACAGTCGAGATATTAGCAGCCTTACTCGAGCTGCTATCCTTACCGGTGTTTTCCATCACTTTTGGGGGATCAGATTTAGACTGTGGTTCAACAAAATCAGTAAAGTCAATTTTTCTCTTTTTGGCCACCTGTTCATTATCACTGACAGAAGCCTCATGTCCTTTAGATTTGCCATCGACTAGTTCATCTTTCGTTACAGTGTCCACTTTGTCTTTGTTTGTCCCACCAGGCGTTCCTTCTGTGAACACGTCTGTGACTTTAGTCCCACTAACACTCCGTTCCCTATTACGCCTGGAAAACTTAGGTTTTCGACCTCTTTTCTTGCCCTGCACTTTTCCATTTTTGTTTGAATCAATGGAGGTATGTTTGTTGAGTTTATTTGATTTGTTTTTCTGTATGACTACTGTTGACTTGAGGGGTAGGTTACTGGGGGTGGGTAGTATAGCCTTCACCTGCTGGCGATTGTATACCACATAATACAGTCTCAGCGGAGCCACCTGCAAAACAAACCAGTAGCAGAAAATGATGTCAAATACATCAAAAATGCGCTTAATTATGAGCATTGTAAGTAGAAGGGGCATATAATAGTCACTGACAAAAGAAACGGTGGTGATGGAACAATTTGGAATTATCCAAAGTAAACTTACCCTTTTCCAACCAAATATATAAGCCACATCCATCAAGGTGTAGTCCTCTTTCAGCTGGTGATCACAGTGAAACATGTCAATCTGTAAATATATCACACAGGCTATAACTAACACAACGCCTCTCACTATTTGTCATTCTCGCTATATTTCAAAAAAACAAAGCAAGTACATGAAACCCATCGGTGGTATGTCACTTTTGAAATGGCTCATTCGGTCCGACTTGGTTGATTGTTTGTCATCATGATTATGTATACACAATGCTCTAAAGTCTTGGGGTGTGCAGCGTTGAATGTGCTACTATATGCACTATGAATAACCCTTGAAAGCATTCGTTTCGGGCTTCCCTATGTCGCGATATTACCAGGATATGCAGACAGCGACGTCAGCAATATTACTTGTGTGAGACCTAATATTTTGCTTGATATTCACGGTTCAGTTATTTTGCATTGATTTTGCGTTACGTAAATATCCCAAAATTACCCAAACTCAAAATGGCCGCTAAACGACAATTTTCAAATTGTTTGCTCACAATCAGGTCATTGGTTGATATGGCTGAGCATATTTGCCAAATTAAAGAAAAGATCAGATAGAAACTTTTTCTTGAAACATGCTAATGAGCGTTTCTTTGTTAGTGTCGGTAGTAACTATGGTATGTGATGGCTATGTGAAATATGAGGAAGCGGAAGTTGATAGATTAGTAGCTATTTTGAAACTAACAGAAGCGGCGGATGGTGTGGAATACAATAATCAACCAGCCTCGGCGAGGGCTGCTTAATTAAGTCGCCAGCTGGCGAAAACTGAAAATCTAATAAGGTCATCACTATACTCATGGGTAACTTCGCATAAAAATTAAAGAGATCCAGTTATTAATCATTTGAATCTTTAAACTTGGCCTTCGGTAAAGAAAATGCCAGAGGGGTTGAATGTTTGTATAAAATATAAATTAAATTTGTTGGACCATGTTGGAACAGAAACCAAAACTGGCGGCAAGCGGCACACAAAGGGGACAACAATCACGGGTAAAAACAAATACAATTTATTGTAGTCCACTTACCTGAAACTTCGACTGAAGCTCAAATTTCAATCTGACGAACTTTTTTAAGTGACTGACGGTGAGTCCAGCTGGACACAGCAAATAACGCTTGTCATTCCCCTGTAAACCACCGTGACAATGATCAGTTTATGGGTTAGCAAATTCTAAAGCGATCAGTTTCGTTAAATTAATACGAAATTATCCATTATTATACTTTTTAACATGTTTAAGGTACAATAATATTCATACAATTTAAAGATATATAAAAAAAATGTTTCTTGACATAATTTTGTCATGGTTATCATTCTATGTGTGAGACTTTCTATTTTGTTTACATTCATGGTCCAGCTATTTTGCATTGTCTAAATATCGCAAAATTAAAGTGGCCGCCATTTAGAAATGTGGGCGGGGGCCCTAGGGTAGTGGTTAGCACCGCTGCCTTTCACGCCAGAGTCCGGGGTTCGGTTCCCGGTCTCGGCGGTTTGAAAGAAACAAAAATGTTTCTTCCCCATCCACGTGTGAAAGTTAGTATTGTGGGGAGCCTCCGTGACCGAGAGGTAGCGTGCTCGGCCTCAGACCGCCAGGGCTCGAATTTCGAATCCTGTGTCTGGAGGACAGTGTCATCTCAATCATCTCACCATTCTCAGGAGTTTCTCCTGGCCCAGTTTAGCCTATATGTGACATGTGTAGCAAAGATATTTTGGAAACTTTCCCCTCAAATGCGCTAACGAGCATTTGAGGGTTGTTTATTTGGGAATCAAAATGTCTTCAAGTCAATTCCCCAATGGTATATAATGGCGCTGTGAAATATAAAAAAACAGAAGTTCATAGCTTTGTTTCTATTTGGAAAACAAATAGCTGCCGCGGCAGCGGTAGTGAATTGTACAGAAAACAGTGAGCAGCTTCCGTTGAGGGTTGTTTAATGATTTAAAAAAATATTAAAATATAATTACCTCTTCTTCTTCCTCCTTTGTATCACCTAGAAATGACCCTCTTCTTCTTCTGTGTTTGGGAAATCTGCAGGTCAATACGTCAGATTGTTACACCAACGACCAAAATATACCATACATGAAACTGTAACTGCATACATTGCATAGCTATGGTACGTAATTCCTTAATTTATGCACTTGTGATTTTTGCTAAAACACAATTTGCACATGAGTGCTAACATAAAAAATACCGTGCAAGCACGAAGTAGTGACTTAAAATGACTGATAGTCAGGAAAAAATCCAACACTTATACATGTATATAGACGAGGTTTCGAGGCAAAACTGAATACTAGTATAAAGTTGATTTATTCAAATAAATAAATTCAAAATGGCCGCCACAGCCTCATTTTTGGTCGATCATGAAAACGGACATGGAAACGCCTTGGCATGCATTGCATGTGACTTCATAAATATTATAAATGTAATGCAGTTAATAACATTTGTTGACAGAAACATGAATGTAAATCGTTGAACATATTATGTTTCAAATCAATATTGAGCCAGATATATACTAGTTGTGATTGGGCTCGGTTGCGAACCATAAGAAAGCATATTCGGGTGGAATCACGCTGCACAAGAATGCCAACGAGAGACCTAACCCTTTAACCTCCGGTGCCGCATATATTCCGGTTTTCATTTTTTATCAGCACATTAACTACCACATTTTAAATATGTTAAAGATAAAATGTGACATCAATCAGCAAGATTTGAAAACAGTTGACTTCCATTTTGTCAAATCTGAACAATTTTCACTCACTTGGAGTTGTGGATCGCGTCAGCGAGACACAACTTCAAGTGAGTGAAAATAATTAATACACTCAAGGTCATAAAAGTAGATATGCTATTGTATGCCCATGGTGGTGTTTCGCACTATCGTACATATTTATCAAACATGACAGTGACGTCGGAAACCAAGAAACCCTATAGTCACCCCTGGTTAGGGAAGTGACGGATCCAGATGAGGGGTCATCTTTGCCAGACACTTAGCCTACATCTCAGAATATAGGAAATAATCTCTACAAATATAATCACAACTGTCACCATACTGATGCATTTATTGATCTACACTAATATTAACTAGACTTACTCGTTACAGTGATGCAGGCATAGACTGATATGTTCATCTTGTGGTATGAGCCGGTGGTCTGCACCTACTTCACCTCTCTCTTCTTTTCCTGCACTACTGCTTGACCCTGTGCCATGACACAATAACAGTGTTAGGGATATGAGCTATTTTGTTAAATTAATGGTTTAATATTACCAAGGTCTGCTCATTCGCAAACTGTCATCTTTATGGTATACTTGTATTTATTAACCCAGACTTGAGTCGTCAGAATCTGACGTCTACAGACGTCAGATCCTGACGACAAAAGGCGATCCCCGCACTGTAAGAGTAGAAATATTTCTAATGGCCGGAGACCCATAACATAGGTATTCAAATGAATCGAAAAGAGCTAAATAGGACATTTATGATGATTTTAAATTGCAAAAAACCCTTTGGTTTCCACGGTTATACAAAATTATTGCCGCGTTGTAAGGGTTAAGAAGAGGCACGTAAATCAATGCAATGTTATATAATGTAATGAGGTTGACATCAGAGCCGATAAAACATATTAGTGTAGAATCACATAATTTCATAGAAATTAGTTCCCAGGAAGTTACTGTGCAAGGGGGACCCTCATTTTCGTCAGATATGGTTGTAATGAGTTACTAACTGTGCACATATGACATCGCACCAAAATGAATATCAGGCTCATAATTTATGCAATAACGGATTCCGTGTTGACAATTAGGTTTTGGCGGTCATTTTGGGAAATGACTGATTGAAGTAGGCTCTAGTAATGTTTTAATGGGGAAAAATCGCCCACATAATTCCAGAAGAGTGAAAAGAGACAAATGTAAATATAAACAAAATTGTCCAATTAATGAGTAGGCGGTGGAAACTTAGCAAAAGCTACATAATAAACATCCCTCTGATGAGTATTTGCTGTGCAGCTTCTCATGGCAAATATGATGACTAAAAAGCAGAGGTCCAGCTGACTTGATGCCTTGTTCACACGGTGACACTGTAACAATAACAGCGTCTATCTGACTGGTACAGCTGTTTTGATGGCTCATACCAGCTGATTCACAGCTTGACTTGGAGGCGTCACTCAGCTTAGTATGCTGCCGTGCAAAGCCGAAAGACAGTAACAGATTAGTTGTAACGTAAAATGTGGTACCGCCTTTTGACTTTGCAGAGAAATGTGGCAGCTAGTGTGGCTTACATCTCTAATTGTGGTATGTTTCGCTGTATGATATTGTAAATATGTCTGGTTAACTCAATATAAGAATTGCCTACACACGAAATGGAAGCTGATCATCAAAAGTTACTAGAACCACGGAAATTTATCAGATTGACATCCCAGTTAACAGCGCAAGTTCACAGAAATTGAAGATCTAGATACACAAATTTATAAATAGCCTAGGCCATCAGTTACAGATGGAAATAGACCCCAGAGCCACATAGCTCAGTTATTTATTAAAAATTGGTAACGTAACCAGCGACTCAAGCGAACTTCCAACGAACATTTTAAAATCTGACCCGTGTCATTTTTTAAATCGTCCGGCGACTTTGTAGTGTGGGAATTCGTTCTGAGTTTCTGAACTCGGGGAGTAAAATGTTACGAGTCACTAGCGCTTACATTATGTCTGAGCGGTGGCCATCTTGAAACTGATCCATGTAATTTTCCAACTCGTGCGTCGAGATTGTAGGATGAGCATGTGCGCCAAGTTTCATAACGTTGTAGGCATCAAATGCACTATTCAAGAAAAGCGGTTTAACCCTTTCACCACTGAAGCCCGTTTTTATGTGCTGAATGCCATCGCATTCAGCACATAAAAACGGGCTTCAGTGGTGAAAGGGTTAAGCCCGAGCGGCGGCAATTTTGGTTTGTATAGTGAACACATTAGCCAAACGTGAGAGCAATCGAATAAATTCCCGCCCGTTATGGAGCTTATAAGGAAACGCAAACGGACAGACGGACGCTATTCAGCCAGATTGATAAAAGATATACAAAGACAGATATGTGACATGTTAGAAAACTAATAAATTATCAATAAAATAATGAAAACAATAATAACTTTATCAGCGAACAAATAGAATAATGGAGGAGTCAATCGGGCTTAAGGCCACTTTAGTGGTCATACACTCATACAGGCTAAGTTGTACCAGGATAACCTCTCGACGAAGCTGAGAAAAAATCAAATGACAATGCCCTTCGGACATAAGATTCGAAATTGGAGTTCTGTTGGTGGTGCCAAGCACGCTACCTCTCGGTGACAGTACTAAATGGGGAGTGAGTGGAGAAGAAACATTTCGTTTCTTTGAAAATTAAATATCAGAGCGGGGGGAGCTCGCGTCGGCGTAACAGACGGCAGCGTTTACCCACTATACACCAGGGTCTCAGATCGACAATTAGAATACGAGGACATAAATATCCATAGCCATGCACAAAGTAAAAATGGGAAATAGGGAGAGATGCTGATTTTGATCAATGTAACGGAGACAGCATATGAGCGCGGGCGCATCTTCGTCGGACGGGTTTGTGCCGAGTGTTAGACCTGTCTGGTAACCATTCCAGAAGACGTCTTTCTCGATGGTGAAGCACAAGGCACTGCAGCAGTCAGACGGAGGCAGCCAGAGGGATGCCGTCATTGATTGCTACCGCCCGGGTCTCCGCGCTGACAATCACCAGTTCCTGTCTGGCCTACCACCACCCAGAACACACGAAATGTGAACCCTCTGTTGGCTTAATGTTGGGCCAGCGTCGCAGACGCTGGCCCAACATTAAGCCAACAGTGTGTCTCGTGTTTTCCGGGTCACACCAACACTCCGAGTCCCAAACATCCACTGCGACCCCTGACACCCTGATGCCCTGTCACTGTCATTGCCACTGTCACTGCCATTTTCTGACACTGTTATTGCCACTGTCACTGTCATTCCCTGACACTGTCATTGCCAATATCACTGTCAGTGTCAGCATGATGACACACATGAAGCCAGACCCTTAGAAATTACATTAAATGTGCCGTTGAAGTCAGTTTGTGGAAGCAATGATATAATACACAGATTATCTGGTTATTATTATTTTTGTGCTGTTGTGTTGAGATTAAAATCTAATTTGGATTAATGATTAATATTACGTGGGGGGGGGGGGATTGTAATGTCTTTCTGATTCTTCCTCTGCCTTTTTTTTGAGCCCAGCTACATACATGTATATTGTGACGCCTATATACAGTGGCTTGCATGATAGATTATGAGCTATGAATCGAGGTTGGATTCTCGCACAGCTGACATTTCTAATCAGTTCAAATATACATGTATGTTATACAGACAAGCAAAGCCACTCATTTATTACGAAATAGCAATACATATGAATACATGATTATTATTATTATTGTGTACAGTTCTTTTTAATGACCGAAATATCCATATTATATAGGCCTAAACGTGTTAAGTGGTGGCTTTGTCATAATTCTGTAGAAGCAAAATGATATAATTTTTGCTGTTGAGCCACAGTCTCCGACACTTGTAAAGCATTAAACCGAGTTAGCCCCCACGCCCCGAGCTCGCTTGGTGTGCGTAGTAATAGCTACAGCTTTAAATATACATGTATTTATCTTGTCCATGCTTAAATAAATTCTACTTACCAACTTGTGGGTGCTTAGCATAGAAATCTCTCCGCCGTTTCATTTCATCTGCAAAATGTCAAAATTATACTTTTGTAATCGTTATAATTTTTGATGGCGTCATAATATTGAATTTATATTGTGTGAAAGTGCATATAAAATTGGCTTTGGCTGTACATTCCCGTGATTGAAATATCCTGGCTACATCTATTACAGATGGCAGTATGTAAACAGTTACCAAGATTGTTCATGTCGTCGCCACGGAGCTAAAGGATCCTATCTGACACTCGTTAGAGTGGCAGATAGGATCCTTTAGCTCCGAGGCGACGATGTATCCTTCAGGTTATTAATATAATTATCTTACATAAATGTATCCAATCTTTACAATTGTGCTTACGAATACTTTTGAAATTGCCTCTGTGTCACTTAAAAAATAATTAGTGAATTATATCCCTGTTGAAAAGTTACCCAGGAACAATCTGTCAAATATCATGTTTATAACTAAGCAAATAGTGGATGGATTATTAGATGAGCTGAAATGCAGAATAAGTAGCTGTAATGTGATTATTTTACTGTTGCTTTCATCATGTTCTCTATAAAAACTAACCTTTGAAAATTCCTGGGACTAGCTTGTACACCAGATCTTGCAAAGCTTTGTCAGGTCTAAATAACATAAGAGTTAATCCGAATAAATAATTTGGTTTTTCGTCATTGTCATTTCAGTAACAATTAGGCTTAGCCTAATTAATACTGAAATATGTATCTTTCGAAAATGTGTATTAAACTCTGATTTCCAGGCACTTAAAGTTGTGTTGCGCTACAGCGATACACAACTTTAAGTGACTGAAAATTTGTGCTATTTGTGAAATTTAGGTCCCCAACATATATTAATGTTTCAAGATGGGAAACATATTTTACTTTTCACAACTGATTATACAGGTTCTAATAAAAACACAGAATGTCTACTGGAGTCGATATCAGTGTTGTAAAGGTTAATAGCATTACTACCATAAATACAACATATTACGTGTAATGATATTTCGTATCATCAGAACCATAGAGTGCTATCTGGCAGATTATGATATGACTTTTCATCTCTGAGACGACGATGTATTTCATACTGAGATTTCTTGATTTATACCAATAATTGTCTATTCTAGCAGCATAGCATGCACAGTAAAACTTTTCCAAATTAATGTACGCATACTACAGTAAAATATCAGACCATTTCTCTCCTAAAACAAGTTGACCTGTTTTTTCTCGTACCTGATGTTGAGCAGGGGCCTTGTCTTGTGCACCTGGACATCACATATAGGACAGTACTTACAGCTGTCCAAGTACCGAGTCAAACACGACCGACAAACTGTAACACATCAGATAACAACATTGTTATACGCTTCATCGCTAATCACGACTGAAATCGTTTTTCAATATGTTTTAGTAGCAGGTTAAATCACAGTTATTGGGAATGAATTGAGTGTTTACTTTAAGTTTTCTAATTAAATTTTCACCCACTTGAAGTTGTGTCTACGGAAACAAAAAGTCCCTTGACCCGCAACTTTATGTGGCTCAGTGGGTGCACCTTTCCCCATATTTGTTTTATTTGGGATGGAAAATTACGCTGCCATGGGGACAATAGTGAAATGAGTGTTTTTTTTATATCCCATGTCACGCTTATATTCGATTAGATGCAGATGGGTAGATAGTACCACCAGAGCTGACAATATAGGCATTTCTTTCTAACTCGGGGGTTCGAAGTGCCAACAAGGTACATCACCGTACATGTACCCAATATTTTAGAAAATTGATGGCTCACCAATCCGATCACGACGACCTGCCCCTTAAAATGACAATTTGTCATGCCCTAGGTGCCTTTTTTTGTGAATTTCCGTGATTTTATAGACAGCTGGCGGGATTTTCTCACTTTTCCATGACCTTGTGTAGTGGCAACACTGACCACAGTCACTTACTTCTATCCCAGTAAACACAAAACATTTGTATAACATTTGTACAACGTCGGCCCAACGTCTTCGACGAACGTTGTACAAATGTTATACAAATGTTTTGTGTTTACTGGGTTCATGAATACACAATGTTAGCCCAGTAGGCCTCAGTCGACAGAGGGTGCACTTTTAGGCCCCCAGCGAGCACGAGACATTCAACCGATGTTGTTTTATTGTTGGTCCAGCGTCGCAGGCCTGTGAATCATTTCGTCCGCGACATCCCCGAAACTGACACATGAATTACTTTGGGCAGCACAACGCCACGTTCCCCTGTGCTGACGGAGACATGAAGAATACGGGCAATAAAAAAGGCTATAATAGCCTTTCTGGCTGATGGACTGGGCTATAACATGGGTAACTGGCTAACTATTGCCGCGCTAACAAAATAGGGTTCATAGCCGTGAAAAATGCCACAAATCATGTGGATGAGAATGGCCATAGCAAGCAAGTCATACTGGGCTATCATTGGCATATAATCGGGCCGGAATATCTAGCATCGTAGCAATAACCGTTTAACGGTTTATTTATACATCTTGTTTGTTGGGCCTTCAGTGCGCTGCGCTGCGCCGCGCCGGGCGGCGTTCCTCCAATCAAATATGATACGTTGACCCGACGCTGGTTTAACGTTGGTACGCTGTCTACGACGCTAGTCCAGCAGAAAACCAGGATCTGGTTTACATCTCATGTTTTCTGGGATGTGAAAGGGATGAGGACGGCCGTCAATATTTGTCCTATCGTGGTCACCAGTCACAGCGCAGCTTCGCTAGAGAAGATCACTTCAGTATACGTTGACCTCCATTTTGTCAAATCTGAATAATTTTCACTCACTTGAAGTTGTGGATCGCGTCAGCGAGACACAACTTCAAGTGGGTGAAAATTCAAAATGAATTATTTGGCGGTACGGCAAAACAGGAGTATTGGACCATACATTCTACATATAGTGACATACGCTATCTAATGCTGAATTAAACCTTTTAAAACTAAATATCAGCGTTTCAAATTCTCCCAAAATTTGAAGTTGAAGGCGAGTTTCCCGGGGTTTTAATTGTAATTAAAAGCGTTTTTCTTGCAAGCAAGATATAAATGTGGATAGTCTTGTTTCAGATGCAGAGCTACTTAAATCAGGTGGTATTTGTGTTTCTGAGGTGGATGAGGTTGTTGCCTCCTAGAATTCCAGATTTTGAAAAAAACATTATGAAGGTGCATTTTTGCTGCGAGAGCTAAATATTAAAATTAACGATAATAATTAAGCCTGACTTGATTTGAAAAAAAGTGTGTGGATCCAGTAAACGGTTCTGTAGAACGATATTCTGTGTTATATACATGGGATGCATCTATTATTTACGCTTGTGTTTTCATACCAAATGGGCGGTAATTCCAAGGACACTCTATATATAGACCGTCCAGGTAAATTACAATCAAATCGGAGCGCCCCGGTCTGCAATCGTTCACCGTGTTCACATTGACCAATGATTCAACCGCAATACCATGACTGCCACAACTACACCAAACATCACTAGAATGGCTACAGCTATAAGGCTATATGCATTGCTATGTACATGCATGAGTATTAAATGTAGAACACCCAGCCAGCCAGACATCAAGCAAGCCATCCAACAGACAGTGGTCCAGCTAGTCTTCCATCCATCGATCCATCGATCCATCGATCCATGGATCCATGGATCCATCCATCCATCCATCCATCCATCCATCCATCCATCCATCCATCCATCCATCCATCCATCCATCCAGTCAGTCAGTCAGTCAGTCAGTCGGTCGGTCGGTCGGCCGGCCGGTCGGTCGGTCGGTCGGTCGGTCGGTCGGTCGGTCGGTCGGTCGGTCGGTCGGTCGGTCGGTCGGTCGGTCGGTCGGTCGGTCGGTCGGTCGGTCGGTCGGTCGGTCGGTCGGTCGGTCAGTCAGTCAGTCAGTCAGTCAGTCAACCATCGATACAACTAGCCAACCAGCTAGGCAGCCAGTCATTTAGCAAGAAAAGCAGCCCGCCATCCAGCCATTCAGTCAGACAACCAGCCAGCCAGCCAGCCAGCCAGCCAGCCAGCCAGCCAGCTAAACCATTCAGCCAGACAACAAGCCAGGCAGCCAGCATGCCAGCCAGCCAGCCAGCAAGCCAGCCAGCCAGCCAGCCAGCCAGCCAGCCAGCCATCCAACCAGCTATTCAGTCAGGTAACCAGCCAGACAACCAGTCAGCCAGCCATTCAGCCAGCCATTCAGCCAGCCATTCAGCCAGCCATTCAGCCAGCCAGCCAGCCATTCAGCCAGCCAGCCAGCCAGCCAGCCGGCCAGCCAACCAGCCAGCCAGCCAGCCAGCCAGCCAGCCAGCCAGCCAGCCAGCCAGCCAGCCAGCCAGCCAGTCATTCAACCAGACAAACTGCCAGCCAGCCAGCCAGTCTTCCAACCAGACAATCAGCCAGCCAGCCAGTCAGTCAGCCACTGTGGTATCCAGCCAAGCAGCGGGTGCGGCTGACTACAAACCATGCAGTGTCATATTGATCCACTGCAGCCATAGGCCTGTCTCATGTACCACATCTTCTGCAAACGACATCTAACTAACAAACACGAGATGTTCACCCAATTACGTTTTCATGTTTGGCGAGTGTCACAGACTGTGGACCAGCATCAAAACAACACTAGTTCAAAGTGCCGATTTTTATTACACCTAAATATCAGCTTTTTTTTAATTTCAAAGAAAAATGTGTATTCATAAAAATTATTAAAAAGGGTTACATTGTTATTAACATCATCGTTATTATCGGCCACAGGGAAATCTTTCAAGACCGACATCGTTAGACAACTGGCACTCATCTCAAGTAGACAATTACCAAGCTCAGCAAAACACATGTACCCAATTAACCAGGAAGACGTAGTCCATACATTCAACAACTAGCCAGCAAATAAAACAAAGTCAGCGTTCAAAAAAATTACCACATCAAATACACGAAAACCATATACAGCGCGACGATCAGCTGGAGATTAGGTTATCATGCGATAGATTGGGCAGTGGTGTACAGGGTGTATCCAGGAATATAATATAGGGAGGTGTTTAGATATTTTGTGAAGTCGCTTAACATTGCAGTTGCTAGGGGGTTCAAGCTACGCCTCCTCAGCCACTGGAAATTCAGAAAAATGATTACCTCAAATCGTGTGGTATCTTTGCTACAAAGTGAGGATAATATGATATATGACATCCGGAGTACTGGTACATTGATTTTATTCTATAGGGAAATAATGAGATGGAAAATTTAAAAAAATAGAAATACGGTACTGCTTGAACTGTATGTTCCCGAGATTAATCTGTATATCAATATTACCAGGCAAATGTTAAAATGGGAAACAGTGGACCTAAGTCGAACACAACATTGTGACCCAATGTAGGCTTCTTGGTAAAATGGGAATCAGTGAACCCACAAACACTATGTGGTGCGGCGCCAATGTATAGACTTCGTGTTAAAAAGAGAAACAATGGACCTACGAACACCAGATGGTGCCCCTATGTAGGCTACATGTTAATATGGGAAACAGTGGACCCACGAACACCGGATGGTGCTCCTATGTAGGCTTCATGTTGAAAAGAGAAACGGTGGACCCACGAACACCATATGGTGCCCCAATGTAGACTTCATGGTTAAATGGGAAACAGTGGACCCACAAACACCATATGGTGCCCCAATGTAGACTTCATGTTAAAATGGAAAACAGTGGACCCACGAACACCGGATGGTGCCCCCATGTAGACCTCGTGTTAAAATGGGGAACAGTGGACCCACAAACACCAGACGGTGCCTAAATGTAGGCTTCATGTTAAAATGGGAAACAGTGGACCCACAAACACCAGATGGTGCCCCTATGTAGACTTCATGTTAAAATGGGAAACAGTGGACCCACGAACACCGGATGGTGCCCCTACGTAGACTTCGTGTTAAAAATGAGAAACAGTGGACCCACGAACACTAGATGGTGCCCTATGTAGACTTCATGTTAAAATGGGAAACAGTGGACCCACAAACACCAGATGGTGCCCCAATGTAGGCTTGAAGTTAAAATGGAAAACAGTGGACCCACGAACACCAGATGGTGCCCCTATGTAGACTTCGTGTTAAACTTGGAAACAGTGGACCCACGAACACCAGATGGTGCCCCAATGTAGACTTCGTGTTAAAATGGAAAAAAGTAGATCCACGAACACCAGATGGTGCCCCTACGTAGACTTCGTGTTAAAATGAGAAACAGTGGACCCACGAACACTAGATGGTGCCCTATGTAGACTTCGATTTAAAATGAGAAACAGTGGACCCACGAACACCAGATGGTGCCCTATGTAGACTTCGTGTTGAAATGAGAAACAGTGGACCCACGAACACCAGATGGTGCCCCTATGTAGACTTCGTGTTAAAAGGGAAACAGTGGACCCACGAACACCAGATGGTGCCCCTGTGTAGATTTCGTGTTAAAATGAGAAACAGTAGACCCACGAGCACCAGATGGTTCCCCTATGTAGATTTCGTGTTAACATGGGAAACAGTGGACTCAAAAACATCAGATAATGCCCCCATGTAGACTTCGTGCTAAAATGGAAACAGTGGACCCACGAACACCAGATGGTGACTCAATGTATGCTTCTTGTTAAAATAGGAGACAGTGGACCCACAAACATCAATCGGTGACCCAATGTGGGCTTTATGCTCGGGCAGCGCCCGATATAAAGACAACATTGGGTTGATGTCTGGTGTCAGATAGGGTGAGACTGCTCCTGGAAATAATATCTCAAATGAGGAGGATCTGGATCGCTTCCTTAATGCTGATTTCCAGACATTGCTCTGCAGGAGGGTGAATTACTGCCAGACAGAGCTAAACTAACACCACGTGTTTCCACAAGTATATCATGATATGGATATAAACATAGCAGTACAATGCAGTATAAGCAGGATGCGATGCTGTGCAGTAGGTCTATATACAATGACAGGCAGCACAGTGCAATGATATGCAATGCAATGCAAAGCAAAGCAAAGCAAAGCAATGCAATGCAATGCACTGCAAATTGCATTGCATTGCATTGCATTGCAATGCAATGCAATGCAATGCAATGCAATGCAATGCAATGCAATGCAATGCAATGCTATGTAATGCAGTGCAGTGCAGTGCAGTGCAGTGCAGTGCAGTGCAGTGCAGTGCAGTGCAGTGATGTGAAATACCGAATGCAATACAACGGTGCAATGCAACCCCCCCCCCCCCCATAAAATTGTTAAACTGCTTACAAAGGCAAAAGTGCTGTTGATCGTCTTGGCACGACAGAATACTTATATACAAGTGTAAACCACTTTATAATTCTATGATAACTTACAGCTATGTAGACATTCTATGATGGTGGTAGCATCAATGAGGTATCCTCCACAGAGTACACAGATCAGGTGAGGGTTCAGATCGGTTAGCTTCGTGTGAGCTGATCTCTGCATCCTACAACAGATAAATATTCTCATTTAGTATATGTCACATATGCTACTATCTATGCGGTAACAATTTTATCAAACAATTGGGATGAAGACGTTGCTATATCTGCCATATCAGCACCATGTCAATACAGTCATGGAGCCGTATTTTAAAATATTTTTACATCTTTAATCCTGCAATAATGAACGCGTATGCTCGAAAATGGTGTCCTGATGTCATTGACTTTCGAAACTCTCTAAATTCAATGTGGCCACACACCATGGCTGGGTGTACCGTGTATTTGCTTAAAAAATCCGCGCACAGCCACCGTTGAACGTATTTACGATAAACTCGATTAGATGACATTCATGAACGTAATATTTGCCGCTGAATTGTTTGTTATTTGAAACACAATTTCCGGCTTCAAATGATGAACAATATTTCTATATATTTATGAAAAATAGGCATCTCTGATATTGGGTTATTTAATTAACTAAGCAAGGGAAGTGTTGTTCAGTATCGCATAGCAAAATGCTACGCAATTCTGTCCATTTGCTAATCAAATTTGGAATTGATTAGCAAAATATTGATACATCAAGGATAAGGATGTCTAGCAAGGTACAACTTAGATGAGAAAAATGATATTTAATAATTTTCAAACAATTTTTTCCCTGCTAAGCATCTACAATTTTGTTAATTTCAGAGATTTAACCCTTTCAGTGCGGGGACCGTCTTTATACGTCATAATCTGACGTCTGTAGACGTCAGATTATAAAGACGTATAAAGACGATCTCCGCACTGATATAATTAAATTATTTCTAATGGTCGTACACCCATAACGTAGGTATTCAAATAAATGAGAAAGAGATGACTAAGACATTTATGATGATATCAAATGGAAACAAATTCAGCGCTTTCAGGGTTAAGCCGCCACAGCAGCACAATGGTTAACAAGCTGATTGCAGGCGAATCTCTAAGAAAGGTAGCACGACTGCTCAGAGATTTAGCGCTGTTTTTTAATTGAATACAATTGCTGAATTTTATCAAATTTCCCGGTATAATATATCAAATTGAAGTTCCTGATTCAGATGGGCTGCAGTGCTATTTTGAATTTATTATTTTATTATTAGATTGTGGCTTGTGATGACTGATGGGTCAGAGGACAACTTTCTGGAGACATAAGCGCTTTCTTTCGCAAGCTAAGCCGCCTTATATGTACATAAGGCAGGCTGTCGTTTAATCCGATGATAAATGATCTTACCATTATATGATTATAGCCATAACAGTTAGGCCCTCGAATCGTCTGATGATTAGCTGTATGATTAAGATACCTGAACCATACACACTCAATTGTACACTCACATTATAACTGTCAACACAAATTATAACGCTACGGAAGGACGCATGTAGTCGCGACTATTGCCTATTCTTATCAAAGGATTATTATAGTGTACAGTAGCATAGGTAACCCAGCACGATCCATACATCTGAACAGTTTGAAGCACCGTACATGCATAACCACGATGACAAATACCCACCCCGGCCAGGAGTCGAGCTCATTACTTCGAGTTTCAAGTTAAAGCAGAGCCGCAATAAAAGGGAGAGGGTACAGTTTTGTCCCAATTATATGCAGACTATAAAAAATAATATAATACCTATTATAAAATAGTGGGTGGTATCAAATAATTGTACATTGAGCATGTCTGGCTACATGCTATGAATAAGACGAATTGTGATCCAATAACTTTGCCAATTAAAATTTTTATTGTACTCGTTGTTATTATTAAATGTCAGCATTATTCATTACAGACTTGGAGCTCATTTGGAATTCGTGTTTTATATTAGCTGCGGCCAAAATAAGATATTTACCATGTTTACGGTAATGATAAATACAATTGCTCCCCTAGCGTCGGTGACTATATTAGATAATGGTTTTCACGTCTCGTATATATAGACCGCTATCAAGCCGGTGTAAATCATTTCAGTTTATTTATTAACATTTCATAGATGATAAAGCAAATGAACTATCCCACTTGCTTGCATGTATGATGACAGTTAGGAAGAACAGCTCTCATCTATATAATAATACTTGACTGTCTATAGGCCTAACTGGTCGATTTTCCATATATATTTGTTATATAACATAATATTATTATTATTATTATTATTATTATTATTATTATTATTATTATTATTATTATTATTATTATTATTATTATTATTATCATTATTATTATTATTATTATTATTATTATTATTATTATTATTATTATTATTATTATTATTATTATTATTATTATTATTATTATTATTATTATTATTATTATTATTATTATTATTATTATTATTATTATTATTATTATTATTATTAATATTATTATTATTATTATTATTATTATTATTATTATTATTATTATTATTATTATTATTATTATTATTATTATTATTATTATTATTATTATTATTATTATTATTATTATTATTATTATTATTATTATTATTATTATTATTATTATTATTATTATTATTATTATTATCAGCCACTGAGCAATGTGATCGGTGGCTATAAGTGCAGATTGCCATGATAAATATTGTGGGGCCGTCAATGCAACCTAATAATGGCCAGGCCATTTCATACACACAGAGTATACAGTCTGCCGCTTAGTCAGCCATCCTTCCTCTTATGTCCTCTGACTACATCACAGTGCTCAAGATGGCATGGCTGAATGCTGGCCCAATGTAGCAGATGCTGGCCCAGCATTGAGTGAGCATTGAGGTAGCATGTGGTGTGAGCTGAGCCCTACACGGTGTGGTCTGTTCAGCTTCTCGGGTCGGCAGGGTGGCCATATGGGCGATAATTCAGGAGGAGTGAGCTGATGTAGGGTAATAGGGCCACACCGGAGGGGCTATACGTCAGACGCTGGCTGGCTGGCTCCAGTCACAGTGGCCTAATTATAAACGCTGTCAGCGCAACACGCCGTCGTATCAAGTAGAGCCCTACGTGTGGTGGTCAGTGCCCTCTGGCCTTTCTTATTGTCACATATACTAAAATCATATACGTGTTGGACAATTAGATATTAGGCTAAAATAGGGCAGATCACACAGCTGCATTTAGTTCAGAAACTCACTATTAATAAAGTTCATGTATGTAGATACAACAAATTGGAGAAGGATTTGCCGAAAACTTATAAAGAGGCATATACCATGTATGCACCTACACATTAATAATAGTATATACCAGAATACGTCTCAGGACGTGGCATCATGATCACGACGCATACATTTGTTTGAATGTCTACAACACATTACATACATATATGCTCAATGGACTGGGGTCAATTGTTATCATAGACATTACATACTATATTGCGATTTAATCATAAAATGATTATATGTGAGCAACGGTTTCTTACAAATCCAAGATAACGATTCCGAACGAGCACGGGGATAGGATATCATGTTTTCATGTTTCAGAGCTGAAAAAAGGTCAAGGTCACCAAAAATATAATTTATTCTAGATACTGTTGCTACATAACTGTTGCTACATAACATATCTCAAGATTTCATACGCTTTATGTCCACGAAAAAAATAGCTCAATGTCACGCTCCAGAAAGAGTACCTATCATCATTAGATTACGGAGTGCAGAAGAACGGAACTGTTGAGGGATGAAGGAACCGACAGGCGGACAGACAGTCAGATAGTCAGGCAGCAGTTGTGGACTATACATAATGATATGGACTATATAATGCATGAAAACAGGAGCCCCTTACAGCAACTTGTTAACATATTGCTGTTTCCCATATTCAGTCACACCTAATCGCACAATTCTTAGGTCGCATCAATGCCACAAATTCGACAAAGATACGCCCAACCTCCGTGTCAGTTACGTCTGTCATAATCAGTTTCAGAACATATATAACATGCACAGTGGGTTTATTGCATCTAGAAAAACTAGCAACCTCTATGGAGGTCTTGCATCCGAAGTACTGCGTAGTGAGCCCTATAGAAACCACTCAGATATTACTGAGCTCAAATAGTTGAACGTCTGGTAACGTCACAAGTCGACAGTCAAACAATCACCCTGAACAGTTTACTGGTCAGAATAATCATAATCATAGAATTCAATAGGCAATAAAAAAGAATCATTTAGATTCATAGGCGCTTTAATGTCAGTTGGATGATGCATGGATCACACGAAACTGAGAGGTGGGATCAGTTGCGATATAAGCGTGATGCAAGACTGAGTGGCACAACCATGTCCCACTGATGATGCGACAACATGGGACATATTTGTGTCATTAAATCGCAAGATTTTGTTCGGTACACATTTGTTGCGGTCGGTTTTGCTCAAGATCGCGATAACCCCCGACCAGTGCAATCACTCGTGCGCTACGTCTGCGATGTCCTACTTTTTAATAACATCATGATCGCCACATGGTCGAAAGCAATAAGGTGTGACTGAAGCTTAACGACACAGAAGTATAGGGCCTATATCTCACTAATAAAACAGTATATTATGTACACAGCTAACTATCCTCTATCTGTTACCTACTGTCTTCCAAACACATATTGGTAGTGTCGTCTCGCTGAATGTGAATGTTTAAACTCTTGGCAAGCACCTACAGAGAGATATGCTTTCTAAAAACACGAGGCGTTGTCCAATGTTTTATGGGGCTTATATACAAACCATAACAGTGAGGTTTGTAATTCTGCCACTGTCTATTGGGCCTACCATGGCTTTCTATAATAATTTGAAAATGCAAATGGATATTATCTCCAAAAATAGCCATCAATTGATGGCAGGACCCCTCAGCCGTAGGCTCCGTCCATCAATATCAAGAAATAATGAGAAATGACCCACACTACCACCATGTCAATTTTTTTTAAATGGCTGTGGCAGCCATTTTGTTTTTAATGGATTTATCCTAAAAGTTAATCAGATCATCAGAAATACCTAGAGAACAATCATACCAAATTTGAATGCAATCCAAGCAACAGTTCATATGTTATCGTGCCCACAAGCTTGTTAGGCCGCCATCTTTTTTTAAATAGCTGCGGCATCCTTTTTTTTTATTGATTGATCCCAAAAATTCGTCAGATCATCAGAAATACCTAGAGAACAATCATACGAAATTTGAATGCAATCCAAGCAACGGTTCATAAGTTATCGTGCCAACAAGCTTTTAAGTCGGCCATCTTTTTTTAAATGGCTGCGGCAGCCATTTTGTTTTTAGTGGATTCATCCCAAAAGGTAATCAGATCATCAGAAGTACTAGAGAACAACCATACCAAATTTGAATGCAATCCAACTAATGGTTCATAAGTTATGGTGCCCACAAGCGGCGGCCATCTTGGAAAATGGCCGCTTATGGCTTGGTGCCCCCCCCCCCTTAAAAAAAATAAAAAATATATATATATGAGATGAATTGCCTGAATTTCTGACCGCCCGCCTCTGGTGATCACTATACCCCACAGCCTTAATGGCTGAGGGGTAAAAACGATTAAAAACATGTTCATTGTGGGATCTACATTGCTGTCATAGCTATGGAAAACTGTTATGTCACTGTAAAAAGGAGCCCGCATTTATCGTAGAACTAGGAAAATGTTAGAGAGACACGAGTCCGCCTGCTGTACCACTGACATCAATCGTTATGCGGTTCCAACATATAGGACATGGTAGGGTGTGCATCTTTCCGAGGCCTACCTCTACAGAATACTGTACGCGTGTATAGTTGTAGCTAAATAAAATGAAACGTTCTGTCTTAAAATTCAATGACATTGAAATCTTGCTTTTTCTGTGTATTTTAAAGAAATACTATTTTGTGGGGGGTGATAAAAAATGAAAAGAATCGGGCTTTAGGCCACCTTTGTGCACATATAGGCTAAACTGGGCCAGGAGAACCTCCTGAGGATGGTGAGATGATTGAGATGACACTGTCCTCCAGACACAGGATTCGAAATTCGAACCCTGGCGGTCTGAGGCCGAGCACGCTACCTCTCGGTCACGGAGGCTCCCCACAATACTAACTTTCACACGTGGATGGGGAAGAAACATTTTTGTTTCTTTCAAACCGCCGAGACCGGGAACCGAACCCCGAACTCTGGCGTGAAAGGCAGCGGTGCTAACCACTACCCTAGGGCCCCCACCCATAGTTGTAGCTATACGGTAGAGGGTGGGGTCAAACGGTTACCACCCTAAACAATGGCCTCCAGGCTGACTGTCGTAATACATCGTTGCTGATATTTCCGTGACATTCATAGTGTTCGTGTGGCTTCAAGAATTAAACGAGCTTCAGCATAAGGTTTCCTTTCTTGCACAGTTGCACTTGTGAAGTAATCTTCCCATAAACTTAATGAAATGTTTTGTAGTCAGTGTCTAAAGTGACTTGTCACTATCTCCTCCAATGACTTCAAGTCTTATGGCAGACGACACAGCTGTGGTGTGAAAAGGGTATGGCTGATTTGCTGACTATACAAGTAGTTTTCTCACGGCTGCCTCAGCATCTAGTATAGCGGCCATTTGGACCAAACGAAAAGTATACACCAAGTCCATCCACTGCTGCATGGATTTACAAAAATGTAATACATGTATATACAATGTATATGATTGTACGACATCGACGTCGTCGTCCCCTTGGATATGAAAGAGTGTATCTGCCACTTTGTAAAGTGGCAGATACACCCTTTCATATCCAAGGGGACGACGTATAAGCCACAATGTGGAATTTGTCCCTCATTTGAGTGGCACATAACATTACGACTGCCAGGATCAAAGGAGGCTTAATATAATGTTCTGCCGAAGTCAATGTGTTAACGTCTGGTTGGTTGCTTTGGCATCTTTGCTGGTGAGGGTATTTATAATAGGTCAACGGTGATTGGTTCGTCTCGTATTCAGGTTTTTCAGATTTCTTCCTCGTCCACTCGTAAAAATGCCGTATTGTGCTATTTGTGGTGAGCATGAGGGACCGAGAAGTAACGTCTGGAGGGCAGTGTCATCTGACTTATCCTCAGGAGGTATTCTGATTTATCCGCAGGAGGTACTCACGGCAAGGTTCGACTTGTATAAGCACAAGTGGCCTATGTTGTTTTAGTCCGTCAATTAACCATGCCATGCCACAAGTCTATGTATGCAACCACTCCTGCTGGCAATCAACATTTTGTAAATGAAATGAATCGGGCTTTAGGCCACCTTTGTGCACATATAGGCTAAATTGGGCCAGGAGAACATTTTGTTATCACTGGTATATATACGCCTTCGGAACATTGGTGTGATCATTTTACAAAAAAACACATATACAAAACAGTCTGCAATTAAAAAAAGTGTGATTAATTCAGTTTACTTTCTGTATATCCTTCATCTGCAACGAGCATCTGTCCATGAATCTAGGCCAGCTGTGTGGAGCCATAAATGTACGATTATGGATACTAACTTAGATCTAGGCACGTCGCTGTGCAAGCTTCAGAGTTAACTCTGTATGTAGTCGTCACCCACAACTGTATGTGGGTGAAAATTACTCATATTTGTTCAATTTGAGACCAAACATCTGCAAATCTTGTCGTTTGCACACTTATTTCATTCCCACTATAGTGGGAATGAAATAAGTGTGCAAACGACAAGTAGTGGGAATGAAATAAGTGTGCAAACGACACGATTTGATCAGCTGATACGACAAATCAAAACGTCTATAATTAACTCTTACAGCGCGGGGATGGACTTAAGTCGTCAGAATCTGACGTCTGTAGACGTCAGATTCTGCCGACTAAAGTCTATCCCCGTGCTGAGTAAACATATTTCTGATGGCCGTAGACCCATAACATAGGTATTCAAATGAATCAGAAATAGCTAACGAAGACATTTGTCATGATTTCAAATTGAAATTAACCATTTGGTCTCCATGATTTTTTGTAAATTAATCTAACGTTGTAAGGGATAGTGGTGATTAGCGGTGAAAGGGTTAAAGGCGACTAAACCAGTAATGACAATCCCAGGACGACCGCGGACGATATATATCACCTGTTGGCTAACGAAGGCGGGCAGGCAGGCGGGCAGGCAGGCGGGCAGATGGCAAGATCATCGCACGATGTCCCACTTGTTATGGCCCAACAACGCGCAACCAAATCAATAGTGTTTTACACTGCAGACGCATTTGTCACGGCGGGAGCAATAAAATTGGCTGGGCGTTCCTGGCGCTGGCTGCAATCAGTGCAGTACCCTGCAAGGGATCGGCTGAATGTTAGCTCAACGTAGCATGTGGCTGGTCCGGTGTTGGGGCGGAGCATTGCGTTGTGAGGGGGGGGGGGGAGGGGGGGAGGGTTCTAACTGGTAGGAAGAGACAGGATGCTTACCATTGCGGATAAAGTGAGCCGCATACATGGAGTGAGAATCCCTGATAAGTTGTGCTACCATCCCAGCGAACACGAGACATTGACACAATGTTGGGTTAATGTTGGGTCAGCGTCGAAGACGCTGGCCCAACATTAACTCAACATTGTCTCAATGTCTCATGTTTGCTGGGGTTGCAGACAGACGAATACCAGCAGCCATGGCATAGCCCCAGCGATGGCTTAAACGCTGAGCCAGCGTTCTACATGCGACCAACATCAACCTAACACTGGCCCAACGCCTTGTGACTGCCGGATGACGAAATACACATTTTACCCATATATATTACTTCAAATCCTCTTGTGATTATCATGATCATAGTTGTAATCCTGAATAAACTGTGATTATAAATTTTATAGCAGATATGCTACAATATATATATATATATAATAAGTGATTAGGCATAGGTGAAGTAAGCTGATTAAGAAAGGTCACATTTGATCATATTAGGTTTCTGGATGACAGATGAATAAATCAAAGATGCTGACATGTTTTTTTTTTTAAATTACACAATAATTCTGCTGTGCAATGATTATCTGATCACGGAATCCTTTTATTAATGCCACTTCAGTTACATAATCATGATAATGAATAAATATATATTTTTTTAAGACGGGGAGTCCATGTCGACTTCAGCCTCCTTCTCAGGGCCACACTAGCACAGCTGGTGGCCCTGTTACAGTGCTTTGAGATTATCTTCTGTAATTGCTGCGTTCTGATAGGGCATCAAAATCTGGTGTACCGTGACCCACACCTGACCCTGAAACTATGTCAAGCTCGAGGATTCCTTGCACCTATGAGAGACAAGTTTATATAATTATGTATCCTCTATACTGGGCTAAGGTTGTCATTATATGCCCAGTATTGTTATGACCAGTACATGCGATCCACCTGTGTTGTACTATAGTTGGTCCATCCAATACAATGACGGCCCAGCATAAAAGCAACATTGGATGTGCGTCTTTCACTTGTGTTGTTGTAGACTTGCTTTTGTGTAAGACCAAGATACCAGCAGAATGTCCAAAGTGATGATAACAACCACTCTTTGTTTAATGTTGGGACAGCATCTCAGATTGTGTATTAACATGAACCCAGCGCTGGGTCATCGTTCTCACCGGTGTGCAGTCTCAGTCAGTACTACAAACTGACCCAATATGTGTCCCAATATCGGTTTAATGTTGGTCCATCGTTTGCGACGCAGGCACGACATTAAAAAAACATTGGGCCGGTGTAGACCTATCGTGTTTAACCTGTAGGATTGACAATGCTGGATTGCTGTATGCCAATTGTCTACCAGGCTGGCCCGACATAAAATCAACATTGACCATGTGATTTAGAATGTCAAGGACACCATTATTGTCAGGTATTGCCGTATTGGCCAGATACAAAATCAGGTCCAATTCATTAAAACGTCTACAGAAGAAATTTTACAGTGCAATCAATCAGAGCACTAGCTGACGCTAGTGGAAGGATAGTGGATATGATGAATGAGAATGTGTCGACTTATGTATCATTAAAATGAACACTTTTCAGTACATTATATTATACAGTGCATAATCATGGTGCATAATCATGATAAAATATGGTATAATAAAGTATTAAATGCTTTGAAATAATTAAAAGAAATTTACAGGTTAACATGGTTAATGTTACTATACATGATAGATATGTTTCTCGCATTAAAACCAGGGATAAAATAACTGATATTACAATAAAGAGAAGCAAAAAAAGACACTCTGCAAAGCATAGAAATTAATGGGATAATTATATAAAAGTTGATATATAACTAGAGTATATGTGAAAACAATAAAAAGACATAAATGGGATGTAGTATAGGGCCCCCTTGACATGTTTGAATAATCTAATACTTACTAAATATCCAAAAATAAATTATGATAGTTAAGTATTTTTAAATGTACTACATAAAAATATACATATCTAAGATATATGTTCAAGTATTAACTAAAAAAACAATCATAAAATAATTGAAGAATATACCAGATAAATTCAAAATGACCACTATTGTTTGCTTGCGAGTTATTTCATATTGAAATACTCTTATTTATCAATATCATCAACCCTTTCTAACAAGTTTTTTCACCAGCTTGAAGTTGTGTGGCAATTGCTTGAGGTTGCATATCGCTTGAAGTTACAATTTTAAGTGGAATTACAGCTTAAAGTGGTATAAAAATATCAGGATATGGCAACGTGGAGGTGGAAGTAGAACTCCAGCTTATTCTGTGAAACTCAATGACCTTGACCTCCTTTGTTTTCACCCAGCTGGCTAATACAATGAAGGTATATAACCTTGTTTTCGCCGAGTGACGTCACTGCGTTTCACAGAATGAAGTACGGGGGGAGTGGGTGTTATATAACCTTGTTTTCAGCGAGTGACGTCACTGCGTTTCACAGAATAGAGCCTAGTACGCCTGTAGTATGTGTACAGTCGGTGAATGACATAATAACCGCTTGAGGTATTTACCAGTCACTGATTACAACAAATCTTCAACGAATAATAGGGCGGTGGCCCTAGGGTAGTGGTTAACACCGCTGCCTTTCACGCCAGAGTTCGGGGTTCGGTTCCCGGTCTCGGCGGTTTGAAAGAAACAAAAAATGTTTCTTCCCCATCCACGTGTGAAAGTCAGTATTGCGGGGAGCCTCTGTGACCGAGAGGTAGCGTCCTCGGCCTCAGACCGCCAGGGCTCGAATTTCGAATCTCGTGTCTGGAGGACAGTGTCATCTCAATCATCTCACCATCCTCAGGAGGTTCTCCTGGCCCAGTTTAGCCTATATGTGCACACAGGTAGCCTAAAGCCCGATTCATTTCATTTCCAACGAATAATAAGCAAAAGGAAGCAAATGTATCTACATATGAATGAATGGACCACTTTTGTGCATATAAGGCGTTACTTCTCGTCAGGGAGGCTCCCGGTAATACTGAATCTTTACAAGTGCATGCATGGACAGAGAAACAACATACTGAAGTGTGAATACCAGAGCCAGTGATGACCCCGCGAGCTCCGGCGTGACGGCGTGCAGCTTAACTACCACACCACCGCCCAACTGTATACTATATCTACAAATGATAGACATGATGGAGTGCGGACATTAAAATTATACAGGAACAGAGTATGTATAATTTTAATGTTCGCACTCTATCATGTCTAAAGCTAGCACTCATGCAAACTAAGGTTCGCTACCGTTCTTCATATTACATGTATAGCTGGCAGATAAAGTACAGTAATTTACAACATTAACGTTTTCTAGAGTGCGAACATTAGTTGTCTATAGTGCGAACACTAATTTTGAGAACATCCCTTAAAGGTGATCTATCACCCCTTATATGGTATGAATAATTATGTCCTTCTTCAGATCCTGGATCCGCCACTGATAAGAATATCATGTGACCCTCTCAGAGGTCACACCCCATATAAGGAAACACTTGTGCCCCATCTTGTGGCAACTTTGATTTATATTTCACAAATTTATTCATACTATATAAGGGGTGATAAGTATAAGTGTTCTTGTCGCAGGTATGCAACACGCGGCATTTTTTCAATATAATGAATTGAATGAAGAACGGTATAATCAAGGAATATAGAAAGACCTTTCTTTCAATATTCCCTGGTATGATCAACCATAAGAATGTTCTGAGCTGTCATTTCAAATATTACAGCTGGGTATTTTATAAAATGAGGCAAATTGATGGGTGTTTTTCATAAGCAGTGGCGGATCCAGGGGGGGGGGGTGAGCGCAGCAGGCTCGCGCCCCCCTATTTTCGAAAAAAATACTTTAAAAAGTCCCCTAAATTGGCTGAAATTTTCAAGCCCCAGGCGCCCTCCTTCATCAGATCCTGGATCCGCCACTGATAAGAATAGCGACTGGTGACGGAATGTCGTTGGCAATGCTATTTTTTGTGAAATAAAACCCTCCCAGCACTCAGCATGCCCAGACAGAGCTGTCTGCAATTGATCAAATAATCAATAGAACCAATCTGAAAACTCTGCAACAAAAAGTTCAAATATTTTCTTTTTGTTTATTTCATGCAAATGTTCAGGATTAATTGGTTAATTTGCTGAATAAATCATTTTGATCAAATGATTTCTGAGATATACCGCCTCAATCTATCCATAATATTTTTTCTAAAATAATAAGTTGAATCATAAAATTATTGGTAAAATATAATCTTAGTTTTTGTAAAACAGTTCAGAGCATATCGAGGACGAAAATAGGACGAAAATATATATTGTCTATTTTTAGGGGTCTTATTTTGTGTTTGAACAAAATATCGCCCTTAAAAAATTATATTTTACTCGAATATTAGAATTAAACATGGTGTCCAAACTGTTAACATTATCATAAAAGATTACACTGTTCACATAGCGTATATTGTGTGGAGATTTGGTGCACACCATACATGCACGTCACACCAGAATGAGGATTCTTAAAAATGTTTATTTTTAACAACAAATATTCAAAACATAAAAACACGTTTGAATAATGCTGCACAATACCCTCATTTAAATAAGAAACGAAAGACATGGATCAATTTATTTCAAAATAAATGTTTAGTGATTTCTCCTGATCATGCTGATTCACACTGTATATATTAGAACTCGTTATCTTTTATCTATACATTTTTTATCAGTTATTATAGCTTTATGGTAGAATGATGGATTATCATAGAATGACAGATTATTATCATGATCATAGAATGATACAATATTATGGAATTATAGATTTTTATAAAAAGAAAGATCATGATAGAATGATAGATTATTATGATAGATTACTATAGAATGAATCGATGGATAATCTCCGATTCTTATAGAATGATGATATTATCATAGAATGATAAATTATTATAGAATGCTAGATTATTATAGAATGAGTATGGCAATGAATTTATTACAATCAAACCAGTAAATGGTCTACAATATCTAGGTTGTTCTGAAGGTGAACATTATCAACCATTTAGGCTATAAGCACGGCTATAATAGTCTTTAATCCGTCTTAATCGCCGATCATATCATTGTTATTGGGATTGAAATGAAAAGTTTAGTCTCAAATTGAACAAATATCAGTCATTTTTACCCACTTGAAGTTGTGGGTCGCGGTAGCGAGACACAACTTCAAGTGGGTGAAAATTTAAACTTAGCGGGAGAAGGGTTTAATGTGGACAGCAAATTGAGGTGACACTCTATATTACCCAGGTAATTTATCTCATTTTCAGTGACAAGTTCAGTATTTGAGATGTGTATGACTTGCTGCCACACTTCCACCTCGACGTGAATATACTGATTTCACAAAATAACCAAATGTAACATATGAAAAGCGACTGCATTGTGATTCATGGAATATACATTATCTTATTTTATTACTGTAGCCGGGTGTGTGTATGGCGAACTGGAGTGATTACTACTCTGGCCAACGAGTTGACTCTTTGGCTAGATTCGTAGCGCTCAGGCATCACGATGTCAGGGGTTGGTGGTTCGTTCCCCGGGCTGGGCAGTTCCAACACTGTTACATTACAAAATGCAATTCGATGCATAAATGCGAAGATGGGAGCTTAACCTTTTTTTATGGAAACTATTGAGGCCAAAGGGTTATTTTCAATTTGAAATCATCATTTATATAAATGCCCGAGTTAGCTCTTTCTGATTCATTTGAATACCTGTGTTATGGGTCTACGGCCAATAGAAATATCTTCACTCTTACAGTGCGGGGATAGACTTTAGTCGTCAGAATCTGACGTCTACAGACGTCAGATTCTGACGACTAAAGTCTATCCCCGTCTCCGCGCTGTGAGGGTTAAAGAATCACTTAGATCTCTGCATAAAATCTGTAATATAATAAATATGTTGTTTTTCCGGGTTTAATATCTTGCTGAGAGCATGTGCTATTGATGTGAGTCCATGAGATTGAGACTACCGATAAGTACCAGCTGCCGCAGCCTCTCATGGTAGGTCTAGACCTATATACTGGCTAAACAGTCCATAGACCCCAGGGCAACGTCTACTAATTAATGAACACAACACTGCTTACCCGGCAAACAAAAGGCGTTGACCAATGTTGTTTCCACCCTTTCATCGCGGGGACCGCCTTTATGCGTCACAATCTAACGTCTGTAAACGTCAGGTTGTGACACAAAGACGGTCCCCGCAATGAAATAGTTATAACGGCCGTATAGACCCATAACATAGGTATTCAAACTGAAAAAAGTTTAAAATGGAAAAAAAGACTTTGGTCTCCATAGTATATACAAAAGATATTTTAGCGTTGTAAGGGTCAAGGCAAATTCAACGTGACAGAATGTGCCTCAAGTTTACACCAACATTTGAGGAACGACTGGTGTCTGCTGTGATGACAACCCTCAACTTTAAAGCGCTGATTTTTTTTATAAAAACCATGGAGGCCAAGGGTTTTTTTCAATTTGAAAACATCATAAATGCCTTAGTTAGCTCTTTCCGATTCATTTGAATACCTATGTAATGGGACTACGACCATTAAAAATATTTCTACTCTTACAGCGCGGGGATCGACTTTAGTCGTCAGAATCTGACGTCTACAGACGTCAGATTCTGTCGACTAAAGTCGATCCCCGCGCTGTAAGGGTTAATGTTATCGTACACGTATGCATTACAGCCCATTTTTATAAACTAAAAGAAAAGCCAATATACTGTATAATATTAATAGAATATAGTTTTGTATTGCATAGATATTATATAACACAAAAATAATAATCCGATTCGGTAATTTAATAGATAATTGAATAAATTAACCTATACATAGGGCTACATGTAGACTATTTATGGTAATTTATGGTAATTTTTATCATTAAAAATCACATCTCGTGACAGCTGCCTTAATTGCTTGTTAAACACAGTGCGTGTTCAATAAAAATGTCATCCATAGACCTATTAATCAATTTCATAGTCAAATAAAATGATATGTTCTTTCGAAATAAGTATCAGTTGCCAAATCACAGAAACATAGCATGGAAACAGCTGTGTGCCGAAAAAATGTTGTTTAGTGAGTACAAGGGTAGAAAGTTTTCCAGTGAGTACTATATTATACTGTATACAGATGGTGACCTCAGTGAGTGTAGAAAGTATAGCTCGATTAAAAAATCGCGACTTGTTGCATTGTGTGGAACGGTAGCCGTGCCCTGAGCTATTACTCGTGGTTAATCTAGTGATTTATGGGACAGTTGCATACTGGTTTAATGCTGGGACAGCGTCGCAACGCAGAATCGGGACAAAAGCAAACAGGGAGCTCATTTACCGGGGATCCCGCTAACAAATTTCCCTCAGACTATTCCTTACAGTGGGCAACACATCAGTTTTTTCAAACTGTTCAGGTGAGAAGGAGGTAGCGGTGGGACATAACCAATAACGAGTGTCATAATATATTATATAGCCATACTTTCTTTAATATAAGGTGGGTATGCGCATACTTAATGACAGGAGGTACATGGCTATAACGAGTTGTGGACGAGGCCATTAGAAAGGGAGATGTAATATTCACTACGCACACGAGATGATACCGTCAGTCACCTCCATACACATATACTGTACATGTCATCCCTTTGGACATGAAGGGTGTATCCGCTACTTTGCGAAGTGGCAAAGACACCCTTTCATGTCCGAGGGGGAGATATAGGCCTACAGAGAGAAGGGATCTGACTTCATAGTAAATACAAAGATCTCAAAGTTCACTAGGTATCATATTATTTATACGCCTACTAATTATGTGTGAATATCATATATTACTTATCATGCTTATAGTAAGCATGGTTTATAACAGATCAGCTGTGTGGAATTCATCAAAACATACGGTTTTTAATAATCTTGGAAAAAACGCTTCATGTTTTCACCCTTCAAAGATTGCATGCTCCATTTGAAGTCTTACAAATAGACTGGTGTCCATAGTCATGGTAGTGCGCGGGAAAGGTCGAAGAAGACTGTTGAAAGTCTCTAACACGCTAACGTGTAATACGACACAGGCGGAGCCCAGCAAACACGAGGCATTCACCCAATGCTGTTTAAATGCTGGGCCAGCGTCGAAGACGGTGGGCCAACATTTAAACAGCATTGGGTGAATGCCTCGTGTTTACTGGGAGGGGGGAGGAGGGGTCACCCTTTAGCTGCCACGTCAGCTAAACTACTCGTGTATCAATTACGGTTACAAATTGTAAGAGTAGTGTATACAAAAATTCAAATAATGCTAATACTGTCATAATTATAGGAAAACGAAATAACCGCATTTCTAAATATTTCAGATAAGCTGAGACAATACTTGATGCTATTGCGCTTAGAACGACTACAAGGAATGCATACGTGATACCGGCAGTAATACACATAATTAGGGTAGTCCTTTGGAACAGTTTGGAATACAGCATATAATGACTCTGAAAAAAAAGACATAAAAAATGGGTGAGTTGAGAAGTCCGTTGATAATACAACACTATAAGGCATGGTGTGGTGGTTAACGCTATTCTTCTGCCACGTCAGATTCCATGGGTCATTTCCAGCTCTGCTGCGTATTCACTACCATAATACTGGATTTTGTACGAATGGACCAGTAAAAAAACATTCGTTTCGTTGAAACTAGATTCGGTTTCAAAAGGAACTAAAAGTTTTTATTCGTCCGTTCGTATAAGATTGTGGGGAGCTTCAGTGTGCTCGGTCTCACACCCCAGGTTGCGACGTTGGAATCCTCTGTCTGTCTGGCAGTGTTATCTGATTATCATATCACCATTCTCAGACAGTTCTCTGGCTCAAGTCAGCCTATATAACAATGTATAATGCCTAGTGAATGAACAGTGTGCTGCATGTTGATTATCATAGCACCATTCTCAGGCAGTTCTGAGTTTATATAATGCCTGGTGAATGAACAGTGTGCTGCATGTTGATTATCATAGCACCATTCTCAGGCAGTTCTGAGTCTATATAATGCCTAGTGAATGAACAGTGTGCTGCATGTTGATTATCATAGCACCATTCTCAGGCAGTTCTGAGTCTATATAATGCCTAGTGAATGAACAGTGTGCTGCATGTTGATTATCATAGCTCCATTCTCAGGTAGTTCTGAGACTTTATAATGCCTAGTGAATAAACATTGTGGTGCATGTTGATTATAATACCACTATCCTCACTGAGCCTATATAATGCCTAGTGAATGAACATTGTGGTGCATGGTGATTATCATAGCACTATCATCAGGCAGTTCTGAGCCTATATAATGCCTGCTGAATGAACATAGTGGTGCATGTTGATTATCATACCAACATCCCCAGGCAGATCTGAGCCTAAATAACGCCTATCAATGAACATTGTCGTTCCTGGTGATTATCATATCACCATCCTCAGGCAGTTCCCTGGCTCAAGTCAGACTATATAATGGCCGACTTTTCTTGTTCACTGGGGGGGGGGGGGGGGCATTCATTCACTGGTATTGCCTACTTAGGCCAGATAACTGCCTGAGGATGGTCAGATGATAATCAACATGCTTTATAATGTCCATTCACTAGGCATTAAATTGGCTGAATATTGCCTGAGGATGGTCATATGATAATCAAAATGATTCACAGTGTTTATTTTAGGGTTCTAATCCTGTTGCAGTTGTCAAAACCCATCCATGTCTTCAAATTTGAAAGCATATAGCATAAACAGGTAATGACACTGGTGTTGTGATATGTTAAATAACATCGCTAGTGCTCAAACTCTAGAACAGTGTGATCAAGTTAAAACATCAGATTGACCGTTGATGTTCAAGAATGAACACCGATTCGATTTGTAATTTGAACACCATGACGTTTTCTAATCATGAGACAGTTTGGTCTTTAAGAATGAACACTATTACAGTTGCGTGTTCAAAAATTAACGATATTACGTGTTCTAATCCTGTTACAATTTGGTATTCAAATATTGGCGTTTTGGTGTTCTAAAGTAGAACACCCGTTTGTAGAGTGTAGATAATGCTTGATGGATCACATACATAACTGCTATGGGTTTGTGTCCCTTCATGATCTTGTTGTGTAATTAATTAGGAGTGCTAACTAGCCTCCTGCATCTAATAAAAAATGATCGCTGTCAAGCAGAATTAATATATACAGTTGGATTAAACCGACATGACCATTACCATAGCATAGCAATTCGAAGACGATGGAAATAGCCATGCATCAAACAGGTGTGAATCAAAATAAATGACTAGCATAAAGGCTCCACTTTTACATGTAAAATTGTTCCCTAGGGTTATATGTACAGCCATAGCGTATAAGGAGTCAGTTATTGCAAGGAGATTATATAACCTCTTTGCTCATAGCCTACATTAGATGCACACACATGAGGGATCTAATGATACAGCATGTATGTGTAGTCAGTAATGTGAGTATATATAGTGTCAAGTGTTGTGGTAACTTGACAATAAGTCTGTCATGTCCATCCCCGTGGAACGTTTTCAGCTAATTAGCAGTATCAATCTCTACAAAAGATGCCAAGCCAGGCACATATCATTGGCAGACACAGTAGACCACCCCAAAACCATTGCTGGACCAATGTCGTATACGATTGCCTGGCGATAGGCCACCCAGAAAACACGATACATTGAAACAATGTTTGTTTAATGTTGGTCCACCGTCTACGACGCTGGCCCAACATTAAACAAACATTGTTTCAATGTGTCGTGTTTGCTGGCTAGTCATGCACATCAGGTGAACATGTCGCTCTAACATGTCTAAGTGAGTATACTCACGACCACAAGATACGTTCAACATTATTGTTGTATTAAAGTTGTGCCAGTGGTGTAGACGGTGGACCAACATTAACCCAACAATGATTCAACATCTAGTGTTTAATGGACACGCAGAACATAAATAGAATTGGGCTAGCGATGGCCTGACGTTTAGTCAACGTCTTATGTCGCCTCTGTAACAACTCCCCCCCCCCCCCATCTCCCACCCTGTTACTGCTCTCAGAATAGAGCACATTGTGGTCTTGAGCCAATTATAACCTCATATTCCCCCATTGATGTCAAGATATAATCACCAGGCGTATATATGTCATTATTATGTGTATGCATACCTTCATGAAGCATGCACATACATACATCAACGTCCGTCTATTATTTCTCTTATTCAGGTTATTTGGGGGCCTATACGCCTTATGTGCATATGGCCAATATTATGTTATGGTATATCTTATGTAACAGGCTCCGTTTTCTCGTACAAGCTACAATATAGGCTATCGTGGGCATCTCGACCAATCCGAAGCCTACGATATATCGTAAATGGTAGGAGAATACGGGCCTAGTACAATATCAGCAGGTCGGGGGTGCGTCTTCTGAAGGATTCTCGTTTGCAAAATCCAACGAGCTCTTTATATAGATTTACGTAAATAGCCGATGATTGAACGAGTGGGTCGGGGTGCTCTTTCCTCCCTATACACCATGTTAGATAGGGAGACATACGAGGAAAACAAACAAGATAAAAATAAATCTCGTAAGCGGAATTAATTGGGTCACCATTACATTAAAAAATAAACGTAAAGCTGGGCCCAGGTTATTTTACAACACGGATATTTACAACATCTTGCATGCAGGTGACTGGCAGATATAAATGAAATAAAACGGGCTTCAGGCCACCTGTGTGCACATATAGACTAAGCTGGACAAGAATAACCTCCTGAGGATGGTGAGCTGATTGAGTTGACACTGTCCTCCAGACACAGGATTCGAAATTCGAGCCCTGGCGGTCTGAGGCCGAGCACGCTACCTCTCGGTCACGGAGGCTCCCCACAATAATAACTTTCCCACGTGGATGGGGAAGAAACATTATTTGTTTCTTTCAAACCGCCGAGACCGGGAACCGAACCCTGAACTCTGGCGTGAAAGGCAGCGGTGCTAACCACTACCCTAGGGCCCCCGCCCGACTGGCAAATACTCAGCCCAGCAAATACAGAAAGTTGATCCAATGTTGCTTTAATGCTGGTCCACCGTAAGCAATGCTGGCCCATCCTTAAAGCGACACAGAAGCCACGTCTTGTTCTTATTTAAAGGACATAGTCATTATTGTATAACCATTAGATTGTGCGTGACTACGCGGCCACGGTTTTTCTATCATTCAGTATTATCACGTGGGGTCGTTGACCACCATGCATGTAATTATATATAATGGCTGACGCCTTGTCCCCAGGGATCTAGGTTAAAAGAAACAGCAGTGACCATTTTATTTAGAACTACCGTATCATGTAACATTATAGACCATTAGTTATACAATCAAACAACTATATTGCATCACTGCGATATGAAATAGATATACATCTACAATCATGGGATCGGTAACTGAATGATATACAGTGCAGACGTGTATATAATTATGTGTATTTTAGACAGGTTAATAGGCATATAGCAGATGTGGTGCGCCGCTAGACTCATACAATCATCTATTGTTTTATATTCCGTATACACATGACATCCATTTACAGGTCATTCAAATGGTCATATACTAGTATAGGTATATGCACAGTAGAACAACTCTACACGTGAAAGCACAATAGCTGTATCGATACCAAACCTTGCTTTGAGGTTGTACCATTGCGCCACCGTTTCAAATATTGGCCCATCATTAGGTGAGCGTTCCATATTTTATAGTAGGCCTACCTCACTAAATATGCTGACACAACCAGTCGACTGTAACAGCTAGTTAATACGGTGTAAGTACGCAATGTTGGCCAAAGTGAAAACCTTGAAGATACATACTGTATGTAATGTAGGCCCACAGATGATCTGATACATTATCACTTTAAATATGAAAGGGTGTATTATCTCTTATGTTGACCAAATAATTTAATACGGTTTGTAAACGACGTATAACTGTATGTGAGGCGTACATACTATACTATGTTGCTACACATTCATTGTATAAGCCTATTTCATGTGATAGTATTAAGATGGTAATAATCACCGATTATACCCATCCTAATACTATCACGTGACCTTGGAATTAAAGGGTTGCTTCTGCTGGAAAATACACACTGGAGTTGCATACACTGATGTCGGTGGTGTAGATTACACCAGTTCAAATTTTAAGAAAATAACATTTAAAAGATGGAATGTGAGTTTACACACAGAGTTGTATACACACAGTGCGACAAATCGTATAATGATTATATGCTGAAACGAAATGTCGGCCAGGTGTTTATTTAATGTTAGACCACCGTCTGCGACGCTGGCCCAGCATTAAAACAACCCCGGGCTTATTTATCGTGTTATAGCTGCCCAGCAATCACGACACATCGACCCAATATTGGTCCAATATTGGTCCATCGTCTACGACGCTAGCCCAACATTGGAACAACATTGGGTCAATGTCTCGTGCTTGCTGGGTGGGATAGTGCCTGCGATAAACTTACTTTGCTTGGCCTACGTAATCTGGACATGCGTGAGGCAGTGTTGTGTTGATATGCTAGTACTGGTTACGTCATACATGCAGTGCCTATGCAGCACGGTTGGCCTGGCCTGCTGTCATGGCATGTGTTGTCTCCACCATGCACACACACAGACACCTAACCTGGTGGTTTTCTAATCTTGGGATCGCACGCACGTTTGCGTATAGGACGCCCCGGCGCCATCATCGATCCACGCCAGTCCAGGGCCTCTAACTAATCCACTATGCTGCTATCTATGGTGTGTTGCTACTCGACCCACCTGACAGAGTCAGCCGCTGAAACGTAAAGGGTGTCCTTATTCACTTGTCATTGATGTAATGCAATTCTGGTGACTGTGTACCAGCCTCCATGCGTGGACTACTTATGAAATCAGTATCCTATACCATATTGAAAAGCATGTGTATATCACTGTATCCAGGGTACGTTGTGTAGCTTTATATCTCCATGTACTTAATGCAGACTATATAGTGCAGGTATACACCCTATATACATGCAGCTTCAGCAGCCACGACTGGCCATAGCTGTACACATAGCGCTGGTCAACCTATTGACCAGTGACTGGGCATCCTCCATATATCACTAGCGGCCGTGGTCGGCGGGTTGCTGTGGTCTAGTTCAGCAGGCACATACACATGTGTACACGGCTACGTCTAGCTGTGTGGATGTCTACTGCTCAGCCCCAGACACAAGAACCAGCTCCAGCTAGACAGACACACACACCAGCAGCAGCCACACGCATGCGTGCTTTGTTAGGGGTCCCGCCTGCACCAATCAGAGCGTGCGTAGGTGTCGTTTATGTAAATGAGCAGTGGCTGGGGTTCAGGAGGGCAGAGTTTGGCACTATTTATCAGGCTGCGCGCCCACTGTGCTGTGTAGTGCGGCCTTACACTCACTCAGCTCTACTGTTACTCAGCAAATGTATAATACAGTAACTGCTTACTTGAAAGGTTATCAGTTACCGTCTGTTAGCTATGCAGCAGGTTGAGGAGGGGCGCCGCCACAACCACCCCTCCTCCTGCCCCTCCCCCCAGTGGCTGGCCGCCAGGCAGTGCCCCTCCCCACCCCTGTAATGCCAGGCTACACCACTGCCCGGCCGCCTGGACCAATGCCAGCCCAATACTGACGCGCAAAGCCAAACAGCAGTAACTGATCGCTGGACAAGTACATAGTTACTGCTGTTTGACTTTGGAGCGCGATACGTAGTACCACCCAGAGACTGGCTCCAAAACCAAGTCAGTATGTAGTCACAGCAAAAACACAATACAACACCAAACACCTAGGCCCCTATATAACTTGACACAGTTGAAGTACTGCTTTCAAATGCGTCTATATAATAGTATCAGTTTTCACAATATTCCAAATTTAGGTCCATGTTAATTTGAACTGATAAACGGACAGTTTTTGCTATCAGTGTCAGTTGGATGAAAAATATCGACTTAAGTTAGATTCTCAATGCTGATGAGAACCATATTATGAGCGTTAAAAGTATGAGACTGCAGTCCAGAAAAACGAGAAATTGATCCAATGTTGGCTTAATTTTGGGCCATCGTCTACCACGCCGAACCAACATTATGCCAACATTGGCCGGACGTCTGGTGTTTGCTGGGAAGGTTTTACCAGTGGAGGCTTTTAGCACGGATTGACATAACACAGAGCGAGCGTAGCGTTTTATGACACATTCACACACACTACAGCTTCGTGGCTGCTGCTGATGCTGCTATATTCATACCGCTGTATACGACTAAGCGCATCTAGTTCATTCCACTATGCGTGTACCGCGGTAACTTCTGCAAAAATGCCATCAGCCTATTGTGGGCATGTAAATACGACATATTAAATGGATGATGTGGGTACCACTCCAAGTTGAGTTAATATTTGAGTTATAATATCTAATTAACAAGCGATGTGTCACAATTAAAATAAAATGTAGGGCATACAAATGAACATTTATATTCATATATTACAGCTGTACAGTTATAGGCCTACACTTCCTATGTACCAACAACAACTGAACCTGTACGCTTTACACATCCACTAAAACCTTAATATGTTAGGATATATCATGATATACATGTGGGCCTATCTAAACGTATAAGGCATTTTGTTGATGTAGAAAGAAATTAAAGAAGAGCATAATTGACTGCTGCACGAGAGAAACGTGTTACTACATCATGCATTAATATAATGATATATTATCTGATTGTACTAATAGGACTGCTGGTATAACAGAAAGCCAACAAAGTCACGACGATAAAATACAAAAAGACAACCATATAGTGATATCATTACAAGGCACCATGACGCATACTGTCATTGTGGAAGAAATATGACATATTGACTATTATGAGACCCTGGTCATTTATATCTGGGAGTAGGCTATAATATATTTGACCACAATTAATATAGCACGATTATTATTCTACGTTGAATGGGTATTGTTGTCTCAATATAAGCCTATATATTGATGCAGATGACTGTCGATTCGGGTAAACATAAAATTATGATATATGAAATATGTCATGATTACTTCACTACACACATTACATATTATTTGTGACTTGGTTTACACTCAGCACATTATACATTACATTATACCCATGCATATTACATACCACTGCAATGACATGTATACGTATAAATTATTATACCTATACTGTATATCTAATATATAAATATATAGGCTATATATCTATTATATATATGCTATCTAGGTCTATATATATATCTATTCATATATATATATATATCTGAAGTCACGTTGCTGGAATAACAAAAGCGCTACGCATGTATGTAATGTATTCTAGGTGAACATACACATATATATGTGGGTCAGTGTGTATGTCCATATATATATAATGACCACATAATTATATACATGTACAAGTATGTATATAGCTTATATATTATTCAAGCGATGTGACTTCACACATGTCCCTTTCCGAGGAACCGCCAGCAGAAGAGATGCATTATTATAGGCTTATATGATATATAATGATACATTGTCCCAGTCTTCTTGTTTAGGATAAACTGGAACAGTCTTCAACTTGACAAGTCATTGGAACTATATAGGCCTATATATCGACCCAAGGTGACACTCTAAATGTTAAATGGGGATAATTTGGCGAGCAGTTGAAATGTGATTTCATTGGCTGGGTATCTTCTGTATGTCAGCGTAGATGACACATAGCCAGGGGGAGAGGGGGAGGGGGGTATGAGAGTGTTACCTCCAGTGATGACCACCTTCACTCTACAGATGTACACTAATGACTCCACAAGAGCTCTTGTATTCTCCTGTATGACATCCTGCAGGGAGGCATCAGCATGATAAGATACGTCATCACAGCATGACACTGACTCAGGTGGACCCCACGATAACGTACCACATAATATGTATGTAACTGAAAGTACATCTTAACAAGGTACCTGTACCTCCATACCCCACCATACATGAAAGTACACCATGCCAAGGTCCCTCATGACACCATAGGACAAACAGTCATTATGAGTAAATGGCAAAGTACCTCACGACAATAAAGTACATGTGTAGGTATATCATGACAAGCTCTCTCATGGTACCATAGGACATGCATTTAAGTAGATAATAACAAGGTGCCTACTTGCGTAAAAGGAATTTGGGAGACCATGACAACGCATCACGTCGTACCACGACAAAGAAGGATAAGACGACAAAGTACCACTTGATATCACGACACGAAACTTTATATTAAAGTTTATCACTTAACATCCTACTTTACATTTTACCCCCCCCCCCCTTAGTAACTTGACCAGTTCATATATATGTGCCATCTCAAGTCTGTGGGGAACATGAAGCCAAGCAGCCATTTATGTGCTTGTAAATTATGGTACACATTGCTATCTCTGTCATACTAGGTACTCCTTCACAAATGAGTGAAGAAAAGCACGAGAGGGTAAAATGCCTTGCCCAAGGACACAACATCAAAACAATGTCCTACGTTCAGAGGAGGAAAACATGATATTTCTTTGAAAACCTGCACCAAGTGGGGATTGAACCCACACACGACAGGTAGCGTCATAGGGCCACGCTTTAACCATTAGGCCACGACAAGGAAGAATATCAAGACAGATTAAAGACCAAGAGAGATACCACAAAAAGGTACCACGCCAAGAAAAGATACCACGACATGGTACCAAAACGATCGACACCACGACAATGTATATATCACATGATACCAAGACAAGAAGACATACCACGACAAGATACCACATGGTATCAGGACAAAGAGGGACACTACTACAAGATATCACATGATATCACGACAAGGAGGGACACTGCAATGTGGCTCACTGACATGGTACCATGGCAGCGAGGGAGACGTACCACGACAAGATACCACATTGTACCAGGACAAAAAGGGACACTACTACAAGATATCACATGATACAACGACAAGGAGGGACACTGCAATATGGCTCACTGACATGGTACCATGGCAGCGAGGGAGACGTACCACGACAAGATACCACATGGTACCAGGAAAAAAAGGGACACTACTACAAGATATCACATGATACATGTGATATCACGACGAGAAGGAACACTGCAGTAGGGTGCCACATGGTACCATTGCAGCGAGGGAGACGTACCACGACAAGATACCACATGGTACCAGGACAAAGAGGGACACTACGACAAGATATCACATGATATCACGACAAGGAGAGACAATGCAGTAGGGTGCCACATGGTACCATAGCAGCGGGAGATACCACGACAAGGTACCACATGACACTTCAACAATGAGATATACCACGATAAGGTACCACTTGGTACAGGACAGGACAGGGACAGGGTACCACGACAAAGAGAGATACACGACAAGTGCGACAAAGTATCCCAAATGACACACATAGGACATACATATAGGTTCATCCTGACATGATATCTCACGACATCATAGGATATACATTTATCTATATAGAAACTATCCTATCTCCATGCTACATCTAAGTTCATCTACGTGCATCTGGACAATGTACCTCAAAATATCATGAACAAGCCATGTAAGTATACCTCACAGCAACAGGGGACATGCCCGTAAGTGTATCGTGATAAGGTTGCTCATTGTACCATATGCCACAATGGTACATAATGACAATTTACCGCGCGGCACAATATGCAAGTAGATGATAACAAGGTACTATATACCTAACGGTGCCATAGTAGATATACGTAAACTGACATGTATGTGCTATGGTAAGACGAAAGTAGGGACACCACGATAAGGTACCATATGCCATGGCACGAGGAACAGCAAGGATACCTCAACAATGTACTGTGATAAGAAAACAAGGGAAGATACCACGATAAGGTACCACAAGTTATTAAAGGAACCGCGACAAGAAAAACTCGACAATTACAACATGGTACAACACCAAGAAAGGGCACCATGACAAGATACCACATGGCACCATAACAAGGAAGAATATCACTAGACGTATAGCATACGGTACCACATCGAGGTATCACATTGCACGACTTCAAGAAGAGATACTACGATGAGGTACCACATTGCACGGCGAAAAGGTACCACATGACACCACAATCTACATGACACCACAGTAATGAGGGAAACTACGATAACGTATCACGCCGTACCACGTGAAGGTACCACATGGTACCATGACAATGAGAGAGACCATAGATCAACCATATGTGGGTCGTACTATGACAGCTTACCACGACGAAGGAGGCACTCCAAAGGTATCACGTAACATTAACCAAGACTAGGAAGGACACCACCATAATGATGGGCAACATGACACCGCATCACATTGCACAACGACAAAGTACAGAGGGAACAACGACAAGGTATCACATGGTTATCATGGCAAAGAAGGAGACCACGACAAATGCATAACATCGTGGCACCACGACAATGAGCGATACTACGACAACGTGCCACATTGCACCACGACGATATACCACAAGGCACGACGACAAGCAGAGACACCACGGGGACATATGACATACATGTAAGTTCATTTGAGTGCATTGTGATATTGTAACTCAGCACCATGGTAATAACGACACACACGAGAGTACATCATTACAAGGAAGCTCACGTGAACATAGGCCATACATCTAAACTTGAACATCGTGACAAGGTATCTCATAGGAAAAGGATATGTAAGTACACTTTCATGTGAACATAGGTAATACACGGTATCTCACTGGAGCTTGAGAAATACACATGTACATCATGCCAAGGGAGCTCGCGGAAACTTAGGACATACACGTGTACATCATGCCAAGGTATCTCACGTGAACTTAGAACATACAGGTGTACATCATGCCAAGGTATCTTACGGGCACTCGGGACATACACGTGTACATCATGCCAAGGTATCTCTCGAGAACGTAGAACATACACGTGTACATAATACCAAGGTACCGCATGGGAGCTTAGGACATACACGTGTACATCATGCCAAGTTACCTCACGGGAACTTAGGACATAATTATGTGTACATCATGCCAATGTATCTCACGGGAGCTTGGGACATACGTGTACACCATGCCAATATATGTCACGGGAACTTGGGACATACGTGTACATCATGCCAATATATGTCACGGGAACTTGGGACATACGTGTACATCATGCCAAGGTATCTCACGGGAACTTGGGACATACGTGTACATCATGCCAATGTACCACAGGGGAACTTAGGACATACACGTGTACATCATGCAAAGGTACCTCACGGGAACGTAGAACATACACGTGTACATCATGCCAAGGTATCTCTCGAGAACGTAGAACATACACGTGTACATAATTCCAAGGTACCGCACGGGAGCTTAGGACATACACGTGTACATCATACCAAGGTACCTCACTGGAACATGAGACATACACGTGTACATCATGCCAAGGTACCGCAAGGGAACTTAGGACATCTACGTGTACATCATGCCAAGTTACCTCACGGGAACTTAGGACATACGTGTACATCATGCCAATGTATCTCACGGGAACTTGGGACATACGTGTACATCATGCCAATGTATCTCACGGGAACTTGGGACATAGGTGTACATCATGACAAGGTATCTCACGGGAACTTGGGACATACGTGTACATCATGCCAAGGTACCGCAGGGGAGCATAGAACATACACGTGTACATCATGCAAAGGTACCTCATGGGAACTTAGAACATACACGTGTACATCATGCCAAGGTATCTCACGGAAACTTAGGACATACACGTGTACATCATGCCAAGGTACCGCAGGGGAACTTAGGACATACACGTGCACATCATGTCAAGGTACGCAGGGGAACTTAGGCCATACACGTGTACATCATGCAAAGGTACCTCATGAGAACTTAGAAAATACACGTGTACATCATGCCAAGGTATCTCACGGGAACTTAGGACATACACGTGTACATCATGTCAAGGTACCTCACGGGAACTTAGGACATACACGTGTACATAATGCCAAGGTACCGCAGGGGAGCTTAGAACATACACGTGTACATCATGCAAAGGTAGCTCATGGGAACTTAGAACATACACGTGTACATCATGCCAAGGTATCTCACGGGAACTTAGGACATACACGTGTACATCATGCCAAGGTATCTCTCGGGAACTTAGGACATACACGTGTACATCATGTCAAGTTACCTCACGGGAACTTAGGACATACACGTGTACATCATGTCAAGGTACCTCACGGGAACTTAGGACATACACGTGTACATCATGCCAAGGTATCTCACGGGAACTTAGGACATACACGTGTACATCATGTCAAGTTACCTCACGGGAACTTAGGACATACACGTGTACATCATGTCAAGGTACCTCACGGGAACTTAGGACATACACGTGTACATCATGCCAAGGTACCTCACGGGAACTTAGGACATACACGTGTACATCATGTCAAGGTACCTCACGGGAACTTAGGACATACACGTGTACATCATGCCAAGGTATCTCACGGGAACTTAGGACATACACGTGTACATCATGCCAAGGTACCTCACGGGAACTTAGGACAAACACGTGTACATCATGTCAAGGTACATCACGGAAACTTAGGACATACACGTGTACATAATGCCAAGGTACCGCAGGGGAGCTTAGAACATACACGTGTACATCATGCCAAGGTATCTCACGGGAACTTAGGACATACACGTGTACATCATGCCAAGGTACCTCACGGGAACTTAGGACATACACGTGTACATCATGTCAAGGTACCTCACGGGAACTTAGGACATACACGTGTACATCATGCCAAGGTAACTCACCGGAACTTAGGACATACACGTGTACATCATGCCAAGGTACCTCACGGGAACTTAGGACAAACACGTGTACATCATGTCAAGGTACATCACGGAAACTTAGGACATACACGTGTACATCATGCCAAGGTACCTCACGGGAACTTAGGACATACACGTGTACATCATGTCAAGGTACCTCACGGGAACTTAGGACATATACGTGTACATCATGCCAAGGTATCTCTCGGGAACTTAGGACATACACGTGTACATCATGTCAAGTTACCTCACGGGAACTTAGGACATACACGTGTACATCATGTCAAGGTACCTCACGGGAACTTAGGACATACACGTGTACATCATGCCAAGGTATCTCACGGGAACTTAGGACATACACGTGTACATCATGCCAAGGTACCTCATGGGAACTTAGGACAAACACGTGTACATCATGTCAAGGTACATCACGGAAACTTAGGACATACACGTGTACATATTGCCAAGGTACCGCAGGGGAGCTTAGAACATACACGTGTACATCATGCAAAGGTAGCTCATGGGAACTTAGAACATACACGTGTACATCATGCCAAGGTATCTCACGGGAACTTAGGACATACACGTGTACATCATGCCAAGGTACCTCACGGGAACTTAGGACATACACGTGTACATCATGTCAAGGTACCTCACGGGAACTTAGGACATACACGTGTACATCATGCCAAGGTATCTCACGGGAACTTAGGACATACACGTGTACATCATGCCAAGGTACCTCACGGGAACTTAGGACAAACACGTGTACATCATGTCAAGGTACATCACGGAAACTTAGGACATACACGTGTACATCATGCCAAGGTACCTCACGGGAACTTAGGACATACACGTGTACATCATGTCAAGGTACCTCACGGGAACTTAGGACATACACGTGTACATCATGCCAAGGTATCTCACGGGAACTTAGGACATACACGTGTACATCATGTCAAGTTACCTCACGGGAACTTAGGACATACACGTGTACATCATGTCAAGGTATCTCACGGGAACTTATGACATACACGTGTACATCATGTCAAGGTACATCACGGAAACTTAGGACATACACGTGTACATCATGTCAAGGTACCCCTCACGGGAACTTAGGACATACACGTGTACATCATTTCAAGGTATCTCACGGGAACTTAGGACATACACGTGTACATCATGTCGAGGTATCTCACGGGAACTTAGGACATACACGTGTACATCATGTCAAGGTATCGCACGGGAACTTGGGACATACACGTGTACATCATGCCAAGGTATCTCACGGGAACTTAGGACACACACGGGTACATCATGATTCCTTAGCGTTTTAAGCTGATAAAGACATGTACATTTGAGTATCACCGACATAAAGATGATGGTTTATGTCGAAACTGGAGATTAGAGCGCTGAGTGGGGTAGAGTCTAATGTAACCAGTACTGATCCTAGCACAGAGCCCTGTGGGACTCTATATAAGAGTGTGACTTAAGAATATGACAAGTTACATTACGGTAGAATATGACATACATTTAAGTACATGACACGTTAGCTCATGGCAACATATGAGTATGACATACATTCAAGTACATGACACGTTAGCTCATAGTACCATATGAGTATGACATACATGTAACTACATAACACGGTAACATATGAGTATGACATACATGTGACTACATAACACGTTACCTCATGGTAACATATGACATACATGTAGGTATATGACAAGTTATCTCATGGTAACATATGACATACATGTAAGTATATGACAAGAGACCTCAGGGTAACATAGGACATACATGTAAGTATATGACGAACTAGTGTTTACCATGTAAACACTCAAGAAGGCTCCCCCTTGCACTTTTCAAATAAAAGTTCTGTATTAAATACGATTTTACCAGATAATTAATTTGTACATGTAATTATCAAGTAATATTATGAGGCAGAGGCTAACAGCTTTAGGCTGACTAGGTGCTATCTTGAACCCAAAAGATTAAAGATGGCTGGCAAGACCCAGATATTTTCCCGAGTTTTCTGAAAAACTGATGCAGTCTAGGAATTAATACTAGCATGCAGTATATACGTTGAATATTTAGTGTATCGGATAAGCGGCTTTGAAGTTATCAGAGTCACAAGGTCCTGATTTGAAGAAAAAAGATTAAAGATGGCCGCCATGACCCGGATAATATTCTGAGCTTCCTGAAAAATTAATGCAGGCTAGGAATTAATACTACTATGCAGTATGGTGAATATTGAGTATATCGGATAAACAGCTTTGAAGTTATCAGGGTGACAAGGTCCTAATTTGACGAAAAAAGAAACAAGATGGCCGCCATGACCGGCATATTTTCACGAACTTTCTTAAAAATTGATGCAGCCTAGGAATTAATACTTGTATCCAGTATATTGAACACAAAGTGAATCGAAAAAGCGGTTTTGGAGATATCAGAGTGACAAGGTCCTAATTTGACGAAAAAAGATCAAAGGTGGCCGCCATGACCCGAATATTTTTCCAAACTTTTTGAAAAATTGATGCAGCTTAGGAATTAATACTTGTATCCAGTATGTTGAACATCAAATGAAAAAGCGGCTTTCCGCTGCCGGCGGACGAAACCGTACAAAAACAAAAAGTCTCCCCCTGGTATGGGGAGGCTCAATTACCCCATGGTAACATATGACATATATGTAAGTACATGACACGTTACCTCATTATAACATAGGACACAGGTGTAAGTACATAACACGTCACCTCATGTTGACACAGGACATACATGTAATTACATGACACGCTACCACATGGTAACATAGGATACACCTGTAAGTACATGACACGTTACCTCATGGTGACATAGGATATACATGTAAGTACATGACACGTTACCTTATGGTGACATAAGACATACATGTGAGTACATGACACGTTACCTCATGGTAACATAGGACACACATGTAAGTACATGACACGTTACCTCATGGTAACATAGGACACACATGTAAGTACATGACACGTTACCTCATGGTAACATAGAACATACATGTAATTACATGACACGCTACCTCATGGTAACATAGAACACACATGTAAGTACATGACACGTTACCTCATGGTAACATAGAACATACATGTAATTACATGACACGCTACCTCATTGTAACATAGGATACACCTGTAAGTACATGACACGTTACCTCATGGTAACATAGGACACACATGTAAGTACATGACACGTTACTTCATGGTAACATAGGACACACATGTAAGTACATGACACGTTACCTTATGGTAACATAGGACACACATGTAGGTATATGACACGTTACCTCATGGTGACATAGGATATACATGTATGTACATGACACGTTACCTCATGGTGACATAGGATACATATGTAAGTACATGACACGTTACCTCCTGGTAACATAGGACATACATGTAAGTACATGACACGTTATCTCATGGTAACATAGTACATACATGTAAGTACATGACACGTTACCTCCTGGTAACATAGGACATACATGTAAGTACATGACACGTTATCTCATGGTAACATAGTACATACATGTAAGTACATGACACGTTATCTCATGGTAACATAGGACATACATGTAAGTACATGACACGTTACCTTATGGTAACATAGGACACACATGTAGGTATATGACACGTTACCTAATGGTGACATAGGATATACATGTATGTACATGACACGTTACCTCATGGTGACATAGGATACATATGTAAGTACATGACACGTTACCTCATGGTAACATAGGACATACATGTAAGTACATGACACGTTATCTCATGGTAACATAGTACATACATGTAAGTACATGACACGTTATCTCATGGTAACATAGGACATACATGTAAGTACATGACACGTTACCTCATGGTAACATAGGACACACATGTAGGTATATGACACGTTACCTCATGGTGACATAGGACATAAATGTATGTACATGACACGTTACCTCATGGTGACATAGGATACATATGTAAGTACATGACACGTTACCTCATGGTAACATAGGACATACATGTAAGTACATAACACGTTATCTCATGGTAACATAGTACATACATGTAAGTACATGACACGTTATCTCATAGTAACATAGGACATACATGTAAGTACATGACACGTTACCTCATGGTAACATAGAACATACATGTAAGTACATGACACGTTACCTCATGGTGACATAGGATATACATGTATGTACATGACACGTTACCTCATGGTGACATAGGATACATATGTAAGTACATGACACGTTACCTCATGGTAACATAGGACATACATGTAAGTACATGACACGTTATCTCATGGTAACATAGTACATACATGTAAGTACATGACACGTTATCTCATGGTAACATAGGACATACATGTAAGTACATGACACGTTATCTCATGGTAACATAGTACATACATGTAAGTACATGACACGTTATCTCATGGTAACATAGGACATACATGTGAGTACATGACACGTTACATCATGGTAACATAGGACATACATGTAGGTATATAACACGTTACTTAATGGTAAGATATGACACACATTTAAGTATATGACACGTTACCTCATGGTGACATAGGATATACATGTAGGTATATAACACGTTACCTCATGATAACATAGGATACACATGTAAGTACATAACACGTTACATCATGGTAACATAGGACATACATGTAAGTACATGACACGTTACCTCATGGTCACATAGTACATACATGTAGGTATATGACACGTTACATCATGGTAACATAGGACATACATGTAGGTATATAACACGTTACTTCACGGTAACATATGACACACATGTAAGTACATGACACGTTACCATATGGTAACATATGGGTATGACATACATGTTAGTCATGACACGTTACATCATGGTGACATAGGACACACATGTAAGTACATGACAAGTTATTCATGGTAACATAGGACATACATGAAAGTATATGACAAGGTACAGGACTGTAATATAGGACATGTATGTAAGTACCGGTATATGACAAGGACCTCACGAGGTACCTCACGGTGACACAGGACATACATTTAAGTATCTGACAAGGTACAGGACGGTAACATAGGACATACACGACAAGTTACCTCACGGTAACATATGACTTACATGTATGTCCTATGGTAGCTCACTGGAACATAGGATATAATGCAAGTACATGACATATTATCTCACAGTAACATATGCCATAGGCCCACATGCAAGTATATGACAGGACATACATGTGAGTGCATCATGACTTTAGGATACCTCACAAGGTAAACTAAATATATCGTGGCCATGATGAATATACTTTCTCTGGTACCTATATCACTTACTACCGTATGACATTGAAGCACTATGAGAAAAAAAGCCTATTGTGGTTCTACATAACACAATGTTAACGTTGAGGACTACGTCCTGCCGTCATATCACGTAACTACATACGACCCAAATAAACCAACCCAGATGATTGGGCGGATTACGCAGACATTCGTCGATCATTTCATGCTATTATGTCTACAAAGATTTCCTCTTTGGGCTGGCCAATTTATGGGCATAGTACCACAAGAAAAAAAAGGTAGCACAAATAGTTTTGAACATATATTTTTTCATATATGGACCTTCTGTTTTTTCATATTAGAACTTTCTGTAAAAATAATTACATAAATAATTAGGTTCACTAGAGTCAGATATAGATATATCAAATGACACGATGAGTCTATGTCTAACACATTTTGAATCTAATACAGCGTGATTTATGTGAGGCGAGATGAGCTTGGACATACAAACGATTTATCTTGAGCATGCAGGTCATCCATTCTGGGATTGTCTGCCAGTCAGACAACCCAGGCATATGCCATTAATCAGCCGGCCAGCAGGAAGTGACTTATAGTGTGCGCATGGTCAGAGACCTTGACCTTTACAAGTGATGCCGGTAATGGACGCACCTCGTACGTCCGGATGACAGAGTGACGTAACAAAGCGCTTGCCGGTGTGGCCGATAATGGGATAATATATAACTCTCGCGCAGACGGACATAACAGTATTATCACCAGCAGCAGCATAATCAGTGACAAGCGCAACAACAGCATTAACAGCAGCAATGACACATCCATGTAAACATGTGATGTTCACCCAATGCTGAGTTAATGTTGGGCCAGGGATCCAAACGGGAAACGCAAGAGCAGCATCAACAGCTTTGTCCGTGGAAAGGCTTAACAAGTTTGCAGGCCTTATTGGGATACTGTTGAATAAATAAATGGGGCTCAGTTTAGGATGCATGTGCGAACGCAGGCTAAACTGGTGCCCATAGAACCTCCAGAGGGTGGTGAGGTGAATCAGAACTGCCTTCCAGACACAGGATATTAGCCATGGCGGTCTGGGGCCGAGCATGCTACCTCGCGGCACGGAGGCCATCCACAATATTGAATACAAAGAGCTTAATTGCATTTAGGATCTTTGCTATCAATTTTTACGAATAGACGGGGAAGAAACATGTTGTTTCTTTGAACCCCCGAGCTCCGGCGTCACAGACGTCAGAGTTTAATCTATACACCAGGGTCCCGTATAGTTTATGTTGAGGCTATCTGCTGATATTAGAAATTGTATAAATGAAGATATTCGCTCTGTGAATTGAACATAACATGGCAATATAAATCGCCAATAACTAAATATCACAACACTACATGTTCTATCTAAGCAACGATAAAAGAATACACCATTTTCTCAAGATGTGATAACCAGTAAGCACAAAACGTCAAATATGCGTTATATTAACGTTGGCCCAACATTGATTCAGCTGGGAAATATATCAAATGTGGGTTTGTGGTACCAAGGAGGTTATATATATAAAAAAAATCCTTGGTGGTACATATAAGAGAAAACATGTATGACTGCGCACAACTTTTGGGTAAAAAAATGTTCATAGATTTTGAATAGTACGCTTGGCTTACAATAGACTGTTTGCACGAGTTTGCGCGTGAACAATTGTCTGATTAAAACAGTTCAGAGTTGCTCACTGTGTGGCGTGTTGTCATTGAAAAGTGTGTAACAGTTGTCTGATTAAAACAGTTCAGCGTTGCTTACCGTGTGGCGTGTTGTTATTGAAAAGGGTGTATTGTATGTGTAATGTTGAATAGAGACGTGGGTGGATAATTTCTGACATTCTTATTTTGGGTTGGCCATATAGGCACTTATAGAATCCATCTTATATGCAGACAGACATCACCAGACTAACCCGAGAAATATTTACATAGCAAACAACCCTGATCAACACTCTGCCGGATGACAAATGTAGGGTATAGAATATAGCCCTACATGTATCAGATGTATATATAGATATAGACTGATCAAACTGCTGGGTCAATTTGTACTACTTGATCAGATTCAGTGCAAATAGTAATCATATTACATTGTACTTTATTGAATTACGTGAATTTTTTTATGTATTATTTTATTTTGCATTATTAGCCTAGTATATGAGTATTCAGGTATTTATTAGTATAACTTTTTACGGATATTTTTTGGAGCGTTCTATGTTCTGGATGCAGACGTTCCTATTCTGGCAAAATATAAAGCTCATGAATTGTTTTTATGGAACGGGTTAAAAATATGTTTCAAATTTTGTAGTTTGTTTTATCGTTTCTGACAATATCATTATTCTCAAAACTTAAATCTTGAATATCTCGATTACATCTAATCGTGGCACAAGTGGAACATATCACATTTAAGACATATCCCCGTACTCACATGACGATACCATTGTACAAACATGATAAGTGGTGTATCATGTCTACATCAGATAACATTCTGGCCATCCATCCATCCATCCATCCATCCATCCATCCATCCATCCATCCATCCATCCATCCATCCATCCATCCATCCATCCATCCATCCATCCATCCATCCATCCGTCCATCCATCCATCCATCCATCCATCCATCCATCAATCCATCCATCCATCCATCCATCCATCCATCCATCCATCCATCCATCCATCCATCCATCCATCCATCCATCCATCCATATATCCATCCATTCATCCATCCATCCATCAACCCATCCATCCATCCATCCATCCATCTATCCATCCATCCATCCATCCATCCATCCATCCTCATATCCATCCACCCATCCATCCATCCATCCATCCATCCATCCATCCATCCATCCATCCTCATATCCATCCATCCATCCATCCTCATATCTATCCATCCATTCATCCATCCATCCATCCATCCATCCATCCATACATCCATCCATCCATCCATCCATCCATCCATCCATCCATCCATCCATCCATCCATCCATCAATCCATCAATCTTTCATTCATCCATCCATACATCCATCCATCCATCCATCCATCCAACCATACATCCATTAATTAATTCAATTCATTCATTCATTCATTCATTCATTCATTCATTCATTCATTCATTCATTCATTCATTCATTCATTCATTCATTCATTCATCATTTCTAGTTTTGCACGTTCACTTGTTCGTTAGCTCTCTGGCTATCAATAGCCTGATTGATTGTATACTATAGGTCAGTATGAAAGCCATACATATAAGTTATGAACGCTAAAATATACGTATATCTACAGGTATCTGAAAATCTGAAAGCCCATGATGCGGGCATGTGTCTAGTTTCTTCGGGTTCAGCATATTCAGCAAGTTTGGTTGCAGGAGAAACACCAGTTCGTGGACATCAAAGACGACCTGGCTGACCCCTCTGAGCTCAGCAAGCAGGTCTGTTAGCAAACTACAAATCGGACGGGGGACTTTCTGACAGACCTGGGATATGTATGCCACGTCTGTGTTGTTTCTCGGCTTGAAAACTCAATCAGCGCATGTCGGCTGTTGATAGGATCCCAAGCACCTCACATTCTCAATCTCATTCTCCACTGAAGCATTTGGCAACTGACAAATGCCAACTTACTGCTTCTTGTTCTCTAGTCATGCCTGTCTTGTGGATATGGGTGAGGATTAACTTATATATATTAAAGTATGTTATATATAGATCATCATTAACCACACATAAATAATTAGAGTCTACGCCATGTAATCAGGAAAAAGACGAGTTTTGAGCATATAGATGTGGGAAGCTAGGAATTTTTGCTTTTTTTGCATCAGTATGTGTGCATGTATTAAACAAACCCTATATTGATTAATTTCAGTTCATCATGTTTAAAACACAGTATCATGTATAACAAATAATTTCCCTTTATATTCAACACGTATAGGCCTAAGCGATTAATGCACTCACAAAGCTAGTAGAAATGCAAGATGTAGCTTAACCTTTTAACCGCCAAATTATTCAATTTGAATTTTCACCCACTTGAAGCTGTGTCTCGCTGACGCGATCCACAACTTCAAGTGAGTGAAAATTATTCAGATTTGACAAAATGGAGGTCAACTCTTTTCAAATCTTGCTGGTTGATGTCACATTTTATCCTTGACATATTTAAACTATGGTACTTAATGTGCTAATAAAAAATAAAAACCCGAATATATGCGACACAGTCGGTTAAAGAGTTAAAACTAACACTCGTACATTCTACGGGCACAATCAGACCACACACTGGGTAATCCCCCAGAGCTTCCGTAATGTCTCATCCATTCTACTAACAGCATGTTCTGTACCTTATGCAATCAGGATCGGCGGGCTAGAATTCCTGGAAATCAGGATTCCTGGAAATCAGTAAAATGTCCACAGCCACTATGCCCAGTGTCTGCACAGCGTTATAACAACACATTAAGAAGAAATCAATGTTTTCGTCTCCATACATAGCAAAAGCAAAATGCTGATCCAATACTGTTCAATTTTGGACCAGCGTTGTACATTGGGTGAACGTGTGATGTTTGCTTAATTGACACAAAAAACACCCATTCATCATTCATTCATTCATTCATTCATTCATTCATTCATTCATTCATTCATTCATTCATTCATTCATCATTCATTCATTCATTCATTCATTCATTCATTCATTCATTCATTCATTCATTTATTCGTTCGTTCGTTCGTTCGTTCGTTCGTTCGTTCGTTCGTTCGTTCGTTCGTTCATTCATTCATTCATTCATTCACTCATATCAACATATCAACAATTAGTCCATGTTGTTCAGCGGATGTTCTCCCATCATCCATAAAAATTAATCTCACTTTATCTGTTTATGCAGACGGCCAAACTGACCATTGTTGGTATAATAATTAAAAACATTTTTAAAATAACAGACGACTCAGAATGTTTCGATATGTCACCAAAGACTGCAATGCATGCTGTAATAACGTGGTGGCGTTGTAAAGCTATTGTCCGCAACATAATTTGAAACCTTCATTTTTTTAAAGAATCATGTAAGCATGGTAAGTAAGATAGCTATATATATTATCTCATCTAATATTATACCATATACCAATACGCAACGTGCCCATCTCTTGAATGACTCCAGACTATCAATAAAGCTACTGTACACAGGTACACGTATTCTAAAAAAGCCGTAAAATACTCATTTAAACGTCATGCTTTATGCGACACCAGAAACATGAAGTCGTGTTTGTAGTACATTCCACTTTACACACAACTGAAGATTTATTACTATCAAGTTAATCAGATTAAAATTATCCAAAGGCAATACAGAAGAAGTTGTCAGTTAGAAGAATTTCGGTAAATTGTTGTGTGAATATTACAAATGGATCAATTAGACACTGATCCTTTGACGTATGTGGCTTATCATTAGCGATAGCTTCATCATATATAGGCACAAAGACACCGAACCTTTGATTTCTGAGGCCATTCTTATTAACATGAGTGATAGCTTCACCATCTAGGTACAAATATGCTGACCTTTTGATGTATGTGTCTAACGTGGTACACAATCATGAGTGCTAACTTTGTCATCTAGGTATGACATGTATAAAGACGCTGGCCATTATTTTGATTAATGTGACTAACATTACACAATCATTAGTGATAACTTCATCAGATACAAATACGCTGTAGGCCTACATTAATGATAGCTTCAACATGTTGGCACAAAGACGCTAACCCTTTGATTTCTGTGGCTTACGTGATGAACAATTATGAGTGATAACTTCACTTTCTAGCATGAGCGATACCTTCACCATCCAGGCACAAGGACGCTAACTCTTTGATTTCTGTGGCTTACGTGATAAACAATTATGAGTGATAACTTCACTTTCTAGCATGAGCGATACCTTTACCATCCAGGCACAAGGACGCTAACCCTTTGATTTCTGTGGCTTACGTGATAAACAATTATGAGTGATAACTTCACTTTCTAGCATGAGCGCTACCTTTACCATCCAGGCACAAGGACGCTAACCCTTTGATTTCTGTGGCTTACGTGGTACACAATTATGAGTAATAGCTTCACTTTCTAGCATGAGCGATACCTTTACCAGCCAGGCACAAGGACGCTAACCCTTTGATTTCTGTGGCTTACGTGATGAACAATTATGAGTGATAACTTCACTTTCTAGCATGAGCGCTACCTTTACCATCCAGGCACAAGGACGCTAACCCTTTGATTTCTGTGGCTTACGTGGTACACAATTATGAGTAATAGCTTCACTTTCTAGCATGAGCGATACCTTTACCAGCCAGGCACAAGGACGCTAACCCTTTGATTTCTGTGGCTTACGTGATAAACAATTATGAGTGATAACTTCACTTTCTAGCATGAGCGCTACCTTTACCATCCAGGCACAAGGACGCTAACCCTTTGATTTCTGTGGCTTACGTGGTACACAATTATGAGTAATAGCTTCACTTTCTAGCATGAGCGCTACCTTTACCATCCAGGCACAAGGACGCTAACCCTTTGATTTCTGTGGCTTACGTGGTACACAATTATGAGTAATAGCTTCACTTTCTTGCATGAGCGATACCTTCACCATCCAGGCACAAGGACGCTAACCCTTTGATTTCTGTGGCTTACGTGATGAACAATTATAAGTGATAACTTCACTTTCTAGCATGAGCGATACCTTCACCATCCAGGCACAAGGACGCTAACCCTTTGATTTCTGTGGCTTACGTGGTACACAATTATGAGTGATAACTTCACTTTCTAGCATGAGCGATACCTTCACCATCCAGGCACAAGGACGCTAACCCTTTGATTTCTGTGGCTTACGTGGTACACAATTATGAGTGATAACTTCACTTTCTAGCATGAGCGATACCTTCATCATCCAGGCACAAGGACGCTAACCCTTTGATTTCTGTGGCTTACGTGATAAACAATTATGAGTGATAACTTCACTTTCTAGCATGAGCGCTACCTTCACCATCCAGGCACAAGGACGCTAACCCTTTGATTTCTGTGGCTTACGTGGTACACAATTATGAGTAATAGCTTCACTTTCTAGCATGAGCGATACCTTTACCAGCCAGGCACAAGGACGCTAACCCTTTGATTTCTGTGGCTTACGTGGTACACAATTATGAGTAATAGCTTCACTTTCTAGCATGAGCGATACCTTTACCATCCAGGCACAAGTACGCTAACCCTTTGATTTCTGTGGCTTACGTGATGAACAATTATGAGTGATAACTTCACTTTCTAGCATGAGCGATACCTTTACCATCCAGGCACAAGGACGCTAACCCTTTGATTTCTGTGGCTTACGTGGTACACAATCATGAGAGAGAACTTCCGATATCTAGTCCGGGACTGTTGACATGTGTCCCCTGTTTTGTCGTATGGCCCTGCAGTGCTTGGTGCACGTCCGGTATCCAGAGGAGCGATCCAGATCGGGGGACATGAGGACGGTGACAGCGACAGAGACGACTCGGCCTGCATAATGGCATGGCTCCCCTGACAGACGTCCCGCTAACGGCGGATCCGATGAAAACCAGCCCAGCCGTGGCTGAATGCCGGGTTAGCGCTGGTGGTGTGCAGCTGAAGTGGCCGGCAGTAGAGTTATGGGGGTAGAGTCCAGCACGGTACTGGCCAGTACCACCCCCAGGCCTCTCCTCAATCAGATTTATACCCCGTGGACGCCAGCCCATCGTAGACACGCATATCACGCTCTCACAGTAATAATTAACCATAAGATCTCTAAAAAAGATGTCATGGTCATAAGTCAAAGCCTCGAGAGAGTGATGGCATGGGGTGACTTCTCCAAACTTGTAAAGTAAGCCGTTACTGCTTATTGACTTCGCAGGGTCAGCCCGGATGATAAGTCACCAGTCCCGACACGTTAGCTCCACGCTAACTCAATGTTTAACATTGGTTAAATGGTGTCCACTAATGGCGCGACTTTGGTGAATTTCGGTAAACATTGTTTACCGAAATTCACCAAAGTCGCGCCAATAAATGTTTACCAAAAATTCACCAAAGTCGCGCCATTATTGGACACCATTTTATTTTATTTTCCAGTTAACATATTCATAGTAATAATGAATGGGTGTATGCATGAATGAATGACACTTTTGAGTTCGGACACACGCTGAAATGGATCATAGTAATTCTTAATTAAATTGATACATTATAATAAGCCACTGCAATTGAAATGCAAATAAGTGTACATCCCTGTCGCAAGAGTCCCGATACAAAAAAATGAACTCATGGTCTTTAGATCAAGCGGGTGGCACCATGGCACTGGGATATTTATAGCATTATATTATTTATATTATTGTTAATATATGCGACTATAGTATATGCCTACTAATAAAGGAAAAAAACTGCATAAAAACAAAGATAATGTTTGCAGAGGTATATGATAACAAGATGTTGTGTCACGTCTATACAACAAGATATTGTGTGACGTCTATACAGAAGGCCTACATAAGCATGAGCAAACTACAGATACTGATATGTAATAACATCATGCCTTCAAAAGCTGCTAAAGAGCAACATTATTAACCTTTTCACCACCATACATGACGGAAATTTCCGTCGTCATTCGTCCATGAACGTAACCATAAAATGACATAAATTTTCGTCAAATATATACTACATTTATGTATTTTTCGTCATTTGAAGCTGGAAATTGCGTTAGCAATTCCAGCTTCAAATGACGAAAAATAGAACTCCTACACCAGTATATCTGGATCCTGGTATGCACCCCGGCCTGGAAGTCAAAGGGTTAACTCACATGACCCGGAAAAGGAGATGGGAATGTGCTGACCACAGTGACCTTGAGATTGAGTCGAAGTGAAGATCAGGCCCCTGTTTCACCAGCTGGCTCAGGCTTAAGACCAAGACCACTTAGCTGAGTCTCATCTATGTCACGTTGGTCTTATACCCTTACCACACTGAAATCTATTTCATATACCATGGAGACCGAAGTTGTTTCTTTCAATTTGAAATCATCATTAGAAATATTTTATTTCTTTCAGCACGTAGACCGTCATTATACGTCAGAAAAAATGAAATGAATCGGACTTTAGGCCACCTTTGTGCACATATTGGCTAAACTGGGCCAGGAAAACCTCCTGAGGATGGTGAGATGATTGAGATGACACTGTCCTGCAGACACAGGATTCGAAATTCGAGCACTGGCGGTCTAAGGCCGAGCACGCTACCTCTCGGTCACGGAGGCTCCCCACAATACTGACTCAATATTCGTCAGAATCTGACAGATTCTGACGTATAATGACGGTCCCTGCGGTAAAAGGGTTAAGCCGAATGAATGCTTGGGCTTAATCACGTGTTGATATTTAAGACAACATCATGACTTAAGTCGGTTGGTGAAACAGTGGCCTTGACGCATTATAATAATATGCGCTCTATGGTAAATCGAGAACTATATAAAGTTCTTAAGGGGACGAGTCATGTTAAAGAGGGAGACATATTAGGAAAACCAACGAGGTAATAAATCTCGTAAGCGGTAGGAATAATGTCACAGGAGGTTTGGAAATAAACGAGGAATAATGTAAGTAGCTATAACGGGGCCATGGTTACTGTGACTTGAAATCGGGTCAAGTTAAGGATGTACCTCTATACCCATGCAAGATAGCAATATATCAATGACATCACATATATCTTATATTATTCGGCCGTGGTGGTTGAGGAGTCTGTGTCCCAGACACAAAAGCGCTGACGCTAACGATATTCCCCTCCATTAATTAAAGTCAATTATGGCCTCAAAGTCAAAGATTAAAAATTAGGTCAAAGGTCATAACCCCCAAAAGGCACATCTAGACCGCCTGAGGGATGTGTGTATGTAATATAAAAATAATCCGACAAACGCTTTCTGAGATATCGTCCGGAAACCAAACTGATAATCCGCTATCAATTAAAATAAATAATGGCCGCAAAATCGAAAGTAGAAAATCAGGTCAAAGGGTATAACTCCCAAAAGGCTCATATACACCCCTTACGATATGTGTGTGTGTGTAATATGAACAAATCCAGCAAATGCTCTCCGAGATATCGTCCGTAAACTGAACATATCATCCGCCATCAATTAAAGACAATTAAAATCAGAGGTAAAAAATTAGATCAAAGGTCATAATCCCCAAAAGGCACATCTATACACTCCTTAAAAGCGATGTGTGTGTTTAATATGCAAACAATACGGATAACGGTTTACGATATATCGTCCGGAAACGAAACGCGACCGCACGGCCACACGGCCAGACATGGTGATGATACTATCCCTCGCCTCTACGTCGTGGGCGGGGGATACAAATAGTGAAATAGTGGTTTGACTTTCCCACCAAAGGCTAGCGGCTTTCCCACCCTACAGCTCTTCGGTAGCCCAGCTCTCTGTTGACGAGCCTCCTTTGGCCTGGATTATGACACATGATCATGCTAAGGATTTGTGCGCCACTGAGATCGGTCCGCTGAGGACATAGGCGATATAAAAGTTTAATTGATTGATTGATTGATTGATTGATTGATTGATTGATTGATTGATTGATTGATTGATTGATTGATTGATTGATTGATTGAATAAATTGGGCCACGGTCAAGGCTTGGATGCACATGTATTTTATAGTTGGCTGGCTATTACTACACCATATGAAACTCATTTCAAGCGGTATTTGGTGAGTAGTTCGTGTTAGCATTAATAGCAAGGAATCTAATGCATAGTCTATAGCAGAAATGATTTGTCAGTGAATGTGATGATCAAGCTGCACTTATAAACCAAATCACTGTACACCAAAGGACATCAGGGCGGATCCAGGGGTCACGTAACCCCCCCCCCCCTCCCCTCAACCTAAAAGTGTCCCTTTCGAAATCTGAAAAATGTAATGTTATGCATACAAATTTTCCCATTTGTTCTTCTTTATATACCTAGAAATGGCGTATTTGATATTTCATTAGCAAAAAAATTCTCGCGCCTCCGGAGCTCGCCTCTGATTTTACATGTATGTGCCCCTTTTATCTTCCGGTGACCCTGCCCCTTTTCTACCCTGGATCCGCCCCTAGACATCCCATACCAAACAATCTTGAGTGAATAGTGGATGTCAGCAATAGGGGACTGGATGATAACATTTTTGACAGAAAGTTTTACAATAATGTCAGGACCGGGTTCAAGATCAGACTCACAACTTATAGTCATGATATCAGCTATCCTCATCAGGAAGAAGTTGGGTGGTAGAACGTTTTTTCGAAGAGAGCCCGAAAACAGCCCTTTGTTACTGATAGTCCTGAATCCACAGGCCAGTAATATATAGTTATATGTCTATGATTGAATCCATATATGAAGCTACATGTAGTCAATTCAGAAATAAATAACATTATTTCAGTCTAGTACTGATAGATATATAATTTTCACTCACTTGAAGTTGTGGATCGCGTCAGCGAGACACAACTTCAAGTGGGTGAAAATTCAAATCCATTGAAAAATAAAATTCCCAGACCAACTCTGCGCAGAGTTATCCTATCCTTCATTCTATTTTAAATCACTTGCTCGCCCAAGAGTCACAAAATACAAAATGATAACAAATGTCACGTTATACAAGTAATGGAGAAATGATTAGAAAAGTATAAGCTACATGTCGGAGAAAAACAATGATAGCGAAAGTTATATCATAAACAGCAACGATAAAAAACTTAAGAGAGGCTGTGGCATAAATAAATATAGCACATTGGTACATTGGTGCACGCATTCGATATAGTGGTTTCATAATAAAAATGAAACTACTTTATGAAGGTTCTATCTTAACAAACACAAAACATTTATTTAACATTTGTACAATGTTGGACCAACGTCAAAACCGTTGGGCCGACGTTGTACAAATGTTATGCAAATGTTTTGTGTTTACTGGGATTCTCTATGGTATAGTACTATATTAGTCCCACTGGTACATAGGACTATATAGGCTCTTTGTTGATACTGTCCGACAAACTGAACTATGGTTCCAGCACTGGATCAATGCTGGCCCAACAATAAATACATTGGACAAACATCAGGTAAGCTTGCATCTCAGTAATAACAAGAATGTAGCGGCTTTATCTCTGTTTTCTAATAACAATTTCAGCTCTGGCTTTCTCTCTCATTATATAAGCCGAGCCAATGCCGGCTATGTGCTGGACCACCGTCTACGACGCTAGCTCAACGTTAATCCAGCAATGGATCAACATATCGCGTTAGCTGGGTAAGCAACAATAACGTTATAGTATGTGACTCTGTGTAGGACTATAAAACACCACTAGCCCATAGTTTATGGGCGGTGGAGGAATACCATCGCCTGAATGCTGAATAGTCAACCTTTATAATGTGAGGGGTGGGTCAATGTTTTCCCAGCTAGCACGAGACATTGAGACAGTGTTGGTTTAATGTTGGGCCAGCGTCGTAGACGGTGGACCAACATTAAACCAACACTGGCTCAATGTATTGTGTTAGCGGGGTTATTTTGATATATTATATTTCAGTATACGTGTGATAACTGCGCCCTCGTGTTGTCAGGATACCAGTGTGCCGTAACCAGGCATGTTAGTGTTGTACAGAAAATAACGAGGATCATTCACAGGGAGATATATGAATGGTATAAATGCTGGGAGAATTTTATGCATACAAATTTTCCCATTTGTTCTTCCTTATATACCTAGAAATGGCGTATTTGATATTTTATTAGCAAAAAATTTCTCGCGCCTCCGGAGCTCGCCTCTGATTTTACATGTATGTGCCCCTTTTATCTTCCGGTGACCCTGCCCCTTTTCTACCCTGGATCCGCCTCTGGACATCCCATACCAAACAATCTTGAGTGAATAGTGGATGTCAGCAATAGGGGACTGGATGATAACATTTTTGACAGAAGGTTTTACAATAATGTCAGGACCGGGTTCAAGATCAGACTCACAACTTATAGTCATGATATCAGCTATCCTCATCAGGAAGAAGTTGGGTGGTAGAACGTTTTTTCGAAGTGAGCCCGAAAACAGCCCTTTGTCACTGATAGTCCTGAATCCACAGGCCAGTAATATATAGTTATATGTCTATGATTGAATCCATATATGAAGCTACATGTAGTCAATTCAGAAATAAATAACATTATTTCAGTCTAGTACTGATAGATATATAATTTTCACTCACTTGAAGTTGTGGATCGCGTCAGCGAGACACAACTTCAAGTGGATGAAAATTCAAATCCATCGAAGAATACAATTCCCAGACCAACTCTGCGCAGAGTTATCCTATCCTTCATTCTATTTTAAATCACTTGCTCGCCCAAGAGTCACAAAGTACAAAATGATAACAAATGTCACGTTATACAAGTAACAGAGAAATGATTAAAAAAGTATAAGCTACATGTCGGAGAAAAACAATGATAGCGAAAGTTATATCATAAACAGCAACGATAAAAAACTTAAGAGAGGCTGTGGCATAAATAAATATAGCACATTGGTACATTGGTGCACGCATTCGATATAGTGGTTTCATAATAAAAATGAAACTACTTTATGAAGGTTCTATCTTAACAAACACAAAACATTTATTTAACATTTGTACAATGTTGGACCAACGTCAAAACCGTTGGGCCGACGTTGTACAAATGTTATGCAAATGTTTTGTGTTTACTGGGATTCTCTATGGTATAGTACTATATTAGTCCCACTGGTACATAGGACTATATAGGCTCTTTGTTGATACTGTCCGACAAACTGAACTATGGTTCCAGCACTGGATCAATGCTGGCCCAACAATAAATACATTGGACAAACATTAGGTAAGCTTGTATCTCAGTAATAACAAAAATGTAGCAGCTTTATCTCTGTTTTCTAATAACAATTTCAGTTCTGGCTTTCTCTCTCATTATATAAGCAGAGCCAATGCCGGCTATGTGCTGGACCACCGTCTACGACGCTAGCTCAACGTTAATCCAGCAATGGATCAACATATCGCGTTTGCTGGGTAAGCAACAATAACGTTATAGTATGTGACTCTGTGTAGGACTATAAAACACCACTAGCCCATAGTTTATGGGTGGTGGAGGAATACCATCGCCTGAATGCTGAATAGTCAACCTTTATAATGTGAGGGGTGGGTCAATGTTTTCCCAGCTAGCACGAGACATTGAGACAATGTTGGTTTAATGTTGGGCCAGCGTCGTAGACGGTGGACCAACATTAAACCAACACTGGCTCAATGTATTGTGGGGTTATTTTGATAGCTTATATTTTAGTATACGTGTGATAACTGAGCCCTCGTGTTGTCAGGATACCAGTGTGCCGTAACCAGGCATGTTAGTGTTGTACAGAAAATAACGAGGATCATTCACAGGGAGATATATGAATGGTATAAATGCTGGGAGTAATAGTTATTCTGTATGAGCAGCACAATATAGGGTTTATATAGGTCGAGACAATGCTTGAACTATTGAATACATTGCTGGTTCTATCTCAGCGTCAGAGATCATACTCCAATGTTGTGTTTTTCTTATATATGTGGACAATGCATTATCAATAACACTAATATCAGTTCTTTATAGTTTATATATGTCACATTTTTATGACCTGTAGCAATATGAATACTCAATATTAATTGTAATAAGCATTCTCCACCATTTTATAACTTGGTTTGCTTGTAGGTAAAATTCAGGTCATCATCTATAGTAAACCTGAACACGTTGGATGATCACTTCAATATTTTTTACATACAAAATGTAGAAATGATAAATATTCAAATAGGGTCACATTCTTCTTGGTTGGTGATATATCTAAATATGCCGATAACACTTTTTAATAGAAAACAAGATCTCATAGTGCAGTAGATGATAAAAGCATAACGTTTTGCAGTGTTAGAGCTTATCATCAAGAAGATATTTGGATATTCTTCGTCTAAATAAAATAGCTGCAATTTTTTCCATGCAGGTGATGCAGTTCTAGTTGGTCAAGATCGTACAGTACTTCAATAATGCTGTGCTCACAAAGGTACATTGCCAAAATCTCATATTTAGAGTTCTAAATTGTCTAGCCCTACAAATATTATAATATATAAAAAAAAAACAATATACTATGTGCACCTTATCGACTGAGACATAAATATAATTAATCTTACAATGTTATCTAAAAAGTACAATGATCACCCAGCATGATAAAAATGAGCCGACAATGATATAGGCCTGCAATATAATAACGGAATTAAGCCTCAGCCTCTGATCATCGTTTAAAAGTAAAAATCATTTAAAACAAGAGCACATTCGACAATAGCCCGCCACCATTATTGAAATTGTCCGAAAACTGGCTATTACAGTAGCAGCCTGCAGTACAAATGTGAGCAGGATGCAAGAAAAACTTTTGAAGTTATCGCGCCCACAAAGCAAGATTATAATGTAAAATAGTAATAAATCGATCATTTTGAATATATTGTTCTGTCATTATTGTATTTGTCCACGACCTGGTTACTCGCAAGATGCAGAATACATTTGAGAAAGATACACGAAAAACTGTCCAAGTTATCGTGCCCACAAGGGAATGTTAACGCAGACGCCTTGACCTCAATTGCCACAGCCTAACTTTTTTAATTAAAAAAATAAAACATGGGCTAAAAATAACCTAAATCTGCCATTTGAAATGTAATTTTGTTGAAACTCTTCTGGCACGGTTTTCCGGATATTACGCATATTAAAGTCAACATTGGTCACAAGTACGCCATTTTTTATTTTATCGAGGTGAAATTTTTCAGGGCGCCTGAAACCTTACATTTTATTCTATGGTAATGGGCTAGCTACCGGGTACGGTTTTCAAGAATTCACGCATTTCGAAGTGGAGAATTACTGCATGGCGGCCATTTTTAATTCAATAGAGTTGAAATTTGCAAGGACCTAAACCTCCCTGACACCGTACTTTTTGTTCAATAGTAATGGTCTATAGAGGTGGCACAATTTTCCAGTTAATAAAACATAATAAAGTCAAAAGTGGCCGCAGGTCGGCCATCTTGAATTTGATCAAGTTGACATTTTTCACGTTATATCCCTACCTGAAATCGCACATTTTGTTCAATTGTAATGGTCTAAATATTTGGCAAGGTGTTCGAGTTAATAAGTATATTCAAGTCAAAAGTGGCCACAGGTCGGCCATTTTGAATTTGATCAAGCTGAAATGTTCACAGTATATCGCCACCTGAAACCGCACATTTCGTTTAATAGTAATGGTCTAGATATCTGGCAAGGTTTTCCAGTTATTAAGTATATTCAAGTCAAAAGTGGTCACAGGTCGGCCATTTTGAATTTGATCAAGTTGAAATGTCCACGGTATACATGGTATATCGCCACCTGAAACCGCACATTTCGTTTAATAGTAATGGTCTAGATATCTTGCAAGGTTTTCCAGTTATTAAGTATATTCAAGTCAAAAGTGGCCACAGGTCGGCCATTTTGAATTTGATCAAGTTGAAATGTCCACGGTATATTGCCACCTGAAACCGCACATTTCGTTTAATAGTAATGGTCTAGATATCTTGCAAGGTTTTCCAGTTATTAAGTATATTCAAGTCAAAAGTGGCCACAGGTCGGCCATTTTGAATTTGATCAAGTTGAAATGTCCACGGTATATTGCCACCTGAAACCGCACATTTCGTTTAATAGTAATGGTCTAGATATCTTGCAAGGTTTTCCAGTTATTAAGTATATTCAAGTCAAAAGTGGCCACAGGTCGGCCATTTTGAATTTGATCAAGTTGAAATGTCCACGGTATATCGCCACCTGAAACCGCACATTTCGTTTAATAGTAATAGTCTAGATATCTGGCAAGGTTTTCCAGTTATTAAGTATATTCAAGTCAAAAGTGGTCACAGGTCGGCCATTTTGAATTTAATCAAGTTGAAATATCCACCTGAAACCGCACATTTTTTCAATGATAATGGTCTAGCTATTTGGCACGGTTTTGCAGTTATTACGCATATTGAAGTTAAAAGTGGCCGTAGGTCGGCCATTTTGAATTTGATTAAAGTTGATTTTTTTCATGGTATGTCCGTACCTGAAACTGCACATTTTGGTCAATAGTAATGGTCTAGCTATCTGGTCCGGTTTACCAGATATTACGCATGTTAAAAAAATAATGGCCGATAATAGGCCATTTTGCCGCCATGACCTAGTTTATGTCCGAATCTTGCCTGATTTCGAGCTATTATTATCATCCGAGCTATTAGTGAAATGGATGGTATAAATTGTGGAGCGATACATGAAATAATGTTGGGTGAATCGCGTTAACGAGAAAATTTGTCAATCGAAAGAGGCCGCAGGTCGACCATTTTAAATTTAATCGAGTTGAAATTTTTCATGGTATATCCCTACCTGTAACTACAGATTTTGTATAATAGTAATGGTTTAGCTATCTGGTCCGGTTTTCCAGATATTACGCATTTTACAAAAATAATGGCCGATAATCGGTCATTTTGGCCGCCATGACCTAGTTTCTGTCCAAATCTTGTCCAATTTTAAACTTATTCGAGCTATTAGTAAAATGAGTATATGGTATGAATTTTGGAGTGATACATCAAAAAATGTTGAGTAGGTCGCGTTAACGAGAAAATTTGTAGACTGGAAGCTGCCGCAGGTCGGCCATTTTTAATTGATTAATTAAGTTAAAAAATTCATGGTATATCCCCACCTAAACCTGCACATTTTGTTAATAGTAATGGTCCAGCTATCTGGTCCGGTTGTCCAAATATTACGCATAGGGCCTATTACAAAAATAAGAGCCGATAATCGGCCATTTTGCCGCCATGACCTAGTTTCTGTCCGAATCTTGCCCAATTTTAAACTAATTCAAGCTTTAGTGAAATGGATATATGGTATAAATTTTGGAGCAATACATAAAAAAATGTTGAGTGAATCGCGTTCACAAAAAATTGTCGATCGGAAAAAAATCAAGGTCGTAAGGGTCACAAAAAGGTCAAATGTGAAATTAGTCAAGCTTTAGTCATGATTAACCAGTTAACCTGTATGTGAAGTTTATTGTGTATTCCAGTTACGCGAAAGTTATAGTGCTGAAAGTGGCAAACGGACGGACGGACGGACGGACGGACGGACGGACGCGCTTGGTGACGACAATGGGCATCCACCAAAATTTGGCTGAGGCCTAAAAACGGCTTCGTATTTTCAATCCATTCATAATATATAACATATATAATAATATATTCTCAGTCACATATCACACATATCATCTCGACTACACCTGATGAATAAATATATATATAGGATCCGACTATATATAGTGGTGAAAGAAATAATAAGGATAAAAAGGTGTATTTGATGTCTATTTTATAGGATTGATTGTATAAATAACTACCTATAAATGATCAATGACCTTTTAATCCCCGACTGTCATTTTGTTTTCATTTCTTTTCTTTTCTGTATTTTCGAGCGTAATTTAGACATGTTTTCAGTAATTAATCACGCACTTTTACTAATTGGTAAAATACATATATTTTCAATCACTCAACTCATGAGTAAAATCGGGCTTATACAAGTAACAGAGAAATGATTAGAAAAGTATAAGCTACATGTCGGAGAAAAACAATGATAGCGAAAGTTATATCATAAACAGCAACGATAAAAAACTTAGAGAGGCTGTGGCATAAATAAATATAGCACATTGGTGCACGCATTCGATAGAGTGGTTTCATAATAACAAGAGCACACTCGATAATAGCCCGCCGCCGAATTATGATAAAGAAAGTAAAGTCGAATGTCATCACGTAAATAACAACGCAAGATATAAATGGTATGTTAAACTAGCCGCTTTTCAAGTTATCGCGCCCACAAGGTCAAATTATGGACGTAAAATAAATGTGAAAAATCGCAATAAGTCGACCATTTTGATTTTTTTACCGGCCATTATTGAGCTTGTCCAAGAACTGCTTATTAGTAACATGCATAACAAACTTGAAGAGGATACTTGTGAAAATGTTGAAGTTATCGTGCCTACAAGGTCAAATTATTGACGTAAAATGAGAAAAATCGCAATAAATCGGCCATTTTGAATTTTTTTTCAGCCATTATTAAACTTGTCCAAGAACTACTTATTAGTAGCATGCATAACAAATTTGAAGAGGATATGTGAAAAACTTTTCAAGTTATCGCGCCCACAAGGTCAAATTATTGACGTAAAATGAGAAAAATGACAATAAATCGGCCATTTTTTTTTTTTTTTCAGCCATTATTGAACTTGTCCAAGAACTACTTATAAGTAACATACATAACAAATTTGAAGAGAATATGTGAAAAACTTTTCAAGTTATCGCGCCCACAGGGTCAAATTATTGACGTAAAATGAGAAAAATCGCAATAAATCGGCCATTTTTTTTTTTTTTTCGGCCATTATTGAACTTGTCCAAGAACTACTTATTAGTTACATGCATAACCAATTTGAAGAGGATATGTGAAAAACTTTTCAACTAATCGCGCCCACAAGGTCAAATAATTGACGTAAAATGTGAAAAATCGCAATAAATCGGCCATTTTTTTTTTTTTTTCGGCCATTATTGAACTTGTCCGAGAACTGGTCATTAGTAACATGCATAACAAATTTGAAAAGGATATGTGAAAAACTTTTCAAGTTATCGCGCCCACAAGGTCAAATTATTGACGTAAAAGGTGAAAAATCGCAATAAGTCGGCCATTTTGAATTTTTTTTCAGCCATTATTGAACTTGTCCGAGAAGTGGTCATTAGTAACATGCAAAACAAATTTGGGAAGGAAACATGAAAAACCTCTCAAGTTATCGCGCCCACAAGTAAATGTTAACGCCGACGCCGACGCTGACGCCGACGCCGACGCCGACGCCGACGCCGACGCCGACGACGCCGAACTTCAATTGCAATAGCCCACCTTTTTTAATTAAAATTAAAAGGCGGGCTAAAAATGAAACTACTTTATGAAGGTTCTATCTTAACAAACACAAAACATTTATATAACATATGTACAATGCTGGACCAACGTCAAAACCGTTGGGCCGACGTTGTACAAATGTTATACAAATGTTTTGTGTTTACTGGGAATCTCTATGGTATAGTATATTAGTCCTACTGGTACAGAGGACTATATAGGTTCTTTGTTGATACTGTCCGACAAACTGAACTATGGTTCCAGCACTGGATCAATGCTGGCCCAACAATAAATACATTGGACAAACATTAAGTAAGCTTGTATTGAGGGTCGCATATTTCTCAGTAATAACAAAAATGTAGCGGCTTTATCTCTGTTTTCTAATAACAATTTCAGCTCTGGCTTTCTCTCGCATTACATACGCGGAGCCAATGCCGGCTATGTGCTGGACCACCGTCTACGACGCTAGCTCAACGTTAATCCAGCAATGGATCAACATATCGCGTTCGCGTCGCGTAAGCAACAATAACGTTATAGTATGTGACTCTGTGTAGGACTATAAAACACCACTAGCCCATAGTTTATGGGCGGTGGAGGAATACCATCGCCTGAATGCTGAATAGTCAACCTTTATAATGTGAGGGGTGGGTCAATGTTTTCCCAGCTAGCACGAGACATTGAGACAGTGTTGGTTTAATGTTGGGCCAGCGTCGTAGACGGTGGCCCAACATTAAACCAACACTGGCTCAATGTATTGTGTTAGCGGGGTTATTTTGATAGCTTATATTTCAGTATACCTGTGATAACTGCGCCCTCGTGTTGTCAGGATACCAGTGTGCCGTAACCAGGCATGTTAGTGTTGTACAGAAAATAACGAGGATCATTCACAGGGAGATATATGAATGGTATAAATGCTGGGAGAATTTTATGCATACAAATTTTCCCATTTGTTCTTCCTTATATACCTAGAAATGGCGTATTTGATATTTTATTAGCAAAAAATTTCTCGCGCCTCCGGAGCTCGCCTCTGATTTTACATGTATGTGCCCCTTTTATCTTCCGGTGACCCTGCCCCTTTTTTACCCTGGATCCGCCCCTGGACATCCCATACCAAACAATCTTGAGTGAATAGTGGATGTCAGCAATAGGGGACTGAATGATAACATTTTTGACAGAAGGTTTTGCAATAATGTCAGGACCGGGTTCAAGATCAGACTCACAACTTATAGTCATGATATCATCTATCCTCATCAGGAAGAAGTTGGGTGGTAGAACGTTTTTTCGAAGTGAGCCCGAAAACAGCCCTTTGTTACTGATAGTCCGGAATCCACAGGCCAGTAATATATAGTTATATGTCTATGATTGAATCCATATATAAAGCTACATGTAGTCAATTCAGAAATAAATAACATTATTTCAGTCTAGTACTGATAGATATATAATTTTCACTCACTTGAAGTTGTGGATCGCGTCAGCGAGACACAACTTCAAGTGGGTGAAAATTCAAATCCATTGAAAAATAAAATTCCCAGACCAACTCTGCGCAGAGTTATCCTATCCTTCATTCTATTTTAAATCACTTGCTCGCCCAAGAGTCACAAAGTACAAAATGATAACAAATGTCACGTTATACAAGTAATGGAGAAATGATTAGAAAAGTATAAGCTACATGTCGGAGAAAAACAATGATAGCGAAAGTTATATCATAAACAGCAACGATAAAAAACTTAGAGAGGCTGTGGCATAAATAAATATAGCACATTGGTACATTGGTGCACGCATTCGATATAGTGGTTTCATAATAAAAATGAAACTACTTGATGAAGGTTCTATCTTAACAAACACAAAACATTTATTTAACATTTGTACAATGTTGGACCAACGTCAAAACCGTTGGGCCGACGTTGTACAAATGTTATGCAAATGTTTTGTGTTTACTGGGATTCTCTATGGTATAGTAAATTAGTCCTACTGGTACATAGGACTATATAGCTTCTTTGTTGATACTGTCCGACAAACTGAACTATGGTTCCAGCACTGGATCAATGCTGGCCCAACAATAAATACATTGGACAAACATTAGGTAAGCTGTATCTCAGTAATAACAAAAATGTAGCAGCTTTATCTCTGTTTTCTAATAACAATTTCAGCTCTGGCTTTCTCTCTCATTATATAAGCGGAGCCAATGCCGGCTATGTGCTGGACCACCGTCTACGACGCTAGCTCAACGTTAATCCAGCAATGGATCAACATATCGCGTTAGCTGGGTAAGCAACAATAACGTTATAGCATAGTTTTTATGGTTAATCTATGGTTATAGTATGTGACTCTGTGTAGGACTATAAAACACCACTAGCCCATAGTTTATGGGTGGTGGAGGAATACCATCGCCTGAATGCTGAATAGTCAACCTTTATAATGTGAGGGGTGGGTCAATGTTTTCCCAGCTTGCACGAGACATTGAGACAGTGTTGGTTTAATGTTGGGCCAGCGTCGTAGACGGTGGACCAACATTAAACCAACACTGGCTCAATGTATTGTGTTAGCGGGATTATTTTGATAGCTTATATTTTAGTATACGTGTGATAACTGAGCCCTCGTGTTGTCAGGATACCAGTGTGCCGTAACCAGGCATGTTAGTGTTGTACAGAAAATAACGAGGATCATTCACAGGGAGATATATGAATGGTATAAATGCTGGGAGTAATAGTTATTCTGTATGAGCAGCACAATATAGGGTTTATATAGGTCGAGACAATGCTTGAACTATTTAATACATTGCTGGTTCTATCTCAGCGTCAGAGATCATACTCCAATGTTATGTTTTTCTTATATATATGGAAAATGCATTATCAATAACACTAATATCAGTTCTTTATAGTTTATATATGTCAATTAATACATATACATTATTATGACCTGTAGCAATATGAATACTCAATATTAATTGTAATAAGCATTCTCCACCATTTTATAACTTGGTTTGCTAGTAGGTCAAATTCAGGTCATCATCTATAGTAAACCTGAACACGTTGGATGACCACTTCAATATTTTTTACATACATAATGTAGAAATGATAAATATTCAAGTAGGGTCATATTCTTCTTGGTTAGTGATATATCTAAATATGCCGATAACGCTTTTTAATAGAAAACAAGATCTCATAGTGTAGTAGATGATAAAAGCATAACGTTTTGCAGTGTTAGAACTTATCATCAAGAAGATGTTTGGATATTCTTCGTCTAAACAAAATAGCTGCAATTTTTTTCCATGCAGGTGATGCAGTTCTAGTTGGTCAAGATCGTACAGTACTTCAATAATGCTGTGCTCACAAAGGTACATTGCCAAAATTTCATATTTAGAGCTCTAAATTGTCTAGCCCTACAAATATTATAATATATAAAAAAAAACAATATACTATGTGCACCTTATCGACTGAGACATAAAGGTAATTAATCTTACAATGTTATCTAAAAAGTACAATGATCACCCAGCATGATAAAAATGAGCCGACAATGATATAGGCCTGCAATATAAGAACGGAATTAAGCCTCAGCCTCTGATCATTGTTAAAAAGTAAAAATCATTTGAAACAAGAGCACATTCGACAATAGCCCGCCACCATTATTGAAATTGTCCGAAAACTGGCTATTACAGTAGCAGTCTGCAGTACAAATGTGAGCAGGATGCAAGAAAAACTTTTGAAGTTATCGCGCCCACAAAGCAAGATTATAATGTAAAATAGTAATAAATCGATCATTTTGAATATATTTTTCTCTCATTATTGTATTTGTCCAAGACCTGGTTACTCGCAAGATGCAGAATACATTTGAGAAAGATACACGAAAAACTGTTCAAGTCATCGTGCCCACAAGGGAATGTTAACGCAGACGCCTTGACCTCAATTGCCACAGCCTAACTTTTTTAATTAAAATTATTAATGTAGTCCTAGTCTAGGTCAAAAATCAAGACGCAAGACAACTAGGTCTAAGAAGCCCAGTCTAAGAGTAAGATAAGAACTAGACAGTCTGTCAGAGATTGCAAACCTCCATTGAAATTAATGATCCTAATCAGTATCCCAGTAATGGTCTACCTATCTGGCATGGTTTACCCGATATCAGGCCAATCGAGTTAACTAATAGCTGATTTACGGTCATTTTGAATTCGATATAAATTAGTTAAAAACTTAGGGTGCATACTCCCCCGAAACCTCAAATTTTGTTTTATAGTAATGGACTAACATCTAACACAGTTTGCAAAATATTGGGCATGTGAAAGTAAATAATGGCCGATAGGGGGCCATTTTGAATTTGAACGAGTCAGAATTTTTCAAGATGCATCCTCAGCTGGAATCTCACATTTCATTCTATAGTAATCGTCTAGCTATCTAGCACGGTTTACCAAATATCGGCCATGTGAAAGTGAATAATGGCCTAAAGGCGGCCATTTTGAATTTGATCAAGTCAAAATTTTCCAAGATGCATCCTCAGCTGAAATCTCACTTTTCATTCTATAGTAATGGTCTAGCCATCTAGCACGGTTTACCCAATATCGCCCATGTGAAAGTGAATAATGGCCGATAGGAGGCCATTTTGAATTTGATCAAGTCAAAATTTTTCAAGATGCATCCTCTCCTGAAATCTCACATTTTGTTTTATAGTAATGGTCTAGCCATCTAGTACAGTTACTAAAAACCGGCTATGTGAAAGTGAATAATGGCCGATAGGCGGCCATTTTGAATTTGATCGAGCCAATTTTTTTCAAGATGCATCCTCTCTTGTAATCTCACATTTTGTTTTATAGTAATGGTCCAGCTATCTAACACGGTTTACCAAATATCAGCAATGTGCAAGTAAATAGTGGCCGATAGGCGGCCATTTTGAATTTGATTGAGTCGAAAGTTTTTAAAAGGCATCCTCTCTCGAAACGTCACATTTTGTTTTATAGTAATGGTCTAGCTATCTAGCACGGTTTACATGATATCAGGCCTATCGAGGTAAATAATGCTGATTGTCGGCCATTTTGAATTCGTAAGTTAAAAAATTTCAGGGTGCATCCTCCCCCGAAAACTCACACTTTGTTTTATAGTAATCAGGTAATGGTCTAGCCATCTAGCACGGTTTACCAAATATCAGCAATGTGAAAATGAATAATGGCCGAAAAGTCAATTTTTTTCAAGATGCATCCGCATCTGAAATCTCACATTTCGTTTTACAGTAATGGTCTAGCCATCTAGCACGGTTGACCAAATAACGGCCATGTGAAAGTGAATAATGGCCGATAAGCGGCCATTTTGAATTTTATCGAGTCAAATTTTTTCAAGATGCATCCTCTCCTGAAATGACACATTTTGTTTTATAGTAATGGTCTAGCCATCTAGCACGGTTTACCAAATAACGGCCATGTGAAAGTGAATAATGGCTGATTGGCGGCCATTTTGAACTTTGACAAAATGATTTTTTTCAAAATACATCCTCTCCTGAAGCCTTACAATTTGTTTTATAGTAATGGTGTAGATATCTTGAGCGGTTTTCATGATATTCCACAATATCAGGCCTGTCGAGGTGAATAATGGCTGATAGGCGGCCATTTTGAATTTTATAAACTTCAAATTTTTCAGGATGCATCCTCTCCTGAAACCTTACAATTTATTTGATATTAATGGTGTAGCTATCTTGAGCGGTTTTCATGATATTCCGCAATATCAGGCCTGTCGAGGTGAATAATGGCCGATAGGCGGCCATTTTTAATTTTATCGACCTGAAATTTTTCAAGATGCATCCTCTCCTGAAACCTCACAAATTGTTTTATAGTAATGGTGTAGCTATCTTGAGCGGTTTTCATGATATTCCGCAAAATCTTTCAGTCGGATTCACCGATGTTATAAATTAGGTCAAAGTGATGGGTCAACTTCAAGGTCAAGGTCCAAAAACCTGAAAAGGCACAACTAGGGACCTTAGAGAACATGTATGTGCAATATGACTGTCATCGGCCCAGTACTTTTCGAGATCTGCTCCGGAAACGAAGTGCGCGTCAAAACGTCTAAATAGGTCATAGTTCTGAACCAGAAGTAGGTCAAAGTTCAAATACCCCAAAAGGCACAACTAAACCCCCTAGGGGTGTTGTGTGTAAAATTTGAAGACAATCGGACAAGTACTTTCAGAGATATGCTCCGGAAACGAATTGTTTACGGACGGCCCAACGGCCCAACGGCCCAACGCCGTCACATCATCATTTTCTCCTCTGCAACCTTGCGTATTGAATTCAGATTAAAAATATTTTAACCCGTCCATTAGCCACCTGGAAGTAACCCACATACCAAAAATTGTTATCCTAGCTTATTTTCTCACAAAGTTATAGGCAAAAGAAGAGGCCAAAAAAAACGGAGGTAGAATCCATAGCTCCCTTCGCTCACCTACGGTGACGGCGGGAGCTAAAAAATAAAACATGGGCTAAAAATGAACGTAAATCTGCCATTTGAAATGTAATTTTGTTGAAACTCTTCTGGCACGGTTTCCCGGATATTACGCATATTAAAGTCAACAATGGGCACAAGTACGCCATTTTTTATTTTATCGAGGTGAAATTTTTCAGGGCGCCTGAAACCTTACATTTTATTCTATGGTAATGGGCTAGCTACCGGGTACGGTTTTCCAGAATTTACGCATTTCGAAGTGGAGAATTACTGCATGTCGGCCATTTTTAATTCAATAGAGAAATTTGCAAGGACCTAAACCTCTCTGACACCGTACTTTTTGTTCAATAGTAATGGTCTATAGAGGTGGCACAATTTTCCAGTTATTAAAACATAATAAAGTCAAAAGTGGCCGCAGGTCGGCCATCTTGAATTTGATCAAGTTGACATTTTTCACGTTATATCCCTACCTGAAATCGCACATTTTGTTCAATTGTAATGGTCTAAATATCTGGCCAGGTGTTCCAGTTATTAAGTATATTCAAGTCAAAAGTGGCCACAGGTCGGCCATTTTGAATTTGATCAAGTTGAAATGTTCACAGTATATCGCCACCTGAAACCGCACATTTCGTTTAATAGTAATGGTCTAGATATCTGGCAAGGTTTTCCAGTTATTAAGTATATTCAAGTCAAAAGTGGTCACAGGTCGGCCATTTTGAATTTGATCAAGTTGAAATGTCCACGGTATATCGCCACCTGAAACCGCACATTTCGTTTAATAGTAATGGTCTAGATATCTGGCAAGGTTTTCCAGTTATTAAGTATATTCAAGTCAAAAGTGGCCACAGGTCGGCCATTTTGAATTTGATCAAGTTGAAATGTCCACGCTATATTGCCACCTGAAACCGCACATTTCGTTTAATAGTAATGGTCTAGATATCTGGCAAGGTTTTCCAGTTATTAAGTATATTCAAGTCAAAAGTGGCCACAGGTCGGCCATTTTGATTTTGATCAAGTTGAAATGTCCACCTGAAACCGCACATTTTTTTCAATGATAATGGTCTAGCTATTTGGCACGGTTTTGCAGTTATTACGCATATTGAAGTTAAAAGTGGCCGTAGGTCGGCCATTTTAAATTTGATAAAGTTGATTTTTTTCATGGTATATCCGTACCTGAAACTGCACATTTTGGTCAGTAGTAATAGTCTAGCTATCTGGTCCGGCTTACCAGATATAACGCATGTTAAAAAAATAATGGCCGATAATAGGCCATTTTGCCGCCATGACCTAGTTTATGTCCGAATCTTGCCTGATTTCGAGCTATTATTAGCATCCGAGCTATTAGTGAAATGGATGGTATAAATTGTGGAGCGATACATGAAATAATGTTGGGTGAATCGCGTTAACGAGAAAATTTGTCAATCGAAAGTGGCCGCAGGTCGACCATTTTAAATTTAATCGAGTTGAAATTTTTCATGGTATATCCCTACCTGTAACTACAGATTTTGTATAATAGTAATGGTTTAGCTATCTGGTCCGGTTTTCCAGATATCACGCATTTTACAAAAATAATGGCCGATAATCGGTCATTTTGGACGCCATGACCTAGTTTCTGTCCAAATCTTGTCCAATTTTAATCTTATTCGAGCTATTAGTAAAATGGGTAAATGGTATGAATTTTGGAGTGATACATCAAAAAATGTTGAGTAAGTCGCGTTAACAAGAAAATTTGTAGATTGGAAGTTGCCGCAGGTCGGCCATTTTGAATTGATCAATTAAGTTAAAAATGTTCATGGTATATCCCCACCTAAACCTGCACATTTTGTTAATAGTAATGGTCCAGCTATCTGGTCCGGTTGTCCAAATATTACGCATAGGGCCTATTACAAAAATAAGAGCCGATAATCGGCCATTTTGCCGCCATGACCTAGTTTCTGTCCGAATCTTGCCCAATTTTAAACTAATTCAAGCTTTAGTGAAATGGATATATGGTATAAATTTTGGAGCATTACATAAAAAAATGTTGAGTGAATCGCGTTCACAAAAAATTGTCGATTGGAAAAAAATCAAGGTCGTAAGGGTCACAAAAAGGTCAAATGTGACATTAGTCAAGCTTTAGTCATGATTAACCAGTTAACCTGTATGTGAAGTTTATTGTGTATTCCAGTTACGCGAAAGTTATAGTGCTGAAAGTGGCGGACGGACGGACGGACGGACGGACGGACGCGCTTGGTGACGACAATAGGCATCCGCCAAAATTTGGCTGAGGCCTAAAAACGGCTTCGTATTTTCAATCCATTCATAATATATAACATATATAATAATATATTCTCAGTCACATATCACACATATCATCTTGACTACACCTGATGAATAAATATATATAGGGTCCGACTATATATAGTGGTGAAAGAAATAATAAGGATAAAATGGTGTATTTGAAGTCTATTTTATAGGATTGATTGTATAAATAACTACCTATAAATGATCAATGACCTATTAATCCCCGACTGTCATTTTGTTTTCATTTCTTTTCTTTTCTGTATTTTCGAGCGTAATTTAGACATGTTTTCTGTAATTAATCACGCACTTTTACTAATTGGTAAAATACATATATTTCCAATCGCTCAACTTATGAGTAAAATCGGGCTGATCGCTAAACTGAATGGGATGGATACGCATAATTCCGACTATATATAGAAGTGAAAATTTTCAAAGAGGATGACAACTTGGTGGCAGGGGGTGCATCGATAAACAGAACGGATATATTGAGGGCCATCGTACACATCCATCCCAGCAAACACAAAACATTTGTATAACATTTGTACAACGTCGGTCCAACGTCTTCGACGTTGGTCCAACATTGTACAAATGTTATACAAATGTTTTGTGTTTCCCGGGATGTATTGCATATTACTATACGGTTCGCTATCCGAACATGTATCATGGCGCGCAACATGTCCCTTCCTGGCTAAGAACACACATGAATTGCCGTGTGTGAATGTAATTATATCCTTACCCATGAATATCAGTATATCATAAATCATAAATATACATAAGTATAATTATACACGCGATGTATAACTACATGTCCTATTAATTGCAATGTGCAATTAATATATACTAGAGAAGCGCAGTACATTATATAAGGTTCACCTCCAAGCATAGTCATAGCAGTTAAGTTAACATAAATTTGCCCACAAACATATAACCTGCAGAACACACTGGTTAGTTCTTATATTTTATCAAGAAAACAGCCGTATACGGTCCCTATCTAAAGTAAACGGACACACGTGGATTTTATTGATAAAATAAGCAATATAAATATGATTTAAAAACTACATTATGTATTATACAGTGTGATATAATGTGATATATAATATACGAGTCTTTGTCATGTCAAATAAGCATACAGATCAGGTAGTGAGACGTGTGATATATGATAGTGTATTTATGTGCATGTCAACATAAAATCTGTAGTGTAATGTATAGGATTAAGTCCAGACACTTAACTATATACCTTTATAATTATGTATAATCAAGAACTATATATACAGTTCTTGGTATAATATACGTACATGGTACATGTTTTATATTAGAGTAGGGCCTACCACTATGTCTAACATGCAACTGCTCTTGTACATAAATTAAAGTCTTACTGAAATCAATTATTTATATAACTGCATTACCATTTACGTGAAATACACCTGCGCATTTGATACAAGAGTGATTAACCCTTTCAAAATAATTTTTGGTGTTTCTCATAATTTGAAGCTGGAATTGCTAACGCAATTTCCAGCTTCAAATGATGAAAAACACTTTTATTTAAAAACAATTAGATGTCCAATAAAAATGATAAAATAATTAATGATTTACCTGATGTCTACACAATGACACTTTAAATGCAACATATTTGTTGTTAAATGTGCTGTGCAGCATATATCGGTCTGTAGTGTTGAAAGGGTTAAATACGAAATACAACACTTAAAAGGTCCATCAGACGGGTCGATGGCATATTAATAAAAATACTCGACAGCAAAAGGTAGAATTATACATGCATATACTATACATGTATGCCTATACTATAAACAAAACCTGTTACTATAAGGGTGAGATCTTACTGATAAAAGGCCACTAATTAAAAATAGGACCATTGAGCAGTAATAATGTAGTACTCAATACAGACGTTAGGGCCTACATAGCTTTGTATTGTGATACTCTATAATACTCGTGTCATTTAAGTACCAAATATGGCTATTATACAATTGGAAATATATATATAGGCCTATACAACAATCACCGCACGACCAATAGTAGGCCTATTTAAATTTTAATCTTCTGGGATAACTAATAGGCCTATATGTAGGCCTATAGGCCTGTATAGCCTATACTCGTTTTTCTCAAAAAATAAAACTGAAGGTCAATTTTAGAGGATTCACCATGCACACAAAGAGACTTATACAATAGGCATATTCCTCATTTCACCAGTTCAAAGGAAATTCTACACCTAACCACTACTAGACATTAGGCAAACGTTAAATCACAGTTTGAGATACAACCATTAGCTGTTGAGCGGCACGTCAGTTCTGAACTGGCATAATGAAGAATTAATCACTGGCTATCTAACATTTTTAAAAAGTGATATTTAAAACTATGCCCAGCTCTAGTAAAATTGTACTTTACACTTGAAAAAAGATAAATCGAAACCCGTTCAATTACTGGAAAGTGGGAACATGCGTAAGTAAGTGTACTAGATATTAGGTGAATACTTGTGTTACGTTCCTGAAGTTATTATTTAGAATCCACTTAAAATTGTGAGCCACGTAGAATATAACTATTATCAGATTATGATAATCAGTTTTTCGTTGCAACGAGCTCGGTTTCAAATATAAAATCAAATCAAAGAAATCCACTTTATCAGTGTTTATTGTAGAAATGTAGAAATAAAACAACATTAAATAGCTACGAGGTACACAATATGATCAATGCCAGCGTTTGATAAGGTTAGGATCTGCTTGGGCTATAAATAGAAGCTAATAGACCCACAATATCTTCCTGCTTCTGCACCCAGCTGGTGGAAATGGACAAGGAAATAGACCCTCAATGAACCTGGTAATTTGGCAGAGGTAGACGCCGGTTGATTGGCTGTGCGGACCGCGCGCGTGCTGTGCTAGCTTGTCTAGCCGGCATGTTAACCACATGCTTCCCAAACTGGTAGTCTGCATCACTGCCTGCCTGTCTGCCTCGACGTGGCTGCCTGGCTGGCTGGCTGCTGCTGTTAGTGCTGAGGCAGCAATCTGATTCAGGTTGCCGAGTGTTTATAGTGGAATATGAGGTGATGACTTACCAGGCAAGAAAAGACGTGCGCCAAGTGATTATATGATGTTGGGCCAGCGTCGTAGACATCGGGTCAACACTGGGTTGGGTATAGTGCTATACTACGTAGGCCTACACCAAAATAAGAAATAAGTAGGCCTAACCCAGTACTAAACAAGCCAACATTAAAACAACATTAGGCATGTTATCGACAATGCTGGTATCACCAGTCCATTATTCTGTCTTTTAAGAAGTTTTAGACAGCTGATAAAATACGCAATATATTTATAATGAAATGTAGTGTATGTAAAGAGAATGTATATAATTATACAGGTATAGACAGGGCTAGAAATTAAACTTTTTGGAGGGGTGCCAACAGGGCACTCACATACAAAATTTTAGGTGCCCGCCTAAAATTTTAGGTGCCCTTTTTTTCAAAATAATACATACATCGAGGAACACTTTTTTCAACAATTTTAATTAACTATTACAATTTCTCATATATTATTAAAAAAAGATTTATAATGATATATTGAAACCGATAAGTTTTAAAAACAGCTGCACGTATGAAAATGTTAAAGTCAGAGGCTTAAATAAATTTATTTATTATTTATTTATTTTAACAGTGTTCAATACAGAATGAAAAAAAGGAGCCGTGTTGAAGAAAGGGGCCAACATATAAAATTATGGGCCAATACTAAAATCCCCCAGAGGGCTTTTCAAATGCTTGAAATAAATAGTGCTGCTCAGTATTGAAATTGTGGTAGCTCCCATTTGAGACACTTAGCCCAAATATGCACTTGGGCGCTAGACGGACTACTAGAGAAGCAGTTTGAGGGTGAAAATACCCCTTCTCATTTTTGTCAAATTCAAAAATTCAAAAGTTTTTTTACTGTGTTTGAATTTGATGCAGAAGTGGAATATCAGTTACTATAAACTGTTGAGATGTGTCTCGAAAATTTACTAAGTGGTAAACCTAGGCATATAGCACACATTCAACTAGCAACAATTTTAAATACTGGGACATCTTCAATGTTGCCTATTAAAAAGATCTACCCCTGCTACATTTGTCATTAAATCAAAGGTATAAGAACAGTCCACCAAAAACGAATGGCATGGCCAAGAATGGATAGCAGATAGAGATAATTTATACTGTGGATCAGTATACTGTCAGTGAAGGCCTATCAGCTAAGTAGGCCTGTCTGCCTTCAAAACACACAGGTTTGCCTGCTTTCCAAGCAGCAACACGCCTTCAGCCTGATACTTCACTGGATGACTTCTGACTATCATAACACAACAGAACATGGCCCACAGGAACAGCAGCCAGGCAGCAAATTTCATCAATTGATTTATCATTCATATACACCTAATACAGTGCATGTGATTGGAATCATCCAGAAGTAAGCTGGTTACTGATTGGCCCGCGTCGGTCACATGGGACAGCCATGTGCACAATTACACACCAAACCCCAGAATATTCATAGTTCTGACTCTGGCTATCGATGATCGGAAGGCCTGGGTGCCTGATTCCAGGGCTGGCTATCACAAACAAAAAACTCCCCAAAAGACGATGTTTACCGCTACGCGCCACCGTGGCCCAATGCACAGTGCGGCAATTGGGCAAATTGGGCGCTAATGACGCAATCCCGCGGCCTGTATTGAACTCAATACTGAAAGCTTTTATAACTCTTGCGCATCTCCACAGATGAAAGTAAGAGAAGACTAAGAATCATCATACTTGAATCAATCAAAATGTACCAAAATCAATATTTTTATATCCGTTTTTTTTGGGTGCCAGCAGGGCACGCATGCCAGTATTTTAGAGTGCCCGCAGCACATTTAGGGTGCCACGGGCACGCGGGCACCCTTTAATTTCGAGCCCTGATAGAGGGAGCACACCAGCAGCCGCCTATAACACAGTATCTCTGTGTTCAAAGTACTTTATCACTAATGCATGGTTAATAGGGCAGCATCTGAAATATGACAAAGTAGGATCCAACCACTCTTACATTGCATGAAAAACAAACATTTATTTCATTAAATACAGAACCATTATTCTTATTGTTCCCAGGCAGAATTTATATTATACACATTCTATTACTTAGGCCTAATGTGACAATTTGAGCTAGGCCTATATATATAAAAGTACATAAAATAAACTTTAACTATGCGTCGTGAATATACTGATATTCTTTTCTTTTAAAAGTGTTTTTATTTGGCAGTTATGGTGTTGATGTAAATGATTTTGTTTTTTCTCTGATGGTGGATGTTCCACTCGTAACTCAAATGATTTTGGATTTCTGATGGTTTATCGCACGCTTTAAACGTAGCTTTTTATTAGAATAGGCCTATATAATTATCTCCTATGTGGAACTCTTTACCATCTAATGTATATATACATCAGATTACTAATTATTCTTTTTATATCCAATTTAAAGCGCACATTGTTTTGGCAGTAGTGATTGTTGGTCATATTATAACGGGCTGGTGGAAATTGCAACATGTTGGGTGCAGGAACGACTAGTAAAAGGCTCCAATGGATCCTGTTATAGATTCTCTCCTATCATGTGTACATTTACTATATATATACTCTAGTGATATTATTACTTATATTATGTATATATATCTTTATGTTATTTGATATATGTTTTTCACATTGTATCCGTTCACTGAATAAATGTAATTGAATTGAAAGTGTCAGATGTTGTATGTATACAAGTACATGACTGTGTAGCACATCACAAAATTTACAGATGTGAAATTCAAAATGGCTGATTCTATAGGGGCCATTTTTCTCAACTTTACTAATTATGCTAAAACAATTGCAAGCTAGTTGGAGCACTAAGATAAATAAAATATCCTGTGTTTCATAAAGATAACCCATATCAAATTTTGTCAATAAGAAATCTAAAATGGCCGACTGGCGGCCATTTTTCACAATTTGGCTTTTTGTTCCGGGGAAACAAAATGATATCAAGTATTAACACAATACAAACTGTCCGTGTCTCACAACCTGTGCACAGCATGCACAAGGTTAAGCCATGACAAGTTGACAGATCTATGTAGAATTCAAGATGGCTGACTGGCGGTAAAAAAGAGTTAGCTGCATTATAGTGTTCATTTCTGAAGTCGATCTTTAGTTAATCATGTGATCACAGAAATGAAACGTTTCAAACCGTTACACTATATTTATATCATAGGAAATCCAGAGCTAACTACATGTAGGTCATAGACATTGGAACTGAATGATGAATAGGCTTTTACATTTCAGATTTCGATGATAACTCCCTAAATTTACCGTGCAAGCACTCAAACACTCCTCGGCTGATGCAGTAACCCAAAAAGTCCACAAATCTGACACAAGTGCTTCCGATACGCTATGCCAATAATAAAAGATCAGTGATAAAATAAAGTTGGCTGCTATACTCTCGGTTTGGATCGCACATGAAAACGGACAATGCAAATAGACTCACAGACCCGGAAAACCTTAATATGTATATGCCAGGTTTCAAGGCATTTAACTGAAAATAACAGCGATTTATTAAATTTAATAAAACCAAAATGACCACCGTAGCCTCGCTTTCGGTCTCACATAAAAACGGACAATGCTAATACACTCACAGACCCCGAAAACATATATATCTACCAAGTTTCAAGGGAATTCTAAAAACAAAATTAAGCCGAAAAAACCATCGCCAGGTGGCCGCCATTTTGACTATATATCGGTGGAAAGCTGAAAATCTAATCTGTTCATCTCCATACTCATGGGTAACTTCACATAAAAAAATGGATATCCAATAAATAATTTTTCAAGTTATCGCGTTAACAAGGAAGTTTTAAATAAAAAAAATCAAGATGGCCACCATAGCCTCCTTTTCGATCGCACACGAAAACGGACAATGCCAATAGGCTCACAGGCCCCGAAAACATACATATATACCAGGTTTCAAAGGAATTCTTAAAAAAAATAAGTATAAAAAAAATTAGTCGCCATGGCAGTTGGCGGCCATTTTGATTATGGGTGAAAAGCTGAAAATCTAATCAGGTCATCTCCATGCAAACTCATGGGTAACTTCACGCAAAAATTTGGAGAGATCCAATAATTATTTTCCCAGTTACCGCGTGAACAATATTTTTCTTGAATCTTTGACCTTGACCTATGACCTTGACATTGGGTAAAACAAATTGCCAAAGGGGGTGAATGTTAGCATGAATTATGAATTCAATATGTTGCACCATGTTGGTGTATTAGCCAATAGGCTGCGAAAAGGGGACAACAATACCCCTTCGGGTCCCCTTCGGGCTGAGAGGTAAAAATTGATGTTGCGCTAATCAATTATTGTATATATTTGCAAGGTTCTAGAACTACATAGATATATGTGGCAAGCTTAACAGTGGCGGATCCAGAGGGGGGGGGGCTTTTACGGAGACGAAATTGCCTGAGCATCGGATTCTTAGCAGATTAGCTGAAAAGATCATCGAACATTTAAATTTATCATTTCGGGCGGGAGGCAAACCAAATTTCCCCCCTTTTCGATAATTCTGGGTCCGCCCCTGCTTAATGTCACTCAATCTCTGAAACGATGAAGTAAAAGAAGATCTGTTAGATGTGATAAGTCTACATTTCTGTCTTGCATTTTTGTGTTATAATTAAGGGTTTTCACATTCAAACCAGTCAGCCCTATGTTCAATATCATGTGAGCAATGTGACCAATGCTGAGGTGTTCATGTTTGCGTCAGAAAATCATGGGAGCACGATGACCACTGAAGCTTCATCATTGATGAAGACGTTCGGCAGAATATTACTGGACAAACAATATTTTTAACCAAAGTAATATTTTTAGGTTCCGTTGTACAAAGTATTAAAGGGACCCCTTGGGATGAGACATTTTCAATGTTGTCAATTTTGAAAATTTAATTTATATGAAGCTATATAGCCTACTGATCTTAGCTAAAAATACGAAAAAGTCAATAAACAATTTTAAAGCACCGAACAAGAGCGAAATAGTTGTATTTCCAGGTCGTATATTGTCATGTAAACAAAATAAGTCAGCAATGTTAAGCACTTTACATCACATATTCCCACGTATCAGACGGTAAGATCAGAGCAGTCGCCGCTAATTGGTGTCTCATAGTCAGGACACGGGAGGACACACCTGCAGCACTGATTGTCTACCCAACGCTGGGCCGATGCCATCAGCATGTGGCCCAATGCTGTGAAAACATTCAATCGTCTTTCAGGTATACAAATAGTTTATTTGGGTTACTTCTGGTTTCATAGAAATGTTGATTAAAAATATTTGTAAAAATATGAAAATTCTGAAAAAAATAAAAACATGATCCGTGGGATACACTACTTCAGTGCGGAAGTAGAAACGAAAATTGATGTCATCCCAATGGGCTGCTTTAACTGACCTATAAATTATCACCGAGTGTTGTTTCAAAACCGTTTAATTATATCATGTATATATAGGCCTATACGGTATATATCTACCTAATATATATAAAGTACATACATGTATATATAAATCTATAACGTCATAAAACGGTATACTATACATTCGGACAGCTATATATATGCCTTATTTTCCACAATCTTTATATATAAGTCTATAATCTGATAATAGCCTTAAAAAGATAGCGGTTAGTTGATAAATATACATGAATTACATGGAATTATAAACCTTTACATCGGCATGGACTATTTGTCCACTTAACTAGTTCCTGAAGACTGTGAAAGTACAAGTGTTTTCAGCCTGTATATATTTCTTATACCAGTATTTATCATTTAATACATTTTTTATATCTTATATATTTGTAATTTATATAAAATATATTAATTTCAATAAAAAATTAACTAATGATAATCATTATAGAGAACGATGTGTTTTAATCTTTGGATATTATATAAAGAAAGGTGAAACGCCTATATATGGATCTATAGGTCTACTAGCAAACAACAAGCATTGATAAACACACACTCCATAAATTTTATACTTTAGTTTGCTACAAGTGATTATAAAATATTTAAATGTAACGCAATTATTTATGGTTGGCATAATATATATTTGCATGCTAAATGTGTTAATTTAATGAGTTGTCTCGTTATATTTTAACACTGTCCACTAATATTACGTCTAAGAGAAGGTGAAAAATGTTTTAGTTTTGTATATTTTTTCTTTCTCCTTGACCATGCATAGCGCGTCTGCTAAATATGGCCATGCAGGCAGGTTTCATAATTTTACTGTATTTGATACTTTAAAGAGGTATATAAAATATTCATTGGTATTGTGGTGCCGGGGAGGCAAACATATTCACTTCTGAGTGGTCCGTATACAGGTATACGGTATGCAGTACTTCATCTACGACAATATAGTTTTGCTGTTTCGACAAAAACGCTAATTTATGCAGTCATTGATTTCGGTTTGTTTTCTCTATCCCGTTCAATTTCTAAGTTGTGTGCGCTAATACGAATCTATGCGGTGACGTTTTTAGAGTGTGGTTCTAAATCTAAATTTATATAGTTTTCCTTTTTATATTCATGTCATACTTTGGATTACAGTGTATGTTCTAAGCTTAATTATATTCTCGGTTATAAAGTTACACATGTGTGTGAAGTTATTGAATTGCAAAATAAGTTTTGTATACATGGGTATACAGTTGTTATAGTCCACGACGTTCTAAAACTATTTTAACCGCCCATGTGACCCAATTCGTGACACCAAGGATATATCGTTTCGTATACATGTCCTGTTGATAGGCCTAAGTCAAAATTTTGTATATAAGTTTTTCGGGGCCCGGGATTTCAGAATTTTCTTCAAGAAGGTCCGCATATATAGAATATATAAAGTAAATTTACCATTTAGAAGTCCTAACAATGCCAAGATAATTGAATGAGGTAACAACTGCTTTTTCTATAAAAGCCGGTAACTTTGCTTAATTTAAGTAAATTGGCCTCCTCCATTAAATCGAATCAAATCAACGTTATTGCAGACAATATAAAATACATCATATTACAACAGCAAAATTTTATAATACAAAATACAATTACACAATAATACAATGGTATACAGAGACAAAAAATTCATATCTTATATGATATATATGTGAAATGTAACTGTCCATGTAATGAGTGATTGCATACTACGGTTGCTGCGTGAGTCTAATCTGCGCTATTATTTTTTTAAACTTGGGCTTTATATCGCACATTATATATATATATATTCTTACAAATGATAAGATTTTATTTTTTCATATACCCCTGTATACGTTCATAGCTTGCTTCCAACATTTCTAGAATTACCAATATCTTAATTCATTCTCTCAAAAAAAGATTTGTTTATATTATTATTGAGTTTCTAATTTAATTGTAATATATTTTGGAGAAAAACGTTTTTATTAAGGATGACTTAGAAGCATATATATCGCAGCATTTTAAACAGTTTTAATAAAATACATCCAGTTTTGTTCACCTTTCCCGTCCCTATAGCATTATTCTCTATACGTTCTGCTCACTTATAGTTAATTTTAATTAACACTTTCTATCACTTATCCACCATCTACGACGTCGACACCACATTGATCCAACATCGGTGCAATGCTGCATGAGAGGAATCGCTGGTCGAAACGTTACTTCCCAGTAAACAAGATACGTTTTAAAAGTCAACGCTGGTTTAATGCTGGTTCACCGACTGCAACGATAGCGCAACATTGGCTGAACGTCTTGAGACGTTGACATAACGTTGGCTTGAAGTCGGCCTCACGTCTGCAAGGCTGGCCTATAACACAAAACCAACGATGGATCGATAATTAGATAGAGTATTTAGCTGGGTCGTTTCCACTCTGATATCCACTTCATGACCCCCTCCTCCCCGCATGCCCTGACCGTGACTGGTACATAGCTCCGCCCCCAAACCCCTCCCACTTAACGAGGGTGGGCGCACCTCCCCGCCACCCTCTCCCTCAGTGGTCGCTCTCACTCTGTCAGGCCACACGTCAGATACAATCTGCATAATTTATGCATGACGGTGATCTTCCAGCAGTGTTTTCCTATCTGAATGTTATGCCAGCTCTGGGCCAACGTTCGTTATATATATAGTACTAAATGTACTGCAAATGTATTAATCAACTGCTTGGAGATGTTATACTATAAACAGTATAATGTATAATGGCACAGTCGGTGCGTACAAGAGGAGGGAGCGTGGCGCATTGGTAGCGCGCGTGACTGCCACGCCAGTCATGCATGCGACCCAGATTCGAACCCCGAAGATCATGCGTGGGTCTTTTAGAGAGATATCCTTGTTTCTCCCCTCTTAATGTGACAAAACGATCATGGTGGCATCGTCGACTTAAGGTTGAAACCAGTGTAATGATACCATATAAATATATGGTATATGGCCTATATTAATTAATAACCCCAGGTTATCTTGAGGTTCCCAGCAAACACGAGACGTTCACCCAGTGTTAGATCAATGTTGGCCCACCGTCTGCGACGCTGGTCCAACATTGATCCAGCATTGGGTGAACATCTCGTGTTTGCTTGGCAAGTGGTCTTGTGGTTTTTACATGTCACTGCTCCGCCTTCTGATTATCACTGATTGTACCCTACTGTCGTCTACTTGAAATGAGGTCGCTACTTATAAGAGGCAAAGGTATTGACTTGGTATCAATGATAAGAGGATAAATAATTATGTTATCAGGAACACCTGAGCTTAAGCGTTCATTTATTTTCTCAATGATGTAATGTTTACACCCATGTGTGGTGTGTATACATATAGTATCAACCATATAGCATGGAGATTCCGACCGACCGAGATAGCCTATGTAGACCTCTTGCTTGCATATAGGTCTAAAAAATGCCCGTTTCAGTATTCAATATAAAGACGGCAGTCTGGCTTTACGAATAAGAATAATTTAGTTGTTATGTTTTTATAGCAAACTGAACAAAATGAGCTATACCTTATATAGTTTCTATAGGCCTATGTGTTATGGGCCGTTCAACAATTACGTAACGCCCAGAGGCCCTCAGGGGTGTAATGAAATTATTCAACGAAGCGTGACGTAAAACATGTATTATGCCCTCTATATCTGTGCGCTATAGGGATTAGTCTGGTGGCCTGTAATAATTTATATGTATGATTAGTCCCCTGCGCTAAATGAAAATTATTGCATCTGTTGTTTACTTCGACGGCATGCATAGTTGTTTATATTGAATATAATTATATTAGTAACACTGCACGCATAAGCGAAATCAGCATCAAATGTAGGCCCAAATCAAAGTCAAACGACGACGGACTGAATTTCAAATCCACAATACTTGACGATGATAATCACGTAAATCCTGATACGTAAACCAATGCTGGATTGATGTTGAGCCAGCGTCGTCGAGGGTGGTCCAACATCCAACCATCACCGGGTCAATATCTCATGCTTACTGGGTTACAAGTCCAGTGTGCGATATTGTCGGCCCTATTACTGACGTCGGCCCAAGAATAGGTGAGATCCTACCATGTCAGCCGCTCAGTAAAGGTTGTACCGGTGCCTCAGACGTTGGGGCACCGTGATAGTGCTGAATCACAACGGTGAGGATTGTGTGAGAAAAGGGTGTAAGATAAACGAGGCTGGCCGGGCATGGATCAGCCTGGCCGCGTACATCACCAGTTAGGCAGTGTGTACCCCCCCCCCCCCTCTCTCTCTCTCTCTCTCTCTCTCTCTCTCTCTCTCTCTCTCTCTCTCAGCTGCAACCTCCAGCCTCCCTGGCAGCTCGCCCGCCAGCAAACACGATACGTTAAATCAATGCCAATTTAATGTTGGGCCGACGTCGGAGTCGCGGGCCAACATTAAATCAGCATAGATTTAACGTGTCGTGTTTGCTGGGCCGCCATACCCGCCGAGGCCAATACATCACACCACCCCTGTAGCAACGTGCATCTCTCACCTTCATATTGCATGGCTACATTCTCAGGCCAGCAACCGTAACAAGCTGCTGCTGGCTCCATTCATTCCCAGCAAACACAAAACATTTGTATAACATTTATACAATGTTGGACCAACGTCGAAGATATATACTCTCTCAGCCAACACAACACATTTAATTTCACTCACTGTTTATATGTAGTTGGCCCACCGTCTATGACGCTGGCTCACCATTAACCCATAGATTAACCATAGATATGGTTAATTTATGATTTAACCAACATAACATAGGGTGAACATCTCGTATCTACTGAAGTGCATTTAGGAAATGAAGATTATTTTTCCAATCCGTTATATATACGGTTTAGTATTTCGCTATAAAGGTCTACTAATATACTGATCCCTTATAACTATCTACCATATACCGTTATAACGGTCTACTAATCCGTTATAACGGTCTAGTATTTCGTTATAACGGTCCACTATTTCGCTATAACGGTCTACTAGTCCACTATAACGGTTTAGTATTTCACTTTAACGGTCTACTACTCCGTTATAACGGTCTACTATTTTGCTATAACGTTCTACTTATCCGTCATAACGGTCTAGTATTTCACTTTAACGGTCTACTATACTCCATCATAACGGTCTACAACTACGTTATAACGGTCTAGTATTTCGTTATAACGGTCTGATGATACGCTATAACGGTCTAGTATTTCATTATAACGGTCCGCTATTTCGTTACAACGATCTACTATTCCGTTATAACGGTACATAACTGACTACTAATCCGTTATAACGGTCCCATATTTCGTTATAACTTTTTACTAATCCGTTATAACGCTATACTAATCCGTCATAACGGTGTACTAATCCGTTTACACTCCGTAGCAGTGTGTGTGCCTACACACTGCTACGCCGTGTGCTGATTTATGCCGACTGCAAGTCGTTATAACAGTTTACTAATCCGCTATGTAACGAATAACGGTCTAGGTATATATATGTTATAGCGGTCTAGTATTTTGGTCTACTATATCGTTATAAAGGTCGACTATAATGAAATAATATACCATTATAACAAAATAGTAGACTGTTATAATATGCCTAAAAGAATAGTAGACCGCTATAACAGATTAGTAGTCAGCTCCGTTATTACGGAATAGTATAGACCGTTAGAAAAAAAAATTATGTCCAAAATGCACTTCCGTATTTGCTGGATTGGGCTATGCCGTGCTACACATCTGCATCTGTTTAAATAGCCTACAGATATTCTAATAAAGTCTTACAAATGGTCTTGTTGTTCAATGTTTTTTTCTGACGAAGTTTTGCACCCTGGGGCATGCATGTCATTCTATCAACGAGACTGTTTCTAAAACAATGAGTTTCTATACCTAAACCTAGTGATTCTATCACCAGCCCCACGGCATAGTCGCCCAATATGCGACAGTGTGCAGCAATTGGTGGTGTCAGGCGGCAGGTGACCTCTGATAATGACCTTTGGCGTGTTCTTAATCTCGTTTGCCACAACAACGATCTGTCTATCATCAATCACCTTGACAACACAGGCCAGGGGAGGGCGTGTGACACCTAACATCCTGCTACTGTCAGCATATACATCGTAGGCTACATGTAGAAGGCTCAGCGTAGCACACATCATTAGCTTCAAATAACAATATAATCATGTGATATTCACTAAATAGGCTTAGCATAGGCCCAGATTTGTCTGTAGGCATAGGCTATAGCGTCCGGTAAGGGAACTTCCCAGCAAACACAAATCATGTAGGGCCTATAACATCTGCACAACGTCATGTTCAGCCAAAGCTGTAGGCCTATATTCAACGGTAATCACTGGTAAGGGGCCGTTCAAAACATTTAGCCTATGTACGCTTTTTGGACGACTTTTTAGCCCCCCTCCCCTCCCCCTTCGTAACGCTTTTTCAACGTACTTGCCTTATTTTGATTACGTTCCGTACCGCATCCCTCAACCCCCCCTCCCCCTCTGCAAACCCCATCCACATTTTGGTGAGTTCCCCTTCCCCGGGGTAGGCCTAACTGCGAGGCTATTAGTAGGCCTATGCACAGGCCTACTAGGCTTGCCGCCTCATGTGATGGCGTCGCTGTGACTGTGAAAGTGGCACGTTAACCCACCATTAATATTTATAGGCCTACCGCCTAGTTTATAGGTCTAACGTTACACTAGTCCAATATAAAAAGTTAAAACCTCATGAGACATGCATTATCGACAGGCCAAGCCAACGCGTCACGAGGCATTGCCATGACACAAAATAATTGATGTCAAAATAATTGATGTCAATCAATTTAATGTTGGCGCACCGTCGGCGACGTCGGTCCAACAATAAATCAACACTATCACTGGTGAATGCCTCGTGTCAGCTGACAGACAACATGCATGCGGCCGTGTGTACACGGCATAGTGCAAACAGCAGGCAGTCAATACAGTGCATGTTAATACAGTGTATGGTGGGCAGTGTGTATTGACTGCCGCTGTCAGTGCTAGGCGCTGTCTACTGTCTCGGCCAGGCCACGGCATCTGGCTGGCTTCACTAAAATACCAACACAACAACCACACTAAATAAACCATAACTGCCTACCTGCTTGCTTTCGCATGTATGTGCTTGATCAAGTGTCACCTGTCACTGTCACATACTGACAGGGTGTGGTTGTGTCAGTACCAGACGGTTAGTATTTGTCTTCTTGCTGTGTCGGCCACATAGTCTCACCACAGATATGGAAGCCACTGCTCGGCGACGGCCATTTTGCCGTGTGACGTCACTTACTTGCATCTCATTTGCATGTTGTTAATACTAATAAACCAGCCGGTTTGATTTATCCCGCTTTTCCTACTTATGGTTACATGTCGTGCATATATTGAAACGAAATTCGTTAGTCAGATAAACTATATAAACATTTTTCTGCCAGCCATGTAAAAATTCGTTAATTTAAAAGAGATTTCGTACGAATAAAAGTCAAGCTTGCATTCAAGTTGTGGGAGTCCAACCTGGGTGGGCATGCGCAGATGATAATCACGTGACACACACGTCATGTTTCTCAGAGTGAGGCTGAGCCGCTGTGTGGTAGAGGAGGGGGGAGAGGGGCTGGTGTGGCTTCTCTCTGCTTCAGCTCACTCCGTTTCCAGGCCAGTGTTCTCAGCTGTGGGTCTAAATAGCATTAGATCTGCTGGTGGCCATGTTATATTATTTTGGAACGTATGGGGATCATATTGACGTGTGCATTAGGGTCTAGGCTTACAACGGGCAATCGGTAGCCTGCTTTATATGGCGTGATAGGATCAATCACTGGTCAGTGATCACGAGAAGTGACCCCTGAGTTGAGCCATTGTCGATGTAGGCCTAATTATGGGCCAACGTCGCAGACCGTGGCCTAATTTAAACAGGCCTATAATAATAGCATATAAGCACCATTCACGTAAAAATAGGATAGGGTCACGCCATGACATAGGCCTATGATTAGCAGACATAGGCCTAAAATGATAACGTTAGTCATAGACAGAGGTCCAGACCGTAGCCTACCCAGCAAACACTAGACATTCAGCTATTGTCATGATTGTTGGTTCCATGTTGGGCACACGTCGTAGAAGGTGGGCCAACTTTGAATCAACAATGGCTCAATGTAGGCCTATATATACATGTAGTGTTTGATGGATAAGCGTAGGTCTGCATTTAGACACTAAAGTAAACCAAGCTTGTTTTGTTAATAGGCCTAGGCCTATTGACAATCCTATAGTGAATGAATCAATCATAGGCCTATTTTCTATTTCGATCAGGTTGCGAAGGAACACAGCTCAATAACTGGTAAAATGAAAATCTCTACCAATCAAATTGCCGCTTTTTTCCTCAGCAAAATCATAGCTGAGCCCCCTCCGGCTGGCGCCACCACATTCAGCAGTCCTATAACGGTGAGCGTGTGTGGGCGTGACCCGCGAACAAACACACCTCATAGTAGGCTAAATATAGGCGTGTCTGCTTATAACATTTGCATAATGATGCTAGGCCTGGTGTAGCCACGCCTCATATAACAAAACAATTTGGTTAATAGCGATGACATAGGCCATGGCAATAGGTAGGGGAGAGTGATGAAAGCTGGGCAGCGAGGCAAGTTGGGCCACCCCTTGTAGGCCTATAGCTAAATCTGAATTCCCAGCGGCATGTTTAGTGCCATCTAGTGAATATAAATTACATTACTTACTTACCATAGACTATTCGGTAAGAAACTTTTAAAAAGATTTAAAAAAAAACTATGGATAAAATAATGTTTTAATGTAGTTTGGAAAATATTTTTGTGCAATGCTTCAAGATATAATTTAGATTGTGACCAATTTTGATACATATAGGCTACCTACAGGCATGCAGTCTATGTTTTGACTAATAGACTATAATAAGGCCATAATTTAAAAATACAGTATACATTGATTTTTTGCAAATGGCGCCGGATGAGGGAAGTTGGGCCACTTTTATGGGGCAAGTTGAACATGGCTTAGACCTAATTGCCATGGCCCAGCTTGCCCCAAGTAAAAAAAATACAAATAGAAAGAAAAAAATACTTTTTTAAAATGGTTGCCATTTTCTTACCAAATTATTGACAGGCGACCGAAACATTTTGCTTTTGTGGCAATTAGCCAGCTGGTAAGTGCCTATAGGCTATATACAATATCACAACTGATCCGGACTCACTGATCAAGATAACGAGTCTACAAAATATCAAATTAAAAATAAAATGGCCGCCATTTTTCAAATTAATAAATTTAAATGGCCGCCATTTTTTTTCTTTTAAAGTAGGCCCAAACTGCAACCAAAATATTCTAATTTTGTGACCTGGAAAGTGAGTGTGTAGGCTACATACAAAATCACAAGCGATTTGGACTTGAGATAACGAGTTCACAAGGACTCTAAAAATTCAAAATGGCCGCCATTTTTGTGAAACCAGGGAAACACAACGAAACGCCGGATATAATAATAATCATCCAAATTTCACCATTGGTCTATGCCTGACTTGCCCCAGCCATAAAATCAATGTAGATTACCACTTGTATATGATACGTAACAAAAACAAACATCAAAAACTTTCATAAATGAGGATAATTAAGCAAGCATCTAAAAACCATAGGAGCATGTACATGGTAGGGAGAGTGGGCTCAGTTTGTTCCTGACCCCCCCCCCCCCCCACCTGCAGATTTTTTTAAATTTTTGGTGTAGACCCGAACAGCCCAGTCTACCCCACCATCTAGACTATACCCGGGTATAGGCTTATGCAGTCTAGGACTATAATATTTTATATAGGCATACCTTAGAATAGAACTATACTAATCTGCTGGGAGCTCCCAGGCTATAGAGAGGGATATGTATCCCATCAACAATGCCAAAAACAGACAGGGACATGGCACAATGGTTCCCGCAGAATTTATTTTCAGAGAAATATCATGTTTCTCCGCTCTTAATCTTGAGACATTGTTAAGATGTTGTGTCCTTGGACAAGCCACTTCACTCTCAAATGCTTCACTTGACTCAGGTAAAAATGAGTAGGCCTACCTAGTTAGGAAAGAGATGGCAATGTAGAGTTGAAATGGCCTACGAATGAACAGGTCCAGTCGGATTATATATAGGCACCGTCTTCATTGATAGCAGACTATAAACCTGCATCTTTACCTTTTTACCTTTACCTATAGTCGACCCAGTCTGGGATCTCACAGATAATAGGCCTATAGGCCTATCCCACACACCCAGACTAGGCCCCCTATAGATAGGTCTCGGCCTACCCCACTAAATTATAAATAGGCCTATGTAATTTTGATCGTTAGTTAGGCTTAATATATCTATCGCATAAAGTAAATTATCATGTTTTTTAAAACAAATACAATGCTCCAGAAACAGACAATATACCAAGTAATTTTAACATCACAAAATGTGTCTAGGCCTATATATATATGGGCCTAGACACATTTATATATGCTTCAAAATGTTGTATATGTTGTACTAGGCCTATATATACAACATTTTAAAGCACAAATATGAAAACTTATTTTTCAGGTGTAACTAAAACTGGGGGTAGTAAGGTTAGAAAGTATATGCTAAATTAAAACATGAATATAACATGGAAAATTACTTAAATTTAGATTTAGAACTACATTCTAGAAAAGACATGGCAGAGATATACGTAGGCCTATAGGCTATTATCTATTAGCGTACAAAACTTAGAAATTGAACGGCCCAAGTCTCGTATTCTATCCGATAATTTAAATAACAACTGAATGACGGCGATGATTGGTTGATCCCGTCATGTGACAGGCTGAACCACTCTTCGGTTGGTCGGGGGTAGAATACAAGACTTGGACCAATTGACCAGTGTAGAAAAATCTATACGAACCACTCAGAAGTGAATACTTGCCACGTCGGCACCAAAATCCTGATGAATATTTTATCAACCTCTTTAAAACATCAGCTATACAGCTATTTTAATGATATATAGCGGAGGCCTCATTCAGGGTTCCCACAGAGATCTGGGAATGCAACTTTCCCATGACTTTCCATGACCATTTTTCAAGTATTCAATGACTTCGTAAACGAATCTAAAAATGTCCATCACAACAGCGGTACGATCGAAAGCAGAACCGGGTGTCGCGGGTTTCTTACTTTTTGCATGTACAATATTTTACAGATAGGTGGACTGCCAGTATCATTGTGTGTCAAAAGTATATAGATAATCAACACATTTTTTTTAAAAGAAATGCGATAGACATTTATAAAAAATCCTAATTCCATGACTTTTTGCCAAATTTTCATTTTCCATGCATGGCTTTTCCAAACATTGATTTTTTTTTCATTTTCCATTGTTTTCCATGATTTTCCATGACCGTGGGTACCCTGTCATTTGCATAAATCCAAGATGACCTCCTTATGATTTGCCAGTTATCACAATATGCATCGTATAAGATTGGAACAAATGATCAGAAAGAAACACGTATAGGCCTATGATGTGTCAAAATAATCAGGAGTGAAATTTCATTACCGTGTATATATAGGCCTATGTATATATATGCGTTAATGGCAAATGGTTATTTTGCATAAATTAAAGATGGCCGCAATCTGATTTCTATGCAATTATCACATGATGCACCATAGGGCTTTCCCCACAAAAAAACCAGGGGAAATTTTTAAAAAGTGAGCTGTCGGTGCTGTGAACCGATGGGGGTGCGAGGCATCCCCCCCCCTCCCCCCCCTGAAGAAAAAGAAAGAAATGATGTGTTCTGGCAGAATCTTGTACTAATTTCCATGGTTATTAACATATTTTGTACATTTTTTGGCATATTGTCAGCGTAGCGCATGGTATCAAACAAATAAAAAAATATCTAGTGGATCGCTGGTCCATTTTACACATAGCTAGGTCCAATATACCCGCTACCAAATTATATAAATTAGTAAGCCTATCCACCGTAATGTGTGAACAACAGTAACATATTTGCACACGATTTTTAAAAAGCAAACATGAAGTATAGGCCTATATAGGGCCTAATATGGCTGCTAAAGGTCATAATTTATATACAAATATTTACCCGCATTGGCACTTTGAATAAAAGATCGCCCTGATTGGGCCAATATCAAATAAATTTTATTTAAAATATGCCAAGTGATGCTTTTGTAAATGCCATATAGCTATAGACCATTGCCATAATGGCCGGCCCCGATGGCTCATTCGATCCGGTTGTGACTCAAACTCGGAGGTATACTGGGTTCGAATCCTGGCCGGGTGGAATGTTTGTCATCGAGGTTGTGCATACAAAGTGTGCCAAACTGTTCAAAAAGCCATTGACGTCATTTGATAAGAGTATAGGCATAGTACCGACTGAGGGCTTCCTTCTGTCGCGATATTGCTTTGATTGTGCAGAAAGCGACGTAAAGCAATATTCACTCAATTACTCTCTATTACCATGAAACAAAATGTCTGGTTTCAGAAAGTGATATAGGGCCTGCCCTGTCAGCTTGATCAGACATGGTTGGTTATAGCTGGGAGGTGTAGGTAGACCACAGGCGGGCGGGGCAGAGGATTATGATGACCGGCTGGCCTCTTGTTTGAGATTGTTTTAATGTACAAATGTTTTACTTTCTTTCCAAAAATACTGAACAATTATTTCTGTCTGCAGGTGAGAGACCTCGACTTAACAGCAAAGCCATCATGCATTGTAATGACGTGACAGGAAGGCTAGCTAAAAGGCTGCATTATTGTAGACACACCACAGTCAGTTGGTAGTGGAATGTGAAAATGGATCAATACAAACAGCGATACAGAATATACTTGCCACTCATTACACGTTGGATGTGGGGTATCAACAATTGTATCAGATACATACTAGGATTCCTACAAAAGGCCGTGGTAGCACATTTTGTAAAGGGTCACATTTCATGGAGACACATTCTGAAGTATATTCTGAAATAAATTAAACAGATAAAACTATCAGTAGTTCTGCTTAACTTTACCAGTGTCTATATTTGGTCACTCGTGTATAATTATAAAAAAAATCTTGCTGTGAAAGAATAATTTGCGAGTGGACACAATTTACATCATTTTTAGGTGTATATTGGAATGAATCGAACCGAATAACTATACTTCAGAGATCTCCACATTATGTTTTCTTGGAAAATTGTATTATCAGAAAGATTCAGCTTATATAAAAAAGGTTTTTTTTGCAAGGGACACTTGTCGAAGATCATTGCAATTTATTGTTTAAAGTGACACACCACTGAGGGTCTATTCCGAAATCGATGAAACGGATAAACGTGATAGTTCTGCTCAACTTCGTTAGTTTTGTCACCTAAATCTACCATATTTGGTCACTCTTGTATGATAAATTACATTATAGTTACTTTCAAACCCTGCATTGTTGGAACCATATACATATTGTTCTAAGCATGTTTTAGATCAATGGAAATATTTTTGCTATATTCAGTTAACATGTTTAATCCAATAGGTCAATATATTTTTTTCATCAATATAAATAGTTTTCATTTTTTGAAGCTGAACATGCAAGCTTCGAATGAATGAAAAGTAGTAGCAAGTAATTCAGGGGCCGTATTCTCGTACAAGCTACGATATATCGTAGGCTTCCGATTGGTCGAGATTGCCATCTCGACCAATCAGAAGCCTACGATATATCGTAACTTGTACGAGAATACGGGCCCAGCATGACAAGGGTTAAAGCCAAGCAATCAGGCCAAAATCACAGTATTATTTTGCAGGGTTCCCAGCATTTGTCCTGATTTTCTCCTGACTTTTTCCCTGATAAATTCACGAAATTCCATGATGCAGTTAACATAAGCGCCACTACCCTTTGATTCTTTCGTAGAGATGGTATACAATAGCCCAAGCGGAATACAGAAAAGGTGGGATTTCCACACGAAAAAGCCTCCATAACCAATTATTTTTTATTCAGTGAATATATCATTTGGTTAAGAAAAAAACAGGCTGATGTCTATTTTGGGCTAGTGAGCATGATAAAATTCCCTGATTTTTCACTGATTTGAAGCATTTTCTCAAATTCCTTGATTTTTCCCTGACTGGAAAATTTGCCTCTCAATTTCCATGTTTTCCAGGGTGGCTGGGAACCCTGTTTTGCTTCCTTCATATATGTCAATAATATGTCAACATGTCTATAGACTACAATTGCGTAAGTTTTTTTACTAATTTTGGGTTTCGCATTTACCAGTTCAAAGAGAAATGAGGACGGGAATTAATTTCAAACATGCATGTCCGAAATGAAAAAAATATTGAATAACTGCTTTTAGATTTTTAATCTTCTCATGATTCTGCATGTTCTGCCATATAGTATAGAATGGTAGAAGTCTTTTAAATTTCCTGTTGCTGTGGCCACGTAGCAAGCGTGCCAAAGAACCATTTATCAGTTGTTCACAATTTGAAAAAACGCAATTCTAGTCAAAGGACATGTTGACATAATTATGGACATATCAAGGAGCCAAAGTAAAAGTTTGAGAGCATGTTTGGCATGTTTCAAGTGTCTAGAATCACGTCTGATTGCTATTGCAGAGTAATATGGAAGAACAATTTGAAATTAATAAACAGCATATTGTGTTCAACTGGTAATATAGGCAATTAGCTGAAAAAAATGAAATATTTATTTAAAAAATAAATTAATTTGTATATGCATGTAGTAACTTTCCGATTTAGATTTTTCAAGTTTTTCCCAGATAGCCTATTACCAGATGAACACAATAGGTCTATGCTGTTTATTATTTTTAAATTCAGAGTAGTTTTTAACAGAAGATTTATACCTGAAAAAAAATGCTATAGTATTTTAAATTGGTAATTAATTATTTAAGGGAACACAATTCAGTAAAACTTGGTCAAACTGATACACTGTTCATGTGTCATTTGTTGACAAAAATGTCCCATAGTACACACAGATTTAGAAATACATGCTAGTTATTTTGAGAAAAAGTGCAAAAAAAGATAAATGCACTCGCCATTTCGTGCCCATCACCTCTAATTTCGTGATCTGCTGTAGCCTCAAGTCTGGGCATACTAACCAGAGGGCAGCTGTGCAGTATCTAACTGCACCTGTTTTTCAGCGTTGTCCCATATTACCCGTCTCTCCCCTAGATACTCTGAATGTATATATTAACATGATTAAAATCAATCATCTTCCAAGTTTTAACATGCAGCTGTTTTCACAAAAAAACCCCATTATGTATTTACATTTGAACTGTTAATTTTACTAGTATATATATTCAGGCATGGACAAATAATATATTCATGTCGGCCAGGTGTATTAGCATATCGTCATCTAAGTATTAAAGAGTCGTATCTGGTACTTTGAAGACGTGTCAGATACGACGTTTGCATGATTATATGTGATGATATGTGACGACTGCATGTATGTGGGTGTTAAACCTTACAGCGATGTGATCGACTTTAGACGTCAGAATCTGACGTCTACAGACGTCAGATTCTGACGTCTAAAGTCGATCCCAAGCAGTGTATAATAAAAGTAAAATAATTCATAATGGTCGTAGACTCATAATATAGGTATTCAAATAAATCAGAAAGAGCTATGACATTTATGATGATTTTAACATAGATATATCTATATCTATGGATTTTTAATTGAAGAAAACCCTTTGGACTCCATGGATTATACAAAAATATTCAATTCTCGCCTCAAGGTTAAGAATAATCTGATCTTATAAGCTATACCCATTCAAGAATAATAAGTGAAATTAAACATTACAACGTCCTTATTGACATTGTGATGTTTTATACTATTTTTCATTGAATATATTTTAATCTAAATTCTCCGTGTGGTGCATTTATAAATAGACGAGGCAGCTCAAAGGGTTACGTGTTCTGTCCCAGCAGCTGACATTTACGACTGCTCGTTGCCAGCGGCTATACACTCACAGATATACTACGCTATACTATATTTTTTCAATTTGACTTTAGCACACTGTATACAATACTCTGTGATTATTTTATCTCACGGTCGTTGGTGCGATAAACAGATATATTGTATAATATATTCGAAATAATGGCATAGCCGCTTAACTTGGTTTTAAGTATAGATGACATATTTTTTTATTTGTTTCCGAACTAATCCTTTTGTACATTTGTGTATAGGCTACATTGCAAAAAAGTCAGTCATGATTTGGATATTTGTTTAGAACATCTGTCTGTCTGTCTGTATGTCTGTCTGTCTGTCATGTAAAAATAGGCATGCATAGAAAAAAGTGGGAATGAGCTACTGGCGGTGGTGCTTCCCACCACAACGTCAGTTCAACCATATATCATAATAATACAAACTTTTATCGCGCCCACAAGGTCAAATTATTGACGTTAAATGCAAAAAATCGCAATAAATCTAAAACAAATCACATAATGATTGCTAATAATTCATTTTTTCCTGGGTGACCAAGGAATGCGTGTGATAATCAGTGAGACAGGCAGCATGTGAGCACGTGTGTGAAAACCTGGAGTGTCTGTGTCACACGGCTATAATGCGTGTGTGCATCATACCAAAACCATAGATCAAAATAACTGCAATTATAACTAGTTATATTTTCCAAATATACTGATTTTTGTCTGGTTCTTTAAACTTATTATTCTGTGCAAGTTTTTTAAAACGCTATTTCCCCCTGAGTTTTTATCCATTCAACATGGAATTTGAACACCATATCCCCAGAGTATAGTCGCGAGGTGTGCTATGCCTTTTCCAAGTCATCCATGTAGCATGCTCTTCCGGGATTATCCAGGATTTTCTGGATCACTATACTCTTGAATGCCAAAAGGCAGTTTCTGCTTACTTGTGAAGTGAGCAGATACTGCACTACGCTGCTCTTCAAATGCAAAAGGCTGTATCTGCTTACTTACTTGCACGGCAGTAGGCCTATAATATGGTCCAATGTTGGTTCAATAGTGTACATGTCGGGTGATTGTCCATTTATTGCCAGGAGGGTGAACAGGGTGCCCCTATGTCTAGATCGACTCCACCCTTTAATCTCTAGATGTGATAACAGAAATACATTTATCTAATGTTTCAATTCTGGGCCAGCGTCGCAGAAAGTGGCTCAGTATTAAACCAATATTGTGTATTAGGTATGGACAGTTGGAACCTTGAAATAACAGTTGCAATTCTATTCAAACACAAAACATTGAATCAATGTTGCTTTAATGTTGGGCTAGCATCGGGTATATTAATACAACATTAAGTCAACAGAGAGACAAGTCAATGTGTGTACTGGTCTCTGTATGTACTGGATAATGTGATTCCATTTGACAAGCAAATATATATCTATTTACAAGTGCAAAAGCTCAGTGGGGACTTCTGAAATTTGATGTCCGAAGTCTAAAATTACAGTTCAGAATGGCTGGCAAAAAACTCATATCCGAAATTTCAATCAATCTGTAATAATGAAAATAACCCAACCAAATTCAAAATGGCCGCCAAACCTAGCCCAAATATTATTGTTACTTGAAAAGTCACAATTCCCCTCTAGTATTATAAATAGTATAATAAATGACACTCTGAAAGCGCATAGAAACCCCCATAATATATAAACAATAATAAGACTTATGGTATGTAAATAAGGTCATGAATAATATCATGAATGATAACAGGCCTTGCTAAGTTACTCCCGTGGCGCGATAGCACAATAGTGCGTACTGCCACGTAATATACAGATACAGATATGTAATATCAGTCCTTTATTTGTTTAAATAAATATAATACTTCCGAAATATCCAAAACTTTTTTTAGACATAACAGTAAAGTGTTTACTATCGACATATAGGTATACATAAAATATATACAAAACATAAAATATATGTACAAGTATTAACTAAAAGAAATATAACAAAAATGCATGTTATTAATACCATATATACAAGATATGTAAATACATGTATATATATATCACACACTAACACTAAAATTATACGTAAAATAACTACTATTATGACCATTATTCTCAAAAATGCCCCCCGCCGGAGGTGTTTGTTTTCAAAATAGCTACTAATCTATCAAATTTTGCTTCCTCATATTTCACATAGCCATCACATACCGCTGCAGAATTTCCGCAGGGGAATTGCTTTGGTGATCCCCATATCATCAACCCTTTAATCACTACGGCCACTAACGAATAAATGTTCGTTGGCGCGTTTCAGTAAAAAGTTTCCATTAGATCTGTTTTTAATTTAACAAATATGCTCAGCTATGTCAGCCAATGACCTAATAAACTGTTGGGAGCAAACTATTTCGAAATGTAAGGTCTCACACAAGGATAATCCATGACAAATTTCGCACTATAAAATCCAAGATGGCCGCCAGTTGGCAATTTTTTTTGTGACATTTTTATTTCGATATTATAAACCCTTACCATAGGGCCACTAACAAAGAATTACTGGATAGCGCGTTTCATGAAAAAAATATCCAGCAAATATTTTTTCATTCGCAAATAAGCACAGCACCCAATGACCTGATTATGATTAACTTTTAGGAGCAAACGAGTTCGAGTAATTTTGTGATATTTACGTAACTTAAAAAACAAAGCAAAACAGCTGGACCATAAATATAGAACAAAATGTAAGGACTCGCACAAGGATAAGCCATGATGAATTTTGTAGAAATAACAGCCAAAATGGCCGCCGACTGGCGGGCATCTTAATTTATTTTTTTCGCATTATTTTGGAAATCTTGAATAATAGCTAAAGCGGTAATATAAAATAAACATTGAGAAAGTTTGCTGATCCATATCAAATATAAAATGGCCGACTGGCGCTAAAGGAGGGTTAATCTCCTGTTCCTTTTCAAACAACTTTTTCTAGTTATTCTCTCATATTGTGTAACATTGTATGAATATACGCATAGGCCTATGTATCTGTATCTGCAAGATGCTTGTCATTAATAAATCTACATATTCACCTAAAACCTCCCTTATCTGTATCCTCTTATATGAGTCCTGATCAGTTACCAGACTTAGATTTAACACATGGCTATATATACAGGACTTTGCTTGTCCGTCCGAATTCAAGCCGGTGGCAGTCAACAGAGAATAGTATATATTCTTTGTCAATGTCTTAAATGAATAAAGCATCATAATACAAATAAAATGAATACTTACGTTAAAATAATGTCCAAAATGTTGTAAGAATAATTAAATGATTTTAACACTGTTTTATTCATAATAATTATTATATGAACTGTAAGTTAGTTTCATTTATGTATAAATAGATCTATCTGTGCATGATATTAAAGTAACATATTTTGTTGAAGCTGCAACGTCACAGCTATTTAAAAAACAAATTAAAACTTAATATTTTATAAATGGTGTATGGGGGGGCCTATAGCGAAATCTTTTTTAGAAAAAAATCCGATGAGCAGTATACATACCAAAAATATTTAAACTAGATCTGAAAAACGATGCATGCATGTATAGGGGAATTTTGAAATTTGCATCTGAAGGTGAACAATAAGAAGAAATAAGAGGGTGTTAGGAGGTTTTAACAGGTATATATAGGCCTACTTACGGTAGAATACATAATTATATGGATTATGTTTTAATAGCACGGTAAACAATTTAAAGAATGACAAATTATTTTTAGGACAGTCAAATATTATAAATGAAATTGACAATTACATTTCTGTATAATTGGAAAATTGTGGCATTCATAAGATTTCCATTTAATTCGTCAGTCGTAACCTTATATTATGCTACATATTATTCTAGGTATAGTGCAAATTTATGCGCTTCTTTACTAGCAAACACTGTCATTATAAGTATATACGCAAACGTATAATTATATGACTTACCCTGATGAAAAACGTATAGACATACAGACCAACAGACATTCACATTCATGCTCGAGAAAGTTCATGAATGCTTGTTTTTTGCGAATAATATAGCTATAGGACCTGTGCACACACTAATGACTTCACACACAAAAACCGCCCATTATTGAATCTGAATTAACATTGAAACTGCATCGGGTATATGTTTCATGTTTCTTGTATTTGTACATGAGCGGAACTAGATTTCTATTCAATTCAATATGCCCGCATCGGCAGGGTGAACAAGGGGCGAGTGAATGCTAGACGCTGGCCAGGAGCAGTCGCGGTGATGGCCATCAATTCTAGTGCTGCACCTGCATTCAGACAGCGTTGGACCGGCGTCCCGTGTTGATCATTTTTATAAAATCATAAAGTACATCATCAGTTACATGTATACATGTATTATAACCAGCCAAGCATGTCTCCACCTTTTGACGTCACAAATTAACTCCGCCCCCTATACGTTTGCCTTTGGGAAAATCGTTCTCAGTGATTTAAAAATAGGAGCTGAGCAATTTAAAAAGTCATCTAAAACAGTATGAAATATGGCATTGTGCAGAGTAAGTCTGGAGACTACATGGGTCTTTTAACTCCAGGGTATTGATTTAAATTTGAGATCCCAAAAACAGTAGCTATAATGTAGTAGACAAATTCGGCGTTTGTGGACATGGTTAAAAAAAATAAACAAACAATCTGAGGGCCTATTTTACAACATTCACTGATCTTTAGCCAATGACTATGAGTAAAACGAAGCAAAAGTCATGAGAAATATAACATCTTATTAATCGGTCAATGGTGTGAGGAAGCTTAGAACAGCATTTCTATTCATTGAGCTAATAATTATTTATTACCGCGATATTGTCATCATAGATGACATGGTTTTTGAGATCTATGCCACAGACATGATAAGCCTATATCGTCGCCTCGGAGCTAAAGGATCCTATCTGCCACTCTAACGAGTGTCAGATAGGATCCTTTAGCTGCGAGGCGACGATATGGGAATATATTTATTGGTGTCAAAAATATATAAGCGCTGCCCGTGTCGTTTTCCAAGCAAATGATATGGTGATCCATACACATTGACGTCAGCCACACCATGCATTAATGTGTCTCTCTATATATCGTCGCCTCGGAGCTAAATGATCCTATCTGACACTCGTCAGAGTGGCAGATAGGATCATTTAGCTCCGAGGCGACGATATATAATATCATAAATACATAATTATGTATTTCTGATAATATATATATCTCATGTATGCTATGTATTTTACTTTATATATTATTGTTTTCTGTGTATACCAAAACGATGTTCTGCATTGTATGGAATAAATTGATTGATTGATTGATTGATTGATTGATTGATTGATTGATTGATTGATTGATTGATATAATAGGCCCTACATGGAAATTCATGTATATAACCTCCTTGCTATAATAAAAGCTGACGTGGCACACACTGGGGTGTTTACACATAACGAAGATAATTAGATTGGATTTTATTTCATACTCAGAGAAAAACATGGTATGAAGTACAATCATATAACGTACAAAATGTGTTAACAAAAAAATACAACAACAACAAAAAAACAATCAAACTCAAATCCGGCATAATTATTGATAACATAATGACAGTAAAACAATGTATCTAATATAGTAAAACAAAAAAATTTAAACAATTTATTTAAGTGCGTGCTTAAGAAATATAACAGCATTGGTCATAGTTTTTTTCTATTACAGAATATCATAAATGTTACAAATTTAAACACGCTTGGCCTTTTTATGTAATATGTGGGTAAATATAGTTTTCTTAACTCAATAAAATGATTACATTCAAACAATAGGTGGTACACATCTCCTACCAAATTCGATGTACATAAAAGGCAGTAACGTCTTTCTTTTGGCATATGAGTATACTGTCCTTTCTCATGTACGTATAATTTACATATATAAAGCCACAATGATGCTGGTAATGAAATGAAATGAATCGGGCTTTAGGCCACCTTTCTGCACATATAGGCTAAACTGGGCCAGAAGAACCTCCCGAGGACGGTGAGATGACACTGCCCTCCAGACACATGATTGGAAATTCGAGCCCTGGCGGTCTGAGGCCGAGCACGCTACCTCTCGGTCACGGAGGCTCCCCACAATACTGACTTTGACACGTGGATGGGGAAGAAACATTTTTGTTTTTTTCAAACTGCCGGGACCGCGGGAACCGAACCCCGAACTCTGGCGTGAAAGGCAGCGGTGCTAACCACTACCCTAGGGCCCCCGCCCACAATAATGCTGGTAATAATAGCAAATAATTGTCTAAATTTAATTCAGTTTTATATTGTTTATACAATCTACATCTGCTATGCGTTAATTTATTAAAAGGTCATCATTACATTTTTGGATAAATTGATCTCTTAGAATTGTCTTTAATTTTACTTTCAGAAAATTTGCATTCACCTCTTTGTTATTCCATATGTATTATACATGTGCATATGAAAATCCACCAGAGTCTAAAATATCTTAATATAACCTAACCATTTAGACTGGAAAATCCCAAGTTCTAGTATTTAACAAAAATTTACATATATTACTTTATAACACAATTTACGCTTATCTCCAGTTCAAAAAATTGCCCAAAATGCACCATGGATTCTTGATTTCAAAATATTAGATAATGGTTCTCGACCCAATTCACCATATAGCCTACCATACAACTATAGGTGTTGATGATTTCACTCTTCAAATATATTTACAATACTTTAAATGTAGTTTGTCAAGTTTTTTAATAGTGTTGTCCCCCCCCCGCCCGCACAGATTTCACAACCATACAGCATTACCGGAACAACTATAGGCCAAACAGTTTAAACTTGATATCGACAGATAGATTAAAAATTCTCATTTTATCAACTAGAGCATACATCGCTTTTAAACCTTGTTCATTTCGATAATCAATACAAGCGGTGAATTTTCCATTAGAAGAAAATCATATCACAAGGTACTTAAGAGAGTTCACAATTCCTAATTGATTATTACTGTAATATAATTTATCATAATTGTACCAATACCAATACCAATATACCAATACCAATACCATAATTGTGCTTCCGGAAAACTTTTGTTTTTTACATTATTAACCGTTAATTTCCACAGTTTACACTAGTTTTCAATTGCATTAACCCTGTAACCGCCAAATTATTCAATTTGAATTTTCACCCACTTAAAGTTGTGTCTCGCTGACGCGATCCACAACTTCAAGTGAGTGAAAATCATTCAGATTTGACAAAATAGAGGTCAACTCTTTTCAAATCTTGCTGGTTGATGTCACATTTTATCTTTAACATATCTAAAATGTGGTACTTAATGTGTTAATAAAAAATGAAAACCCGAATATATGCGACACCGGCGGTTAATACTTTCTTGTACTTCATGCGGGGTAGTGGCAAATACTACCATACCATCAGCATACAATACAATTAATAAACGGAGAGGGTGATCACTAATATCAACAACCACCGCATTATAAAGCTAAATATTGTTAACCCTTTAAGCTCCCGTGTGCCATAAATATTAATGCACCAGATGGCATGTTTGTAAGAAAACTTATCGTATAAAAAACGGTGCCATTCGTCACAACTAGAACTTTATAAAGTTCGTGGTCACAACAAGAATACTTGGTCACAAAAAGTGAATGTTCTGAGCTGTCATTTCACATTCTATATTATACTAGGGTACTTAATTGATAAAACCAGGTGATTTTCATTCGCTTTGCGGTGGCAATCACGGCAGCTATTCACGGCTGCAGGTTAAAATCTGAGGAAATTACCGCCCTTGTAACAAATACGAGATATTGAACCAATGTTAGGTCACCGTCTGCGACGCTGGCCCAACATAAAACCAGCATTGGTTCATGTTTCATGTTTCTTGGTGGGGGGTACTGGTTGAGTTAAATGGCAGGATATAATGAACAACAACTTTTTATCTCATATATAAGTAAAGGGGCCCACCATCTAACTACCAGGGGGAGGGGTGGAGTTTTTGAACTGGACAAATTATTTATTTCACCTCCTGTCTGCTATATTTTATTTATTTCACACACGGCCTCAAGTAAAATATTTATTTCACTTTCTTAAAATGATTTTTCTGTGTAAAAATGTTGATCCCAGACTAGGCTTAGTATATTGATGTGAGAGCTAAGGAGACGAGTAAAGCGAGGCTTCACAAACTTAAGCGTAAGGGCCGTCAAATATTTACTTACCGCATGTCCTTCAGACAATTATTTATTTCATGAAAAATCGGTCTCAAAATATTTACTTCAAAAATACTCCAGCCCACCCCCCCCCCCTCTAGAGATTGAATGGTTGACCCCATGTAACTATGGTAACTGTACAGAAGCATGAGAAGGTGATTATACATGTATATGAGCGCTCGCACATTTTTTCTCTGTACACGCACCACACGGCTGGCGCACAGCCACGCGGCCATTATCTAGTGCGGACATGACGTCAGAATCACGCACCTCGCCCTCACGTCCAATTACGCCCGAGCAGGAAGTGTGGGGGTCGCAGATTATTGGGCGATAATGACTCGGTTTGTCATTTCACTGCGGGGGAAAGCCATTACTGGTTCGTTAGCAGAGGCTGCTGATCGCGGTGGCTAACAGGCTGGCTGGCTGGCTGACAGGCAGTCTCAGCGGCAGGATTTACCAGCATCCTGCATCAAGAATGCACGCGAATCTATATACAGAAATAGAGCTTGCGGCTATAGTGTACAGATGTTTCGGTGTGCACGCTGCATACGCAGAGGCTGCTATCACTAAATGTCTCACCCCAATTGTATATAATTATAAGAATGTTAAAATAAAAGTCAAATTTGTTTTAATTTTCACGATTATAAAGATGTATATCCGAACAGCTGTGCCATTGTTTTTAAATGCATGTTATAATTAACAGATGATTACATTTGCATGACTGGTATCATCGGCTGTTCCCGTCAATGTATATATAAGTCATATCAGGGCAATATTTTTTTAAAAATTAAACCACTGACATGAAGACTGGCATGGATAATAAAAAGTCAGCTTGTTGCTTAAAATCACGTGACCTATGACGGGTGTTCATGTTTACATGTCAGAAAATCATGTGAACACGATGACCAGTGAAGTTCCTTTAAATGATAATATGAAGATACCTTTGAATGTTTCAGAAATCTATTAGCGAGAAACGGATATGTTAATATATATATTCTAAATATATAGGGCTACGTCAATATATACAGTGTCAACTCAATTGTAGATTATTGATGACTTGATATAAAATCGATCTCGAAAGTGTACGTGATATTAAAGTAGTTGGGTCGTTACGATTCGATGAGCACAAGTTGTAGGCCCACCCGCATGCACAGCATATACTGAGTGGGGTCGTCACAAAATAAATATTATTGGTCATAAACTGATAACTACAGTGATCTGCATTGAAACGATTCACCAGCTTCAAGGCGACGTATACTATTATTATTACTCATAGACCTATAGTGTTCTAATTCTCTGTTATTATACTGTACATAACAAAATGGCCGGCATTATAGAAATAAAACTACTGCAACGGTACAGTTTATGATAATTGGCCTACGCTTGTGGCTCATTAGAGAAATATGTAAATAGGAATGAATAACTATTTGACATTTTTGACAGAAAGACCTGCCAACGTTACGTGCACCTCGGCTGTTTTTGCGAAAATATCGATTACAGTTTTAAACTCTCCCAGAAAACATTGAATCAATGCTGGTTTATTGTTGGTCCATCGTCTACGATGCTGGCCTGACAAATATTTAGTCACCATCTCGTGTTTGATGAGCTTTGTGAGTCCCATGCAATCATCCGATCTGAGGTAGGAGGTGAGGTAAGTGAGGTGATACCCCCTGTATTAACAGGATGCAGCCAATCAGCGACCTTAAGTTAAAGAAAGAAATATAGCAACACGAGACGTTCACCCAAGGTTGGTTCAATGCTGGCCCACCGTCTCCGACGCTGCACCGACGCTGCGTGATCGTCAGCAGACTTGGTGACGTCAGCCGACTTTATGTATCTACTTGAGGCGGAAAGGACACGTGGCCTGACACGCAGGGGTCAGAAATTAACACATCCACTCCCAGGGGACATTTTTACAGCCCTTCTCAGAAACTAACCACGCAGTTCACCTCTTGAGGCCCGTTTGGCCAAATACTTGACCTAGAACATTGTGAATTCCACCCGTAAAATATACCTGATTAAAATCACGCGTTATTTGAAAGTAATAAATATTTCGTGGTGTATAGATGTATGAGACACTTCTAATTCAATTACATGTCGGTGACGCTGTCTCCTTTGTGATTGCATATACGATGAGATTATGCACGAGCACTGCAGTCAAAAGGTGGCCATAACATACCAGGGTTAAGTGAGCTATTCCGTGTCAATCTGCATTGAGTTGAATCAGAAATGTTGATCGCTATTAAATGTATACAGGAGTATCAAGTGGGGCCGATGTCCCAAGCTCACTGTACTTGGTTCAATGAAAATATTATAAAGTGTTGTCGGGTGGATCAATATATCATACATTTACCACTGCAATATACACCAGGCGATTGATTAGCATAAATATAACGATCTGTATGTATATATTAACCGATATACTCTATCTCGGTGAATGACAAAGTAGGCCTACATAGGTCAAACGATTAGAATATTGATGACTGGGTGGCATGCAAAATAGTTGTTATTCTCTTAAAAAACAATCATCGTAGGGGCTGCTTATACGTAGAAAATAAAGGTCATGCTACATAGTATGTATAGGCTACTGTTTTGTGACTGCAATATTATATCAGGCTATTTTTAAAGTGATCAACCACTCGTACGGATTATCAGACCAATCATTCAATTATTGTAGCTATATATATGACAACGTCATAAAGAGATTAATATTATGGCTGTAGAGGTGGTGTAGACCTAGCGCGCTTAACGGCAATTATTTTGTATTCATTTTGAAAAATGACAGTTTTGACGAGAAGCTTTGTGTGCGAGCTGTTGATGGTTGCTTTCATCAAAACTAGATAAATGTGCTAAGACAAGTCGTCGCCTCGGAGCTAAAGGATCCTATCTGACACTCGTTAGAGTGGCAGATAGGATCCTTTAGCTCCGAGGCGACGAAGTGTGCTCTATACTGCCAAATAAATATCAATAAACTTAACTGGATTATTTTACTTGGATATTTAAGGTCTATTGAGTTTAGCTGCTACTTTATTTTTTTAATAAAGCATGTTGAGGAATGTATGTGTTATATTGGCTGCCAGCAAATTGTTTGTACTCCTAGTGTACCAGCAATCCACCTCAGCAGGCACTGGACATTCATCCAATGTTATTTGTATGTTGGTCTATTTTCTACGACGCTTGCCCAGCACTGAAACAGCATTGGTTCGACGTCTCTTTTTTCTGGAAATACAGCACTACTCAGAAAACACGGTACGCTGCGCCAATGTTGTTTTAATTTTGGTCCATCGTCTGCGACGCTGGCCCAACATTAAAACAACATTGGCGCAACTTCTCGTGTTTGCTGGGTAGTAATAGCTGGTGGCCACTTTAGTCGAGTGATCAATCATCTTACTGATGCTTCATGCCCTAATATTATATGAAAAATAATTTGTTTCGGAGAGTCAATATTATATTGCAATCATAAAACTTGTTACAGTGATAGGCCTATTGTGATAGTTATGAATTACATGTGTATATCTAGTCATGTGCAAAGTGATATATGATGTGTCTAGCCTTGGCTGGTTATTATAACTAGGGCCGCTATGTAGCGTTTGGAGTGAAGCCATGGTACTTATTGTGTTGGCACATAGGCCTCCAGCATCGACACACACCGCCTGTGTGCTGTCTGTACATGTAACACTCACGTTATACAGATGACCGTGTAGATGGGAGAGGGGGGTGCGGGGCAGAGGGTGGGGCTGAGTGACACGACACAGGAGAGTGGAGGAGGGGGAGGGGCTCTGTGACCGTGCCAGTCACGGGGGGAGGGAGAGGGGCCTGTCACATGGCGCGTGATTTATTACTTGATTCCGCTGGTTATATGCCCCCATCGATTGGAGATAATTTAATAATGCACCCCACGCGCCTAATGGCCCTTCAGCTGATGTGCCAGCCTGGCAGGTTAGCGTGCCAACCTAGCCACAACCTCATATTAAACCCCTTGATTGCCTCCTGTGGGACCTTTCTTAGCCACACATAAAGAGTGAGTAAACCTACATGTATAGCAAATGGCCTGTGGTTATCTCTCTTGATATGATGCTTGTAATAATTTAATTAAATGAATAGGCCTAGCCCTGATAACATTAAGAACTTCAGATTTAGAGTTAAAATAAAACGTGAGATTAGAACAGGCCCTGGGGCCATATTGCAAGGTAGACATTCTGTAGATAGCAAACACGATACATTGAGCCAATGTTGCGTTAATGTTGGGTCGACATCGTAGACAGTGGATCAACATTAGACCAGCGTTGATTTGTATCAATGTGTCGTTTTTGCTGGATATCACTTTGATCTGTAGGCCTATATCTCGACCTGAATGTCCACCAATCACAATCTGGTTCAGTGTAGTAAATACTAGCGACCCTAGGATGACCAGGCTCCAAATATTAAATACTGGCGAGCTCTATTTTAATAAACAGACTGCAATACTCATTATATTACAACATCATATATCATCAGGTGAATTTATATCTAAACATGCTAAATATGGATTAGCATTAATTATAGGCCTAATAATATTTCTCAAGGTTACACATGCACAAACCCATCCCATAAAACGACAAAAGGTAGATTTATGCTACAACATCACATGCATTGTTTGTACCGTTGTGACCCATGTTTCGCATTTTATGCATGGAAATTGCAAAACAATGTTCTAAGTCTACAGCATCACATTCATTCCATAAACAACACGTGACGTAGCCAATATACAGCGAATTCCTAAAAATGAGGAAATGATTGTTGAAGTCGAACTTGTCGTTTTAGCATTTCAGCGCATGTGACGCCCTTAGGCTCAAAAGCTGTTTTCCACCCTAACATAATAAATATTAACAGATTAATACAAGAGCGCACTCGACAATAGCCCACCGCCATTATCGAACTCAAAGTTATCGCGTCCACAAGGTCAAATTATTTTTCAGCCATTATTGAGCTTGTCCGAGAACTGGTCATTAGTAACATGGACAACATATTTGAGCGAGATACATGAAAAACTTTTCAAGTTATCGTGCCCAAAAGCAAATGTTAACGCCAACGCCGACACCGACGACGCCGAACTTCAACAGCAATAGCCCACCTTATTCAAATAAAAATAAAAAGGCGGGCTAATAATGAGGGATATGCTCTGGGTTTTCGCTGTCAGAAATGCATAAACATGATAAAACGTGTAGGTGCAGTATCTATAACAAACATAAATTGTGAATAATAACAGGAAATACAACGTATAGGGCTACATATATATTTTTTTAATTTGAGTTGGAATTGCAATGTTAGCTTGAAATAAATAAAATAGAATGGAGAGCTCCACTTAACTGCATGTATACTATGACTAGCCTATATATGAGAAAAAAATGCATTGAATGCATTATTCTCTCATAGTCTATGATTGAATATAAATCTTGTTGTGTAGGCCTATATATAGCACACTATAGTGTGTAAATATTGTTGATATATATTGGGTTTCATTCTATAACATGTATTCAAGGATATCCTTGATGTAATAAAGCAAATAAATTATCTCTATACATGCAGCTGTATGGATATACATATACGATGATCAATCAAGATTTTACTGTATGTCTACAACAAAAACGTTAAAAAAATTACTCACATGCAGGACATTTTACTAACATTCTCGCTAGCTCGATACGAGGATCGCCAACGATTGAACGAGTGGATCGGAATGGGCTCGTTTGCTGCCTATACGATGATGTTAAAGAGTGAGAAATACGAGAAAAAACGAAGAAATAATTTTCAAAGGCATGGTAAGGCAACTATGCTCAATTGCTCTGTTTTAGATCAGAAAAAATCCCAAATCTAATGAGGGAGGGCGGTAAAAAAAAAAACATTTACGAAAAAAACATTGAACCTATTTTTAGAAAAGTTAATAAGGGCGCGCTGATATAAACAGAGAAAAAACCATATGGTCTCACCACCCTAAATAAGCCGAAATCACGGCAGGTGTATACTAATGATGGAATCATCACACAAAATATTTTCAATGCGGCTGTTTCAACCTCTGTTGAATTCAAAACAAATACAAACAAGTTATATGTCTGTGAATATTTAATAAGTACACGATGTCTCCTTCATCCTGGATATCAGATATAACTGTTTCGTGATAATCTGACAGGGATACAGTGGGTTAAAAGGATGTGTGTCTGGTCTGTGAAAGAGGGTATGAATTTAAGCGTAATTTGAACCATGGTGACCTATTTGCACACTAGGGGGCCTATCTCAAAATCTGTCTGGGTAGCAACCTCTTATCGGAGCTGTTTTTGAAAATTCACAGTCCAGGCTTCATTATGATATGCGGCACTAGATAGGGGGGAGGGCAAAAAGAAGTAAAATCGGCCCGTGGAATTGAGGCATTTTACATGTATTTCAATGGGACTGGCATTTGGGGTGGTGAGACCATGAGTATGCAGAAGGTTATTCAGGTTTTCTTGGTTTAATTGACATATTCCGACTGGTTAATAAAAAAAATGGCGCTTTAAACCTATATTAAATGGATGTCTATCGTCGCTGCAATAAAAAAAAATCCACAATTTTGATTAGAAAGTGTATAATTGAGAAAATGGTAGGATAACTAAGCCTAAAAGAGATCTGTGAAGGTCGTGTTTTGAGGATAATTCATGGATGAAATACTTGATTTGTAATTTGAGAGTCACATGGGAGCAAATGGAAAATCAAATATAACGAATTTGAGAGCGCATAATAATAAAAACAGTCCACCCTTATGTATATGTCCTCTTTCATCAACATTTTTAAAAAATAAAAAGTAACCATGACAACTTTTTATGACGAAATAGTGGCGGGAATAGTCACTCTATTTAAATATTGTATGCACAGCGACATTTACGAAAAACGGACTGATTTTCAGTACATCTATGATTTTTCAAAGTGCTGCCAGGGCAACAGTTTTTACAAGATCTACTTAATTCAAAAAATATATTGCTCAGAACAACTTGAAGCTTCACCCCAGGCTAAGAAAAAATTAACAACTACATATACATTTCTATATATGGTCTCACCACCCTAAATAAGCCGAAATCACGGCAGGTGTATACTAATGATGGAATCATCACACAAAATATTTTCAATGCGGCTGTTTCAACCTCTGTTGAATTCAAAACAAATACAAACAAGTTATATGTCTGTGAATATTTAATAAGTACACGATGTCTCCTTCATCCTGGATATCAGATATAACTGTTTCGTGATAATCTGACAGGGATACAGTGGGTTAAAAGGATGTGTGTCTGGTCTGTGAAAGAGGGTATGAATTTAAGCGTAATTTGAACCATGGTGACCTATTTGCACACTAGGGGGCCTATCTCAAAATCTGTCTGGGTAGCAACCTCTTATCGGAGCTGTTTTTGAAAATTCACAGTCCAGGCTTCATTATGATATGCGGCACTAGATAGGGGGGAGGGCAAAAAGAAGTAAAATCGGCCCGTGGAATTGAGGCATTTTACATGTATTTCAATGGGACTGGCATTTGGGGTGGTGAGACCATAGTGGCCTGCGGTAAGAATTAGGCCACGAGAAGTTTGGAAATAAACGAGAACTAAATAAACGAGGACATTAACCCTTTAACCGCCGATGTCGCATATATTCGGGTTTTCATTTTGTATTAGCACATTGAGTACCACCTTTTAAACATGTTAAAAATAAAATATGACAACAATAAGCAATATTTACAAACAGATGACCTCCATTTTGTCATATCTGAATAATTTTCACTCACTTGAAGTTGGGAATCGCGTCAGCGAGACACAACTTCAAGTCAGTGAAAATTCAGTTTGAATAATTTGGCGGTTACAGGGGTAAGATTTAAGTCATTACAGATTTTTTAAGCATAAAAATGAGATATCTATATACAAGATGGTTAATTTGCTGAAATCATATGACAATATATACATGGTATGAAATACAGTATTAAAAATCATGTTGGGCGGCATTGCCAGAACAAACACTGGATATTTCGATAATTTGTATATTATCATTTTTGAAAATTAACCTTTTAGTCACTATTGGGTATACTTATGCTTATTTTTTAATTATTATTTTACTTTTAGCATTGTATACTATGCTTACGTTTATTGCTATTATCAACATCATTGTCGCTTTTTTGTGCTTGTATTTAGGCAGTGGCCTCGCATATATAGGGGCTGGTCACCTGTCGCCACGTACTTTACCCTATATGGACATTTTATGCAAAATTGTACCTATAATAATTATATAAAGGCTAATAAAGTCTATATGATGTAAAAAGTCTATTAAAAGAATATTTTCGGAAGCAGCTAGTGATGTGCAACAAAAGTTTTTTCCGTTAAGTGGTCACCGTTATTAGGCCTAGTAGTATACTCCAAATCACACTATATAGAAGGTGATATGACTTAATAAAGCCTGTGATAGTTTGGAGTGTAGTATATATTACTATGCCTGGGTCGTACGCATGGCATTTTAAAACATAAAGTAAAGATCCGACTTATATTTATTAATTTGTCCGTGGTCCTCAGATGGTATTTTTTATGGGTACATGCAGCTAGTTCTAGACTTCCACGTATACATTTACATGAAATAACACAACGTTATAAGCAAAGTTAAAAATAATCGTAACATTTGTTTCAAATATGTATGAAAAAAGAATGCTAGAGGCCTAAATGTCGAGTATAATAAAATATATAACGATTTTTTTTTAATATACTGCCATATATTTAATTGACATCATTTTTGACCGATTTGTCATAAATATAGACTATGTACAGGTACATGTACATATATATACATGTATACAACTAAATATGATATTTTTGTAAAATAAGCGATAATTACATAATAATATAGGCTTTATAATGTGCATGATAATAGTTTTATAAAATTATTGGTTGTTTTGAAAATACATGATAAATACATGTAAAATCAAGTCTAGCGTCGTGGCGACATTGTCGTGTACTGTGCAGGTTATTTAAAAAAATGATGGTATATGATAAACTACACACCAAAAAAAGACGAACGGTATTGGCATGATATGTGAGATATATGTTTTACCGCTGCATGTACCAGATGTAGTTACATATAAAATTATACATATAGGGGCCTGTCAGAAAAAAAGTAGCAAAAAGACACTCAAATATTGATGGACATTCATAACTTACCTTTAAATTATATGAATAGATTAGAGGACTGAAAGATAATTAGAATTTTCTTAAACATTTAAAACATACTTTGAAATGTTCATTTTATTTTTGAACCGAGGGTCATTTACTTCTATAGACATTGTGATTTATAACACCTTTATTTATAAAAAAATGCACCTTGGAGATAACTTTGAGTCAACAGAAAACTGTAATGGAAGGCTATATGGAAGAGGAGTATACACACCAGAAATGCTCCAGGCATGTACACTCATAGTAGGCTATACACATCCCCTATCATATCGCATATTCTGTTATCGTGTTGCAACCATGTGTATTTTTTTAAGTAGTGTAAAGAGAGCGACCCCTATATTATAGTGTACTAGCTGTGGAGTGAGTGAATATTGCATTACGTCGCTTTCTGCATAATCATGGCAATATCGCGATAGAAGGAAGCCCAAAGCGGGTGTAACCGCCCAGATTACCCCCCCCCCCATCTAGAATATACCCTGGGGTATAGTCTGGGAGCTCCTAGACTATACCCAGGGTATATTCTGGGAGCTCCCAGAGGGTACACAGACTTTTCGCCCCATAGTCAGCTCGCACCATTTTTTAGTGAGACGTTTCGCCCCGACTCATACTTAGGAAAGACGTTTCGCCCCCTCCCCATAAGTAGGAAAGACGTTTCGCCCCCGTCTTCATAGTTCAGGAAGACGTTTCGCACCCAAACCATATTTCAGAAAGACGTTTCGCACCCAAACCATATTTCAGATAGACGTTTCGCACTCAAACCATATTTCAGAAAGACGTTTCGCCCACAAATCATATTCAGGAAAGACGTTTCGCACCCATTTCATTATTAGGAAATACGTTTCGCCCCCTCTTCATATTTTGGAAAGACGTTTCGCCCCTTAATCAGAAAGACGTTTCGCCCCCTATAGTCATAATTTGGAAAGACGTTTCGCTTGCTATTCATAAATTAGCATGATATTCAACTATGCTGAAGTAGATTATAAAGATCGACTACTAATGACGAACATTCTACCTTTATCTATGCGCCGTGAATATACTGATATTGTTTTTTTCTGGAAGTGTTTATACGGTAATTATGATGTTGATGTTAACGATTTTGTTAGTTTTTTCTCTGATGGTGGATGCTCCACTCGTAACTCATTGTGTCGTACAGACTGCTTCAAACGTAGCTTCTTCAATAGAATAGTTCCTATGTGGAATTCTTTACCATCTAATGTACGTCATATTACTAATTACTCTTCTTTTATATCCAGTTTAAAGCATCTTATGTTTGAAAAAATGAATACTAGTTTTGTCAGTAGTGATTGCTGTTCATGGTTTTTTAAATGTATGTGTTGTAATTGCCGGTTGTCATAGTCATATTAATATAAAGGGGTGGTGGAAATTGAAAACTATGTTGGGTGGGAACTACTAGCAAAGGCTCCAATGGATCCTGTTTAGTTTCTCTCCCAGGTGAACATTTACTTTTTATATTCCGGTGATATTATTACTTATTATTATGTGCCTCATGTATATATTTTTATGTTATTTGTATATGTTATCAAACTGTTATTAATATTGTATCTTGTACACTGAATAAACTGAATTGAATTGAATTGAATTTTTAAGAAAGACGTTTCGCACCCTAAACATAAAACAGCATACAATTGTGAAGATTGCCGTCCCATTTATTATTAGGAAAGACATGTGTGTGTGCCCACTTAGGCTACCTTGTTGTTCATGCATTTTACTATCACTTACCGTTTTAATTCCTTGATTCAGCCACTTAAATTTATTGTGCTATCGATCTGATCGCCGACCTAAACTTGGAACATCAATAATTTAATGCAATATTGTAAGTTGCATTACATTAACGTATATAAATTTGAAGGCTGATTATTTATTTTCAGAAATATATATAGGGGCTAGGTATCTTAATTTTAGGAGGGGGGGGGGGGACAAAACGTCTTCTCTAGGGTGCGAAACGTCCTATAAGAACGAGGGCGAAACGTCTTCTCTAGAGTGCAAAACGTCCTATAAGAATGGTGGCGAAACGTCTCACATAAAGGTTCGAAATGTCTTAATTTAGAGAGGGGGCGAAACGTCTTTCCCAGGGGGCGAAACGTCTTCCCTAGGGGGCGGAACGTCTCAATAGGGGGCGAAACGTCTCAATACGGGGCAAAACGTCTCACATAGGGGGCAAAACGTCTCACATAGGAGGCGAAACGTCTTGCGTGGGTGCGAAACGTCTCACAGGGAGGCGAAACGTCTTAAACTGGGACAAGTCGCCACGGCGACGGGGGCGAAATCTGAGGACTTTTATGTTACCCTTCAAATGGCTAGAGTATCACTTGTCTTATGTATTAACATTCTGATGGCTAGATCATCACATGTCTCATGCATTAACCTTCTGGGGCTAGACTATCTTAAAATTATGTCTCCCATCTTAACCTTCTGATGGCTAGAGTATCACTTGTTATGCATTAACTTATTTGGTGCTAACCAATTAAATACTTTCAGTGTACAACTGGGTGCGCACCAAATAATTAATTGGTGCACACCAATTTATTATTTGAAGTATTTGGTGTGCGCTAAATCATTTGACGCACACCAATTAATTAGCTAGACACGTAGGACATGTCTACTGTAGCCCCCAGGGAAATAATAAAGGAGACCTCTAGCTATCGACAGGTTATTATATGAGACATATGAAAGTCTAGCCCACAGAAGGTTAATCTATGAGGCATGTGATGCTCTGGCCACCAGAAGGGTAATGCATGAGACATATTATACTCTAGCCATGAGAAGGTTAACATAGGGGACATAAGATAGTCTAGTCATTAGAGGGTTAATACATGAGACATGAATTATGCCAGATTACGATCAGATATTACCAGGTGCTGTATACACTAGGACATGCGCGCAGCGATGTTGTGTCGTGGGGATCAGAGAACCACGTAAATCAGATGACATCATGTTTCGTCTGACTGACCTAGAGTTGGACCAAAGAGGGTATATACCCTCTTTGGTTGGACGTAAAATAACCTCAATGGACGTAGGCGTAGTTTCCATTCGGTGAGACCCCAGAACAGGAAATCCACAATGTGGTGCAATAGCACCCTGACGCACCCTGAGCCGTTAGCCTTCCAAACTAGGAAGTTGTGCTCAGTATACAAAACAAACAAACAAACAAACGAACAAACAAACAAACAAACAAACAAACAAACAAACAAACAAGATAGCCGCTATAGAAATTCTACTATTATAATAGTTATGCTAGAGAGGCATGTAATACATCAAAATAAGGGGTTTGAAATATTTAGATTTGAAAACTGGATAATTGGTATTTTGAGAGGTATTGACCATGTTATGCTGGTTATATATATATATATATATATATATATATATATATTATGTACAAACTATTAGTCAAGTTGCTAGCACCATGCTGGATGTAGTGGACCTTTCTATTATTTGTTTTCACATACATATTTCAAGAATTTTCAGCTGTGTTGGCATTGTGCAACTTTTTTGTTTATATATTTCATATTAATTAGCATGTGGTGATGATTCAATCTACGTTGTTAAAATTGAAGCTAGTATGCTGGTGGTTTTTTTTATCGCATAGGCGCCCCACATTTTCGCATTGTAATCCTGTTTGAAATAACGAATCTATAAAGTGTTTTTTTTCCTGATAACGCCTTCATAATCATAAACCTGACTGAGTAATGCGCCAATACTGAGATAATTATATGTCTATATTATAAGGTAATGTGTATATTTCACCATAATTAGCATATCAAATATATAAGAACATAATATAACATCAGAGAACATATTTGCTATAGTCCATTCATGAGATAAAAATACAACAATGTGAGTATTTAAAGTTAAGCATTTATAATTAACTTCAATTCAATTGTTCACTTCTGGGTGACATTGAATATGTGTACCATTGATACCAACTTTGCTCACTACCTTACTCCAGAGTTTATTATAAATTAGCAACACTGTAATCTGAAAATAGTCTGGCACATTTGGTGTAGAATCGTCGTATCAACGAGGAGGCTTCAATTTGCACAGTAGAGCCATTAGCTATTGAAGCTGCCATTGAATACATCTGGGAGAGTAGTGACGAGGAATTCATGGTCATCACAGACTCGTTATCTTCATTGCAGGCTGTTAAGAGCCAAAAACTTAACAACCCAATTGTTTCCAATATTTTACATATGTATCACTACTTGTCTGGGCACAAGGACATTGTTTTTTGCTGGGTACTCAGTCATATTGGAATACAGGGCAATGAACGGGCTGATGTTTTGGCCAAGGCTGCCCTGGATAAGACAAAACAGTACAACTTCTCTGCCTACCTTGATGACAGTTAGCAAGGTGAATGGAACAACAATGTCACCAGCAAATTGTCGAGGTACACCCATCATTATGCGATCATTTACACCAATGGAACGGCGAAGAGATGACTTATGCAGGGCTAGAATTCGCCATGCCTATTTCACAAACGGATATTTATTGAGAGGAGAATTGCGACCTCTGTGCTGCAAAACTCGTCACACTGTAAGACATGTCCTTCTCAGTTGTGCGAAATATGCGCATATCAGAAGGAAATATTGGCATGTCGTTCAATTCTCTATTTGAACTATTTATGGACACCCCTGAGGTTTTATTATCCAGTTCCTACGGGAATGTAACCTCTATTATATTTTTTAATTATTAGATTTGTAGTTTTACACAATCACTCCAATTTCATGGATATATAGTGACTTGATAAGTCGTTCATTTTATAATCACTTCATATTTTACCTTATTTGTGCTAACATTTTTATACTCACTAAACTGTGTTGTAGTGCAGGCGCTACAACATGTCATCAAACTCGTTAAATATAGGTGCCAGGAGCATCATCATATTATCATATCAAACTTTTTAAACTGAATATTTTAGTGCGAACATGCTGTTATTAGATTTTTCTTTCCTTTACCACTTTTACTATACAATATGGGATATTGTAATACTAGGCATTTTCACTTAAATGGCCATACTGGCCAAAAAGTGAAGTAAAAAATACATTGGGCAATGCCCGACTAATTTGCATAATAATCAATGAAACAGCAACTTCTGGCAAGGAAAACCGCAATATTCTGAGTCCATGAGTATTGGTCGTTCTTAGAAAAATGGTTTCCGTGTAGTAACAAAAAGTATTCGCCACTGTGAAATTTTGTCATTTTGCCCCCAGACTATAACAGATAGGCGTAATCTAATCTAAAACTCCTTTTATAAGTGGGCTCTGTTACGTAGGCCTACATATATGTAGACCATTGGAAAAAATCAAATTTCTTGGGGGGGGGGGGGAAGGCATGCCCTCAAACCTCCTCTGGGCGTGTACCACGCTCAGAGCCTTGGGTTTAGAGGGGGCACGTGATTGATATGAATGGGCTACGGCACATTGAGATTCAAATCTTTGGAAAATTCTGGATCTGCCCCTGATTGATACTAGGCCTTGACAATATTTTCAATTCCATACTTAGTTATTGGCCTGCAGGACACGAAATAAGGGCATTTCGATTGTCCGAGACAACCCATTTTGCCGCCAGACAACTCAATAGCATTCTCAGGGTTTCCGTCGGACAATGAGTTAAAAATTTAAAAGATTTACTGAAATGTGTTATTGTTTTTAATGAATGTAGCCATATAGATAAAGAAAAATAATTATCAATTTTTTTTATAATTTGAGGTGACAATTCTTTCACACTTTTTTTTAGTTTTAAGGCTGGGTGACTTTGTCCGAAGAAAATTAGTTACAACTTCGATAACTTCAAACAGTGATTTTAAACATTGATATAATACTGAAAAAGCACTTGACATTTTGACGTTATTGTTTAGAACTGATAAGGTAATTTCGGGAAATGTAAATGTTCTGAACCAACTTAATTAATGAAATTGAAAATCTGGGGAGTTTGTGATCCCAAGCTGGGGGTGACTAAAATAATTAACTCGGGATGACTTTGGCCCAAAATATTACACAGTGATTTTAAACAGAGATATAATGCTAAAAAAGAGCTTAAAACCATCTGACGTAATGGTTTTGAATTTTAAAAACGTTAATCTCAGGAAATTTAAATGTTCTTAAGCATTTCAAGCCAAAGTTATCCAATTTAATATTTTTTCAATATTGGGACAAAGTCACCCAAAAAATACGCCTAAACAGATTTATTTTTATTTTGTGTTCAAAAAATTTACTGAAATAGTTGTTGACTTGGAAAGATTGTGAGCAAGACTGCTGAGGACACGAGATTTCATTATAGAATAATACGTAGATCATTGTGTCTGCAGAACTACATGAACCAGTGTAATTTTTTTTGCAGGGGGTGCGTATCTATGTTCCTCAGTCTCTATGTTCCCCAGTCTCTATGTTCCCCAGTCTCCATGTTCCCGGTCCTATGTTCCCCAGTCTCTATGTTTCCCGGTCTTATGTTCCCCGGCATATATGTTCCCTAGCACCTATGTTCCCCGGTCTATATGTTCCCCCGTCCTTTGCTCCCCAGTATCTATGTTCCCCGGTACCGATATTCTCCGAATTCTACAATAAAAGATTACGTGATGCAAAGTCAGTAATTAGTGTCATCTTACTTTGTCGTCAGTCCGTAAGTCTGTCCATCCGTTCAAGGTTTTCACGATAGCTTGGTGAGTTTTGATCTCATGCTTTAAAGTTGCAGATAGATGATCTCGACTTATTTTTCAATGTCACAGGGGGCGGCTCATAATATGAATTCAGCTGTCTCTGTGATAGCTTGTTGATTTCTAATGACTTCTATACCAAATCTCAGATGTGTTCCAGTGAGATGATCATGAGCTGTTCATGAACAGTTATGAATAGTTCATGAATGTTCGTGAACAAAAAACTTTCAACGTTCATGAAGGTTCATCAACGTGTTCATAAACGGTTCAAAAATATTATTGAACAACAAATGCGACTTTCATAAAAGTTCATGAGTTCATGAACTTATTATGTTTATGAACTCTCACTTTGTTCATGAACATGGGTTGTTCATGAACGGTCATAAACTCAGAAAATTCATGAACCAGGGCTAGTTCATGAACGACCATGAACTCAAAAAAATCATTATTCAGATAGTTAATGAACATTCATGAATGTTCATTGAATGTGTAAATGTGTTAATGTTCCTGAATAACGAATGTAATGTTCATGAAATTCATGAACGTTCAACTTGAAGTTCCCGAGCCTTGTTTATAAAATTGAGGTTCTTCATGAACGACCAGTAACTCAGGTGGTTTAATAAAGAACCAGATAAGCCAGCAACACTTAAACTAAGTTCATGGTGTTCACAAACTAAGTTCATGTTGATGTTCAAGAATGTTCACGAATTATTCATGAACATGTATTAACTTTCAAAAATTCATATAGTATCTTGATTGAGGATTATGTGTGAGGAGCGCGCAGTGCGGGGCCCTTCACGAAATTAACGTCGATACACTGGTCTCAGTCTTAACTCGACGAGGCTGCCATTAACGTGATCGCCTAGTCACATTGAGAAGGGAGAAACAATGCTGTTTCTCTGAAAACCATACACGGGAACAGAGAGGTTCGAACCAGGGACGCATGCATGACTGGCGAAGCAGTCAGGCGCTCTAGCCAGTGCGCCACATCCCCTTCTCTTCGAGGATTATATTTTTTCTGAGGTTACTTCTTATGTGAACACAGCGAGGTAGCTAAGCTTCATTTTGTAAATTAAAAAAATATCTCCCTCCCCCCTCACAATATTACACAAGACTGAACAGAAAACTGAGAAACTAATTACCTGGGTATTTTAAAATATTATGTGTTTTGTGTCTCAATTTGCTAATTAGTTAATTAGCCATTGCGTAGTTGACACCATACTCCCCAGGGCTGTCATTCACCATGTGACAGTTCATGAACTAAACTGAGATTTTAAGCTCATAACAATTCATCGCAGTTCATGAACTGTCCCAGTCAACGTTCATCACTTGATGCTCTCACCGGGCAATATATAAAAATAAAATAAAAATACTGAGATAATTATATGTCTATATTATAAGGTAATGTGCATATTTCACCATAATTAGCATATCAAATATATAAGAACATAATATAACATCAGAGAACATATTTGCTATAGTCCATTCATGAGATAAAAATACAACAATGTGAGTATTTAAAGTTAAGCATTTATAATTAACTTCAATTCAATTGTTCACTTCTGGGTGACATTGAATATGTGTACCATTGATACCAACTTTGCTCACTACCTTACTCCAGATTTTATAATAAATTAGCAACACTGCAATCTGAAAATAGTCTGGCACATTTGGTGTAGAATCGTCGTATCAACGAGGAGGCTTCAATTTGCACAGCAGAGCCATCAGCTATTGAAGCTGCCATTGAATACATCTGGGAGAGTAGTGACGATGAATTCATGGTCATCACAGACTCGTTATCTTCATTACAGGCTGCTAAGAGCCAAAAACTCAACAACCAAATTGTTTCCAATATTTTACATATGTGTCACTACTTGTCTGGGCACAAGGACATTGTTTTTTGCTGGGTACTCAGTCATATTGGAATACAGGGCAATGAACGGGCTGATGTTTTGGCCAAGGCTGCCCTGGATAAGACAAAACAGTACAACTTCTCTGTCTACCTTGATGACAGTTAGCAAGGTGAATGGAACAACAATGTCACCAGCAAATTGTCGAGGTACACCCATCATTATGCGATCATTTACACCAATGGAACGGCGAAGAGATGACTTATGCAGGGCTAGAATTCGCCATGCCTATTTCACAAACGGATATTTATTGAGAGGAGAATTGCGACCTCTGTGCTGCAAAACTCGTCACACTGTAAGACATGTCCTTCTCAGTTGTGCGAAATATGCGCATATCAGAAGGAAATATTGGCATGTCGTTCAATTCTCTATTTGAACTATTTATGGACACCCCTGAGGTTTTATTATCCAGTTCCTACGGGAATGTAACCTCTATTATATTTTTTAATTATTAGATTTGTAGTTTTACACAATCACTCCAATTTCATGGATATATAGTGACTTGATAAGTCGTTCATTTTATAATCACTTCATATTTTACCTTATTTGTGCTAACATTTTTATACTCACTAAACTGTGTTGTAGTGCAGGCGCTACAACATGTCATCAAACTCGTTAAATATAGGTGCCAGGAGCATCATCATATTATCATATCAAACTTTTTAAACTGAATATTTTAGTGCGAACATGCTGTTATTAGATTTTTCTTTCCTTTACCACTTTTACTATACAATATGGGATATTGTAATACTAGGCATTTTCACTTAAATGGCCATACTGGCCAAAAAGTGAAGTAAAAAATACATTGGGCAATGCCCGACTAATTTGCATAATAATCAATGAAACAGCAACTTCTGGCAAGGAAAACCGCAATATTCTGAGTCCATGAGTATTGGTCGTTCTTAGAAAAATGGTTTCCGTGTAGTAACAAAAAGTATTCGCCACTGTGAAATTTTGTCATTTTGCCCCCAGACTATAACAGATAGGCGTAATCTAATCTAAAACTCCTTTTATAAGTGGGCTCTGTTACGTAGGCCTACATATATGTAGACCATTGGAAAAAATCAAATTTCTTGGGGGGGGGGGAAGGCATGCCCTCAAACCTCCTCTGGGCGTGTACCACGCTCAGAGCCTTGGGTTTAGAGGGGGCACGTGATTGATATGAATGGGCTACGGCACATTGAGATTCAAATCTTTGGAAAATTCTGGATCTGCCCCTGATTGATACTAGGCCTTGACAATATTTTCAATTCCATACTTAGTTATTGGCCTGCAGGACACGAAATAAGGGCATTTCGATTGTCCGAGACAACCCATTTTGCCGCCAGACAACTCAATAGCATTCTCAGGGTTTCCGTCGGACAATGAGTTAAAAATTTAAAAGATTTACTGAAATGTGTTATTGTTTTTAATGAATGTAGCCATATAGATAAAGAAAAATAATTATCAATTTTTTTTATAATTTGAGGTGACAATTCTTTCACACTTTTTTTTAGTTTTAAGGCTGGGTGACTTTGTCCGAAGAAAATTAGTTACAACTTCGATAACTTCAAACAGTGATTTTAAACATTGATATAATACTGAAAAAGCACTTGACATTTTGACGTTATTGTTTAGAACTGATAAGGTAATTTCGGGAAATGTAAATGTTCTGAACCAACTTAATTAATGAAATTGAAAATCTGGGGAGTTTGTGATCCCAAGCTGGGGGTGACTAAAATAATTAACTCGGGATGACTTTGGCCCAAAATATTACACAGTGATTTTAAACAGAGATATAATGCTAAAAAAGAGCTTAAAACCATCTGACGTAATGGTTTTGAATTTTAAAAACGTTAATCTCAGGAAATTTAAATGTTCTTAAGCATTTCAAGCCAAAGTTATCCAATTTAATATTTTTTCAATATTGGGACAAAGTCACCCAAAAAATACGCCTAAACAGATTTATTTTTATTTTGTGTTCAAAAAATTTACTGAAATAGTTGTTGACTTGGAAAGATTGTGAGCAAGACTGCTGAGGACACGAGATTTCATTATAGAATAATACGTAGATCATTGTGTCTGCAGAACTACATGAACCAGTGTAATTTTTTTTGCAGGGGGTGCGTATCTATGTTCCTCAGTCTCTATGTTCCCCAGTCTCTATGTTCCCCAGTCTCCATGTTCCCGGTCCTACGTTCCCCAGTCTCTATGTTTCCCGGTCTTATGTTCCCCGGCATATATGTTCCCTAGCACCTATGTTCCCCGGTCTATATGTTCCCCCGTCCTTTGCTCCCCAGTATCTATGTTCCCCGGTACCGATATTCTCCGAATTCTACAATAAAAGATTACGTGATGCAAAGTCAGTAATTAGTGTCATCTTACTTTGTCGTCAGTCCGTAAGTCTGTCCATCCGTTCAAGGTTTTCACGATAGCTTGGTGAGTTTTGATCTCATGCTTTAAAGTTGCAGATAGATGATCTCGACTTATTTTTCAATGTCACAGGGGGCGGCTCATAATATGAATTTAGCTGTCTCTGTGATAGCTTGTTGATTTCTAATGACTTCTATACCAAATCTCAGATGTGTTCCAGTGAGATGATCATGAGCTGTTCATGAACAGTTATGAATAGTTCATGAATGTTCGTGAACAAAAAACTTTCAACGTTCATGAAGGTTCATCAACGTGTTCATAAACGGTTCAAAAATATTATTGAACAACAAATGCGACTTTCATAAAAGTTCATGAGTTCATGAACTTATTATGTTTATGAACTCTCACTTTGTTCATGAACATGGGTTGTTCATGAACGGTCATAAACTCAGAAAATTCATGAACCAGGGCTAGTTCATGAACGACCATGAACTCAAAAAAATCATTATTCAGATAGTTAATGAACATTCATGAATGTTCATTGAATGTGTAAATGTGTTAATGTTCCTGAATAACGAATGTAATGTTCATGAAATTCATGAACGTTCAACTTGAAGTTCCCGAGCCTTGTTTATAAAATTGAGGTTCTTCATGAACGACCAGTAACTCAGGTGGTTTAATAAAGAACCAGATAAGCCAGCAACACTTAAACTAAGTTCATGGTGTTCACAAACTAAGTTCATGTTGATGTTCAAGAATGTTCACGAATTATTCATGAACATGTATTAACTTTCAAAAATTCATATAGTATCTTGATTGAGGATTATGTGTGAGGAGCGCGCAGTGCGGGGCCCTTCACGAAATTAACGTCGATACACTGGTCTCAGTCTTAACTCGACGAGGCTGCCATTAACGTGATCGCCTAGTCACATTGAGAAGGGAGAAACAATGCTGTTTCTCTGAAAACCATACACGGGAACAGAGAGGTTCGAACCAGGGACGCATGCATGACTGGCGAAGCAGTCAGGCGCTCTAGCCAGTGCGCCACATCCCCTTCTCTTCGAGGATTATATTTTTTCTGAGGTTACTTCTTATGTGAACACAGCGAGGTAGCTAAGCTTCATTTTGTAAATTAAAAAAATATCTCCCTCCCCCCTCACAATATTACACAAGACTGAACAGAAAACTGAGAAACTAATTACCTGGGTATTTTAAAATATTATGTGTTTTGTGTCTCAATTTGCTAATTAGTTAATTAGCCATTGCGTAGTTGACACCATACTCCCCAGGGCTGTCATTCACCATGTGACAGTTCATGAACTAAACTGAGATTTTAAGCTCATAACAATTCATCGCAGTTCATGAACTGTCCCAGTCAACGTTCATCACTTGATGCTCTCACCGGGCAATATATAAAAATAAAATAAAAATACTGAGATAATTATATGTCTATATTATAAGGTAATGTGCATATTTCACCATAATTAGCATATCAAATATATAAGAACATAATATAACATCAGAGAACATATTTGCTATAGTCCATTCATGAGATAAAAATACAACAATGTGAGTATTTAAAGTTAAGCATTTATAATTAACTTCAATTCAATTGTTCACTTCTGGGTGACATTGAATATGTGTACCATTGATACCAACTTTGCTCACTACCTTACTCCAGATTTTATAATAAATTAGCAACACTGCAATCTGAAAATAGTCTGGCACATTAGGTGTAGAATCGTCGTATCAACGAGGAGGCTTCAATTTGCACAGCAGAGCCATCAGCTATTGAAGCTGCCATTGAATACATCTGGGAGAGTAGTGACGATGAATTCATGGTCATCACAGACTCGTTATCTTCATTACAGGCTGTTAAGAGCCAAAAACTCAACAACCAAATTGTTTCCAATATTTTACATATGTGTCACTACTTGTCTGGGCACAAGGACATTGTTTTTTGCTGGGTACTCAGTCATATTGGAATACAGGGCAATGAACGGGCTGATGTTTTGGCCAAGGCTGCCCTGGATAAGACAAAACAGTACAACTTCTCTGTCTACCTTGATGACAGTTAGCAAGGTGAATGGAACAACAATGTCACCAGCAAATTGTCGAGGTACACCCATCATTATGCGATCATTTACACCAATGGAACGGCGAAGAGATGACTTATGCAGGGCTAGAATTCGCCATGCCTATTTCACAAACGGATATTTATTGAGAGGAGAATTGCGACCTATGTGCTGCAATACTCGTCACACTGTAAGACATTTCCTTCTCAGTTGTGCGAAATGTGCGCATATCAGAAGGAAATATTTGTCGTTCAATTTTCTTTTTGAACTATTTATGGATACCCCTGAGGTTTTATTATCCAGTTCCTACGGGAATGTAACCTCTATTATTTTTTTAATTATTAGATTTAGACTTGTAGTTTTACACAATCACTCCAATTTCATGGATATATAGTGAATTGATAAGTCGTTCATTTATATTCACTTCATATTTTACCTTATTTGTGCTAACATTTTTATACTCACTAAACTGTGTTGTAGTGCAGGCGCTACAACATGTCATCAAACTCGTTAAATATAGGTGCCAGGAGCATCATCATATTATCATAGCAAACTTTTTAAACTTAATATTTTAGTGCGAACATGCTGCTATTAGATTTGTCTTTTCTTTACCACTTTTACTATACAATATGGGATATTGTAATACTGGAATTTTCACTTAAATGGCCATACTGGCCGAAAAATGAAGTAAAAAATACATTGGGCAATGCCTGACTAATTTGCATAATAATCAATGAAACAGTAACTTCCGGCAAGGAAAACCACAATTTTCTGAGTCCATGAGTATTGGTGGTTCTTAAAAAAATGGTTTCCGTGTAGTAACAAAAAGTATTCGCCACTGTGAAATTTTGTCATTTTGCCACCAGACTATAACAGATAGGCGTAATCTAATCTAAAACTCCTTTTATAAGTGGGCTCTGTTACGTAGGCCTACATATATGTAGACTATTGGAAAAAAATCAAATTTCTTGGGGGGGGGGGGGGAAGGCATGCCCTCAAACCTCCTCTGGGCGTGTACCGCGCTCAGAGCCTCGGGTTTAGAGGGGGCGCGTGATTGATATGAATGGGCTACGGCACATTGAGATTTGAATCTTTGGAAAATTCTGGATCTGCCACTGGTTGATACTAGGCCTTGACAATATTTTCAATTCCATACTTAGTTATTGGCCTGCAGGACACGAAATAAGGGCATTTCGATTGTCCGAGACAACCCATTTTGCCGCCAGACAACCCAATAGCATTCTCAGAGTTTCCGTCGGACAATGAGTCAAAAATTTATAAGATTTACTGAAATGTGTTTATGTTTTTAATGAATGTAGCCATATAGATAAAGAAAACTAATTATAAAAAATAAATTATAATTTGAGGTGACAATTCTTTCACACTTTTTTTCAGTTTTAAGGCTGGGTGACTTTGACCTAAGAAAATTAGTTACAAATTCGATAACTTCAAACAGTGATTTTAAACATTGATATAATACTAAAAAAGCACTTGACATTTTGACGTTATTGTTTAGAACTGATAAGGTAATTTCGAGAAATGTAAATGTTCTGAACCAACTTAATTATTGAAATTGAATATCTGGGGAGTTGTGATCCCAAGCTGGGGGTGACTAAAATAATTAACTTGGGATGACTTTGGCCCAAAATATTACACAGTGATTTTAAACAGAGATATAATGCTGAAAAAGAGCTTAAAACCATCTGACGTAATGGTTTTGAATTTTAAAAACGTTAATCTCAGGAAATTTAAATGTTCTTAAGCATTTCAAGCCAAAGCTATCCAATTTAATATTTTTCAATATTGGGCCAAAGTCACCTAAAAAATACGTCTAAACAGATTTATTTTTATTTTGTGTTCAGAAAATTTACTGAAATAGTTGTTGACTTGGAAAGATTGTGAGCAAGACTGCTGAGGACACGAGATTTCGTTATAGAATAATATGTAGATCATTGTGTCTGCAGAACTACATGAACCAGTGTAATTTTTTTTGCAGGGGGTGAGTATCTATGTTCCTCAGTCTCTATGTTCCCCAGTCTCTATGTTCCCGGTCCTATGTTCCCCAGTCTCTATGTTTCCCGGTCTTATGTTCCCCGGCATATATGTTCCCTAGCACCTATGTTCCCCGGTCTCTATATTCCCCCGTCCTATGCTCCCCAGTATCTATGTTCCCCAGTACCTATGTTCCCCGGTACCTGTATCCTCCGAATTCTACAATAAAAGATTACGTGATGCAAAGTCAGTAATTTGTGTCATCTTACTTTGTCGTCAGTCCGTAAGTCTGTCCATCCGTTCAAGGTTTTTCACGATAGCTTGGTGAGTTTTGATCTCATGATTTAAAGTTGCAGATAGATGATCTCGACTTATTTTTTAATGTCACAGGGGGCGGCTCATAATATGAATTCAGCTGTGATAGCTTGTTGATTTCTAATGACTTCTATACCAAATCTCAGATGTGTTCCAGTGAGATGATCATGAACTGTTCATAAACAGTTATGAATAGTTCATGAATGTTCGTGAACAAAAAACTTTCAACGTTCATGAAGGTTCATCAACGTGTTCATAAACGGTTCAAAAATATTATTGAACAACAAATGCGACTTTCATAAAAGTGCGTGAGTTCATGAACTTATTATGTTTATGAACTCTCACTTTGTTCATGAACATGGGTTGTTCATGAACGGTCATAAACTCAGAAAATTCATGAAAGACCATAAACTCAAAAAAATCATTAATCAGATAGTTATTGAACATTCATGAATGTTCATTGAATGTGTAAATGTGTTACTGTTCCTGAATTACGAATGTAATGTTCATGAAATTCATGAACGTTCAACTTGAAGTTCCCGAGCCTTGTTTATAAAATTGAGGTTCTTCATGAACGACCAGTAACTCAGGTGGTTTAATAAAGAACCAGATAAGCCAGCAACACTTAAACTAAGTTCATGGTGTTCACAAACTAAGTTCATGTTGATGTTCAAGAATGTTCACGAATTATTCATGAACATGTATTAACTTTCAAAAATTCATATAGTATCTTGATTGAGGATTATGTGTAATTAACGTCGATACACTGGTCTCAGTCTTAACTCGACGAGGCTGCCATTACGTGATCCCTAGTCACATTGAGAAGGGAGAAACAATGCTGTTTCTCTGAAAACCATACACGGGAACAGAGAGGTTCGAACCCGGGACGCATGCATGACTGGCGAAGCAGTCAGGCGCTCTAGCCAGTGCGCCACATCCCCTTCTCTTCGAGGATTATATTTTTTCTGAGGTTACTTCTTATGTGAACACAGCGAGGTAGCTAAGCTTCATTTTGTAAATTAAAAAAATATCTCCCTCCCCCCTCACAATATTACACAAGACTGAACAGAAAACTGAGAAACTAATTACCTGGGTATTTTAAAATATTATGTGTTTTGTGTCTCAATTTGCTAATTAGTTAATTAGCCATTGCGTAGCTGACACCATACTCGCCAGGGCTGTCATTCACCACAGTTCATTAACTAAACTGAGATTTCAAGCTCATAACAATTCATCGCAGTTCATGAACTGTCCCAGTCAACGTTCATCACTTGATGCTCTCACCGGGCAATATATAAAAATAAATTTTAGGAGGACTCTATGTCAAGTTGGCAGACGAGTGACCAGACCAATATTTTAAGGTCACAGCTAGAAGCCAACACAAGACAATGTTGTAATCACGGTATATGTTTCCTCGTTTATCACTTTGGTTGTTTCGTTGGTTTAGTATAGTTTTTTGTTGTTCCTCATCACACCTTAGTTGTTTTGTACTTCCGTTGTTTTTCACTTTTGTTGTTTAGTAGGCCTACTTCAAATATTTTGTCGTTCAGCTTTTCCGTGGATTCTTTGCTTCACACTTTCTTTGTTTTATACTTTCGTTGTATCGTACTTCCGCTGTTTGCACTTTTGTTGTTTCGAACTCTCGCTGTTGCTCACTTTCGCTGTTACTCACTTCCGTTGTTTCGTATTGTTTCATCACCAGGTACATTTTTGAACTAATTGGTTCTTTTTTCAAAATTATGTCTGGTCGGACATATATTTTGTTCATGCCATGATCAATAACCATAGTACACTTAGCAGTGAAAGAATGGCATGCCAGTGACACAAATTATACATAGAACTATAGGAAAATAGCAGTTAAAAATACACGTTATTAATCAGTGATACACATAGGATTAGCTTGCGTATTTCAGAGGTTTATACCATATGGACCGATATACCCCTTGTATGCACTACATTAGAAATGTCACCTTAAAAGGATATGTTGCAAATTTGTTTTTACTTTTTAGTTTGGTCGCCTCCCTTGGCCCCGCGCAAGGTCATTAGAGGTCACCAAAGGTCAAAATCTGCTATATTATAAACAAATTTCATTTTTCCCCGACAATGTGCCTGGTTGGACATATACTATGTACCTGCCACAACCGATTACCACAACTCGCCTAATTATGAAATAAGTGCATGGAAGTGGCTAATATTGTACATACAACTATGGAAAAATACCATTTTGAAGGCGTTTTACTCAATTAAAAATAAATATTAGTATTAAGTAGTTACACCTTACTAGCGCATTTTGAGGGTAACATATCGTCCGACCGACCTTGGTCCGACATATCTGACATAGGCCTATGGACTGCGTTAGGAGTGTTACCTTACAAGGGGCTTTTGCATTGTTATGTTCTCGTCGTGGTCGCTTTCCTGATCATGTGCAAGGTCATCAGAGGTCACCAAATGTCAAAATCAGAAACCATTTTTAAATCGTTTTCTTAATACATACGATGATCAATATCTACGATTTGACATAATGGCTAAGCATAAAAGTGATACAAAATTACAATGGAAATGTGGAGAAATAACACTTGAATAAAATGAATATGAATAGTAAACATCACTTAAACCACTACCACTCCAGATCAGGTGGGGTTTACTACTCATTTTATTTTTTTTCTAAACACTATTTTCTATACTATGAAAAAAACCGGCATATCGCTAATTGGCTAATAAAAATGCTGATAACATTAGCATGATTACGTCTATACCACTGTTATCATATCGAATTTAGCCACCCAAAATATGATATTATATGCTAATTTTACAAAAATGAAATGTAACCCCTTGAAATTGATATGGAGCTGGAAACCAAATGATAATCAATGAAAATATATGCCACAGGAAACAGACAAGAAATAATAATGAACACATTTTGCTCCAATTGTTTCATTATCCATTGGAAAGAGAGATTCTTAAATCTGCTAAATTATTACTAGTAAAGCATAGCGATTTGCAATGTATTTAATTGCAATACATACCGTGATTTTGGTGTATACTTAGCCAGTTATTTAACCGTAATATTTGATATACACGTGGCATGAACAATTAAGAAATCAAACTTTTAAAACATTTATATCTGGAAATGCTTGACAATGTGCTCGTTTGTCGTTGGATACAACTCGATATATTGACTTTAAAACTCAATATATCGAGTTGTAAAATCAATATATTGAGTTATGAACTCAATATATCGAGTTATGAAGTTAATATATCGAGGTATGAACTCAATATATTGACTTTTAAAGTCAATATATCGAGTTGTAAACTCAATATATCGAGTTGTAAACCTAATATATTGAGTTGTAAACTCAATATATCGAGTTATGAACTCAATATATCGACTTTTAAGTCAATATATCGAGTTTTAAACTCAATATATCGAGTTATAAACTCAATATATCGACTTTTAATGTCAATATATGAGTTGTAAACTCAATATATCGAGTTATGAACTCAATATATCGATTTTTAAAGTCAATATATCGAGTTTTAAACTCAATATATCAACTTTTAAAGTCAATATATAATTATAATACAAATGCCGCTTCTAGGGCTTCGTACTTCGTGCTGCCCTATATAAATTGTATACTATACATAGTAGCTATTTTATCTCTGGTTTTGGTGCAGGAAACAGAATGATTGACCCCTACATCTTCATATCTTGGCAATGCATTTTAATTTTATTTCAAGTAATAATCATTTATATTATCGAAATATCCAGTGTTATATTATGATGGATAGATAGATGTTTTGTTGACACAAATTTCAAGTCATTACTGACTTTTTTTGTCTTAGTAATATATAATATATATATATATACATGTACAGCAGGGCTAGCATATGTTAGTGCTGTAAAGCACATAATCGACATGGTATGTACACCTACATTCAGGCTTGCCATTTATACATTTAAACAAGCTTAGGGTATTAAAAATATTCATCATAACTAGTTAAAATAACGTTAGACACCATACAGCATTATCATGATATATGTACATGGGGCATATATGTTCCCCGCACTAAAACCAAAGATAAAATAGCTACTATAAGGTATTCTAAATTGCAGCAAAAAAGACACTCTGGAAAGTGTAGAAACTTAAGAATATAATACAAGTTTACATTTTGCCTAGTGCGCGTTAAGTACAATATTAATAGCTATATAATCTTTAACATGTTACATACTTTATACGTCGTAATTTGAGCACTTCTCTGTCACGCCATGTAGACATTTTCACATATTATTATTATTATTATTATGACAATAGAACCTAACATGAGTTAAGTACTGTATGTGAAACCATGTACATGTTGTTATGTGATTTTACCAAATTTACCATCTTAGGTCTATATAAGCCTACATGTACATATATCTCTATCATTTCTATGATAAATAAGTCATTGTTATGATTTTTCGTTATGTCAATAAAAGTTCTGTATATCAGTCTGTCCTTTACGAAGCTCTGGAAACGACATGCATTAAAAAAAATATATATATATAGTTATCTTGTAGTACCTTGTATGTACAAGATAGCATATTGGCTATCTTGTACGTACAATATACTATCTTGTACGTACAAAATAGCAATTCTGCTATCTTGTAGCTTCGTAGTCCTTAGCCACACCATCGGAATTCCTCTTTTCCAGAACGACAGAACACAAACACACACGAGTGATTGACATCCGTCAGATTGCGAAGCAAGCATAAATTTACACTGTGTATGTGAAGATAATGTACTGGACATAGAAACGACACATATAAAATGCCGTAATGTAATGTACATGTATATACAATGTACATGAATTAGCAGATATTTTTGGTATTATTAGTTTTAAGGGGTAATATTTCATTCTTGTAGGGTTAGCATATCATTTTTGGGGTGGCTAAATTCGATATTATATTATAGTCCGGCAGCCGTGGCCGTATACCTGGACTTGGAGTATATAGTTAGTTTTTTTCTGTACAGAATTCCGCTGCCCAGACCACCTGTTTGAAGATTCCGGAGGGTGTGGAGGTGTCACCCTTGGGCAATTTTAGTTATTCACGTTTTTTTTCAAAATGGCCGCCAAGAGCCACAGTGGAGATTTAACTTTTTCACTTTTTGGCCTAGAAATATGTATGATACCACTTTTCTAACTAAATTGACCATGAGAAACTCATTTCTCGCATTATTTTTCAATTGAGAAGTCGCCGTCGTGCATAAATCCAAGATAGCCACCATTACTGGACCACTAAAGTACATTTCTGAACAGAAACAAATGTGAAACTACATTGCTGGCCAAACTTTCTCTGTGAATTTATTTTCTACGTGTATTTAGCGAGATCATTTATAATAATAATAATAATAATAAAGATTATTATTATTATTATTATTATTAATAATAAGAAGTATGAAAGCACGATCCAAGCAAAAACGTAATATCAGTAATAATATTCATATAAAAATATTTACTGCAGCAACGACATAAGCCTACAGGCAAATGTTCATGTATTCACCATATAGACTACCTTAGCTATATAGGCCTATAAATGAACAACACAGGTAGGCCTATATAAAATATAGTCACCACTTATATATTATGACTGTTCTGAACTCAGTTGTCATGAACATCTTAAATTGTAGGCTTATACGTGCATTAAAATCACCAAGCGTCATAACTTTACTTAAAAAACTAAAAGATGTGCCGACGATTATGCCTCAGCGGCAGAACTTAATTTGCATGAACCGACAGGCGGAATTGGGGATGGCCGTACAGACAGATGGACTACTACTTAATGTATCCGGCCTCAGGCTGATGGAGACACAGTAGTAGTAGTACTTAGAATAATGATTAACGTCACTTTGTCACTTTTCGGCACTATTTTTAAGTGACATTTAAGTGTGATTTAAGTGACACTGTAATACACTAAAAAACAGTGCAGCCTATTGAGGAGATGAATGATGTACATATGATGATGTGAGGGTGGGGTGATAGGGCATGATGGGTTATTCAGAGTGGTTTCCTTCACTCGCCTGATAAGGCGTTATGGCCATGTCTAGGGGATTTAACCCCAGATATACTCAGACGGTCGGAAACTTGGGTTTAGCTACACAAAACACAGCTCCGCTATCCTCGTGTCTGATAGTCCCCAGAGTAGTAATAGCTGAGGGTAACTCCATTCATCCCATGTGTTAGACCTAATGTCAAAGACACTATTGCCGATAGCTTAAGGCCTTACCAGGGCCAACACCAGTGCCTGCGCTGATGCGGGAGGAACCAAGGTAAATGTAGTAGTAGTAGTAAATCATTGCTTTACGTTACTTTTCGACACAAAAGGTCTTTTAAGTGACATTATAATACGATAAAAACGTTGTAGTCAATTGATGAGATGAATGATGTACAGATGATGATGTGAGGGTGGGGGTGATAGGGCATGGTGGGTTATTGAGAGCGTTTTCCTTCGCTCGCCCGATAAGGGGTTCTGGGCATGTCTAGGGGATATACCCCCAGACATGCCCAGATGGCCGGAGAATTGAGTTTCGCTGTACAATTTAATGATGAAACTCTGTGGCATATTGCGCAGCTCCGTTATCCTCGGGTCGGATAGTCCCCAGAGTAACAATAGGAAGGATCACTCCCTCTGGGTAATTCCATTCATCCCACGTGAGAGACCTAATGTCAAACACGCTATTGCCGGTTATTTAAGGCTACCACGGCCTACATCAGCGCCAGCACTGATGCGGGTGCTGCATTGGCTCCGCTGTTGAGCGGAGAAACCAGGGTACGCCACTGGCAATCCGCCCGAAGTTTATAGCCAGATACGAGGAGGCTGCAGCTGCCCTTGGATGATTGCTGTAGACTAGTGCTTCCGTACAATGCCGTAACAGCATCCAACAGACGAAACAGACCAAGGTAAATGTACACCGCTGTCAATCCACCCGAAGATTATAGCCAGATACGTGGAGGCTGCAGAGCGTCCCTTGGATAATCGCTGTAGACTAGTGCATGCAACATACGGAACAGATCCCCAACGACCCTCCCCAGGTGGGGACCGAAAGTACTACTACTAGCGATCATCCCAGTATCCCGATGAAGACACACAAGATTACAACTTGCAGCAATATAGGATCAAACTGGACCAAATATAATATATTTAGGCTTAATATTAAGCATTGATGTGGAAAGACTATGGCAAATATATGCTATTGTGCTTATCACTTTTGCAGAAACATATTCTACTTCTCCAAGGTAGATCGGTGCTACATGAATAGTTTATAACCTATCGCACTGCACGGGGAATTAAATGTACATTTGGTGGAACAATAATTGATAACAATTTCTTATTTACAAAACCATTTTGCGAGCCAAAGTCAGCTGGGTCAAAATAAGGAAGGAATTTCAGAGCACATTTCAAAGCTGTACCTGTAGATGTGCTGTTTTAACGTTTTTCTGTGAGAGCATCCGTTGTTGGAGGCAAAGAAAACAGGCTCGATACCATGTCAATAAATACTATCGCATTAATATCTTTACCGGGTGTAAATCTTGATACAGAAAACTGACTTCCGGCGTATATATATTTTCACCGAGTGTAAATATTAACCTGCTCTTTATGGTTAAATTTTACTTTTGTTTTTCATATTATCAGCTTATTTATCATATTCAGCCTTGCCCGAATGTTCAGTAAGTTTAATCAGATCACAAGGAATGTTACAGTAATTGACAAATATTTAAAATCTGTGTTTAAAAGGCTGTAGATCGATGCGAACTATTTTGTGTCGTAATTCTGAGGTAAGTTACATTTTAAAAGTATTATTAAGAACACAATTTAATGCTTATAAAAATAACATTTATTTTTAGGACAATAACATTTCATAATATATCTGAAATGTAGGATATTGTGCACGATCATTATTATAGCTAGATATTGAGTCTAGCAAAGTCAATATTGTTCCTCTGATGCAATATAGATACGCAGTATGATATATTGTGAATGTACTGCTTCGTTTCTTGATATGTCCATAATCATGTTTTTCTTATTGTGTACGTGCATGTACTGTAATGTTGTATGTGCTACAACCTGGCCAGATACCTACATATAGCAGGTGAATATATACATCTGGTGAAAATATCTATACGTTTTCGTATGAAGATTTACATTCGGTAAAGATATAAATGCGATAGTATTTATTGACATGGTATCGTGGTTATGGGGCAGTGGTTAGGTGCCTGCTTGCCAGCCCACTGCGTCTGCCTATACCTTCACTCATGGTAGGGTATTGTGGCTGACCATATGACATGCTGTCATAAATGCAGTTGTTTGTTCAATAATATTTGTGATTTAACGAGTTTGGTCACCTATGCGAAAAATAGAATAACCAGCTTGAACACTATAGGTACCTACAGTGCAGTTGTCATAGCAACAGACAGCTGTACATGTATCACAGACTGATATGGCATGCCGATCAAAATAATTATCAGGTATGATTTGCTTGTACTTCTCAACTTTTATACATATGATGTTGCGATCCCAATCGGAGATTTCATGAACATCTCTTGCAGTGTTTTCGTAAAGCAAAACGGCCGTAAGAGTTATCTGAAATTCTTGTTGAAAATTCTTCTTTATGCTTATTAGAATCTGAATTGATATGGTCTTCAGAATATAGATGCCAATGTAACAATTCAGATTCTAATAAGCATAAAGAAGAGTTCCGGTTTTGCTCAAAAATGTAGACTTAACGACCATGTCTATACATACCTGGCTTTAACCACTCTTCCAGAACCATGCCCGTACCTCATATAATTTGACTCGATGAACATGTCACTCGAGACACCATTAGAACTGCATGGATTATGGTGCATTGTGTGTTCACCTTCCATGATATGTTTCCAGTTATCTAATGACATAGCCTGGATATTTCTCAGATCATATAAACCATAACGTGCATAGTCCAGATGCCCTGGTACAAAACATGTATGATAACATCTGTTCCACTGCAGCTATATGTAAAGGTCAATCTGATTCCCGTTCTGCACGTACATATATCATCATGATCATAACTAGTTTTATTAGGAGATCTACCCAATTTTTTGAAGTTCTGCTCTTGCTCATAATATCTGCCAACAGCTGCATCAGATCAGATATGCAAACCAGTTTACATTTGACAATGTATTGATATCTGGGAACTGATTACCTTAAATCCTGACCAATATTTTAGAGAAAACAATTGTATTGGGACTATTGTACTTCTAGGTTATATAGGCCTAGGCCTAGATTAGAGTCTAGTAGGCTACTATGCCTTCAAAATGTGATAGCCTTTGTAAAGTCAGTAAGAAGGCTCAGAAAGTCGTATACCGTTACCAGGTACCTAAACATGATACAAAATGTGAATTGCTAAAATAGCGGTGGCGGCCATCTTGGATTTATGCCAGAATCAAGCTTCTGAATAAAAGATAAAGAGTTTCTCGTGTTTAATTTAGTTGGAAAAGTGGTATTATACATATTTCCAGGTCAAAAAGTGAAAAAGTTATATTTCAACTGTCGCTATTGGCGGCCATTTAAAAAAAAACGTGGATAACTAAAATTGCCCAAGGGTGACACCTCCACACCCTCTGGATTCTTTAAGTAGGGGGTCTGGACAACAATATTCTGCAATGAAAAAAACTATATACTCCAAGTCCAGGTTAGAGCAAAATAAGGGACTTGGCTGCCGGACTATTAGTGGTAGGCGTAATAATGCTAATGTTATGAGCAGGCTTATTTGTATTAGCTAATTAGTGATATGACGGAGTGTTTTTTCGTAGAGTATAGTTTTTAGAACAAAATATAACGAGTAATAGTACACGCACTTCCTCCGGAGTTGTAATGGTTTAAAATTAATTTATTTATAAATTAATTTTAAACCATTACCACGTCCCCTTCTCTTTGAATCTTGTAAGCTATACGTGATGTTTATTATTCATGTGGATTTTATAACACAGAAAATTGTATTTCTCCACATACAAGTCGTAGGCCTACTAGATATTGAGTATCGCATCTATTAAGAAAATGTAAATTAACAATGTTTCCGATTTTGACATTTGGTGACCTCCGAATTTAATTTAATAATATTTATTTTTAACTGAGAAAATCGCCGTCAACATTTTATTTTTCTATAGTTTTATGTATAACGTTTGCCACTTCTATGCCATTATTTCATAATTAAGTGTAGAGACGAAATTCCCGTATTTCTTATTTTTGACATGGTTGTCAATAATTAGAAATCCGGAATTTCATCTCTATATCTAGCCTAACTGGTGAATGCGCAGCACAAAAATTAAAACACTTTTGCAGTGTCTAGTCTATGGACAACTTTACATTATGGTCATATTATTAAGCTAAAATAAAATCACCGATTTTTTGATGATTTTAGACCTGGGCATGTCCCTTTAAATTAAAATTTGTTTTTAGCCATGAATTGCATTACATGCCAGATGGTCTAACTTTTACGCTATACAATATTTTCCAATGAAAATTTCACGGTAGTCTAGTCGCCGCGTGACTCGAAAATAGTCCTTGCTAAATTTCATGAAAATCGGTTGAGAAATCTGTGAAAAACATGCGATAGTCTAGGCCTAGACTACAAGTTAATCTGATGGCGTTTTGTATATCTAGGCCTAGATATATGTCAATGCTATAGGCTACTAGAAACGTCATATTAGGATACTTACTTTATAGGCCTACCTACTTATATAGCTTTTTTTTACTAGTAGTAGAGCATAGTAAGATCTATAGACTAGGCCTACTGACTACAATAAATAAGTCTGAAAGGTTGCCAGAAGTCACAGTCATTGGACAGGCTGGGTAATCCTTTAGAATAGGCGTCGGGACCACATTTTCTGTTTTATATAGGCCTAGCGAGGAGAATGTGGTCCAGAATTATTGGACCAAATTTTTTTTAAATAAAGTACTTTTTTATGATGTTTGGACCACAATTCCTCTGTATAGAGACGACAATGTGGTCCCTGAACCACATTTTTCCCATGTTTTCGGTCATTATTTACAAATTTATCCAGTTAACGTTAGATGGACCACATTCTCCGTCTAATAGCGACGAAAATGTGGTCCCTCACGTGTAAATGTGGTCCATTAAACGGACCACATTTCCCGTCCTATATAGCGAAGTAAATGTGGTCCATCACGACAAAAATGTGGTCCCAAAATGTGGTCCAAAACCCAGATGATGAATTCATGTCGTCCGTTTCAAATCGGGCGCCCTTTTGAAGCCCATCAACAAAACGGCGTAGTTGGAATACACCAGCATTGAGCGTCTTTCAGTTTAAAAAGTTATAAAAACTAAAAAGCGTGCGTCTCTTAGTTTATAAAAAAGTATATTTACTGAAAGACGGGTATTTTTATATTTTATTATGTGACTATATTTGTGTTGCGATAATAATAACAAGGGACTATTTTTTAAAGGGTGATAAGGCCGGCGGTAGGCCTATAAAAAAGTTGCAGTCAACTTCCACCAGCGTTGGGTGTTTTTATCCGATTTCTCACTTGATTCTTGATCAATTTACATAAAATTTTGCAAGCACTCTTTGAAACTATTCCGGCGCCTACCCAGAAAATTTCGTGATATTTGAGTGAGTATTTCAAAAGTTAGACTTTTTGACATGTAGTAGAATTTCGAGATTAAAGCGAATGAAATTAATGGGTTATAGAGGAGCGTCATAATTCAAAATTACTACATGTCAAATGGTCTAACTTTTAAACTACATAACATTTCTTCGTGAAATTTTCAGGGAAGTTGCCGTAAGACTAGAAAATAATTCTTGCAAAATTTGATGACAATCGGATGAAAATTGCGTGAGTAATTAGCGGAAAGCATGCAACGCAAAAAGTGACAAATTTAAAGTAACTTTTACTTTTAGTAATATTACATTGTCAGTGGATAGTCTAAGAAAATAGTGTCTTTCAGTTAAAGAAAAATTGTCTAGTCTAGACCACATAAACCGAAACACAGGCGTCTTTCAGTTAAAAATAAATATAAACTGAAAGACAGGTAACATTATAATTTGTTATCTGACAAATATCTTGTCTATATGGCAAAAGTAGACTAAAAAGCAAGGGACTATTTTTTCAGGCAGTGGATAAGGCCGCCAAGACGAGTGCTCAGCGCTAAAAGGAAATGGCTGACAACATGGAAAAAAATGTGGTCCAGGGACCACATTGTCGTCTCTATACGGGCGTAATGTGGTCCAAACGTCATAAAAAGTACTTTATTTAAAAAATAAATGTGGTCCAATAATTATGGACCACATTTCCCTCGCTATAGGCCCTATAGGACAGAAAATGTGGTCTCGACGTCATAAAAATAGCGCCCCATATTATGAAGGATAGGCATGTGAAAATCTATGATTTCAATAGTAAGTGGGCTGACCTTGGACTTGCTATTCGTTAGAGATCCACAGCCAAGATAAACAGCCATGTCACCAACATAGACATAACCAACTTCATTTCAGTGTGTTAACCCGCTTGTGACGAGCCCCTGAGATCTCCGTGATTTAGGGAGACCATTCAGATACGAGGCCCCTAGATCTGGGGTCTGATTGCATGAGATAACTCATCTTCACTCTGCACGCAATCCCATGGCCTCACGTTATACTGTCATCTGCCCTGATACAAATATCTTCGAACCAATCACATTGGTAAGCAACGTAAACAAATCGTCTGACCCCCGGTGTGACTGTCTCGGAAATCTGTGCCGCGCATTGTGAGTGGTCACCGCTGACGTCATTCAGAGGCACTAATGAATATTCATGTTAAGATAACCCCTCTCTAATGTACAGTTCCCCTACACACTAGTTGTCCAGGCTAGAGCCATGCTCTGCGTGTATTAAGACTGGACTGGTGCAGATGGAGATAACTATGACGTCATAAAATAATCTCGTTTCAGAAACAGAGCAGTAGCATAATAATCTCGTGTTCATAGGGTTAATGAATTTAGGCCAGTGTTACATTGGTGACGTCACAACTTTAATGTGGAGCCACTAGACTATGATATGCCTATTATACAGTATTGTGACGTCACACTATAGAAGTTTCATGGTGCCCAGGGCTTAACATGAACTATTTATGTGGAACAGTTTTTATTATGAACACATCTCTATTCCTTGCTTTTCACCTCCGCATTAATAGGAAACATGTAGTCCACGTAGTCTAGGACAAGGTCTTTTGAGTCGCTTGGCATATAGACTAATAATATAGTCTAGACTATAGTCTAGTCCCTATGTGAAATTAAAATAATCGTTTATCATGCACTGTATAATATTTGGCTATGAGAATGTCCATTTTATATTTTCTAATGCCAATTTTACGATATTTGGCGGGGACGCGACAATAAAGAAGTCCTTTCAATATTTCATGAAATCGGTTGAGAATTGACTGAGAAATTGAAAGAAAACATGCCCTACAGTTGCAGGTATACATATTAAACATGTCGTGTTTGTTGACTTAAGCCTATTATATAACTTAGTCTATTAGCCTGCATAGTTTGTTATAATCGACCTATATGCGGGAAACGAATCAATTGCGCAACTGTTCGTTTCTGTTTAATTAGTCCATGTAGTCTAATTATGTTATTAATTAACAAATTATGTTATTTGAAATTCCAGGAACTTGAAGTTCCGGGAACTTGGGAGCTTGTTTTACACACCTATTTACATACCTATTTTATCGTTACATAATTCTCTTTCAATATAAAAAATGAAAAATGGTTCTTTAGTCGCTTAGCACCCATCTAGGCCTATTTCTTCTAATTTTCATTCACCTTGATATGTGGATTGCTGGCGCAATTCTCGACTCAAGGTGAATGAAAATTACCCAATTTATCAAATAATCTATAGTGTAACATAATTATGCAATAGAAGCTCAGAACCCCCTTTTTGATGGATTGTATCACTTTATTTTTTTTCTCTAAAATATCGCATTCGGTGCATAAATGTGACAAGGGAGCTGAAAAGGTTAGGCACCTCCAACTTTTACTATTTTCCTTCTTAACAGCCTCGGTACATTTTGAAGAACTGGAGTAACGTTAGACTTATCGCATAGATTTTCATCTATAGACGGTCAGGCCTACATTGGTGTTATATGATGTGCACGACATGAAAGAAAAATAGTGTGTGTAAAATTTCATGAAAATTGGTTGAGAATTGATTGAGAAATCCACGAAATTTAATAATCCTGGTTGATGAATTGAATGTGAATCTGACTATAATCATCTCAGTTTTGTTATAACAAATTAATATTTCCCTTACTTTTCAAAACTATTTTATATCTAGACTAATGAGTTTCAGTACGAAGTAGGCCTACTGCCAGCTACCACCGGCGGTATACTTTATTGTAACATCATCAATTAGTTGGCGCCACGTCACTATACATGGCAGTACATTTGCAACAGTCGTTCTAATATAAGGGACTAACGACCTTATTGTCGAACTAACGACTTGTCGGACTAACGGCCTGTCGAACTAACGATATGTCGGACTAACGACTTGGACCACTTGCTGTTTTACCACCCAACAGCTATTTTACAGTGGAAATTTGTGCGAGAGAAGAAGATGTGAGATATAATAATGTCACTATTTCAGAATACTGAACCTTCGGAATAATAAACCTACTGAGCAATGAACCCCTATTTCGGATGAATGACCCTTCGGAGCAATGAATCTCTATTTCGGAACAATGAACTTTCGGAGCAATGAAACCCTATTTCGGATGAATGACCCTTCGGACCAATAAACCTTCGGCACAATAAACCTTTTTTCGGAACAATAAACCTTTGGAAAAATGGACCTTCGGAAAAGCGACCTGTAACCGTCTTCTATCGGCTGAATCGGTAGGGCTGGCAAGTATGGACACGTCATGTCGTCTGACTTACATAATATAGAGTGATAGGCTCCAAATTGTACCACTCGGGCCACATTTTCCTCTTTGGAATTATTAAATTTAGCAAGTATACATTTTTTGTATTATTTTTGTGCAGTGTGCCTACTGTTAGGGACGCACCATTATATGCGGAGGGTGCTGCAATTATTGTTGATTTCAATTTTTTTTGCTTTAGCAAGACCATTTTTTTACGAACGTTCTTACAATTTTTTTTTAATTTTTCGTTGAAGAACGGAAATATCAGATTTCCTTTATATTTCTACTAGTCCCTCCACCCCCATATATCTAATGGTTCGTCCCTTAGGCTGATGGCCCGGGCTCGTGGGCTTCACATAACCTATATACACTGGGGCGAAACTGGATTAGCTAACGCTGGCGCTAGCCTATCCAAGATGGATGCACCAAAAGTGGGTAAGTCAGTTTTCTGCTCTTTTGAGGTACTTTATCACAATTTTCGGGATAGCCATTAACCCAGCGTATTTATATGAATGTAAGGGATTTTTAGAAAGTATCGGGGTCTGTTAAAAATGTCAGAGTTGGGTAAATTTGACATCCGAAAAAACGCGGAAAGATTGACTAACGCATTTTATAAATAATACAAAGATTGACTAAAGGGATTGGTGAGATTGACTAACGTACTCTAGGATTAGCTAACGCTTATAATATATCTCACTCCTGAATACATATAAGAGGCAAATGCATGGGGATTTTTTGGTCCGTAATATTGACTTAAGTAGGCCTATCATTTATCCTGTATGTTTTTATTGGATACATAATTGACTTATCTGCATGGTATATTGTGTCATAGGCCTATCATTTCAAATATTTCCCCCCAACCTCACAGGGCAAGACAGGCAATGACCGAATACTTATTACAGACAATCAATGTACATAGGCATACAGGTAGAGATCCGTAGAGAACAGCAACATCTAGGCTACATATGACATCACGACATAGTGCCAATGTAACGTTAGCTATGTTAAATCTGTTGTAAGACTGCTTTGATGCTATATGTTCTCCAAATGTGTGTTACGTTTCATCCATTCAGTGATGGACGGAGACATAGTAGACCAAGTTTTGTGCTCATGCGATACACAAATCGGATTTGATTTAGAAAAAAGTTCAAAAAAGTGTATATTTACGGTTCTGAAACTAACATGTTGTTTAAAATTTAATTTTACTGCACCATGGCATTGTAAGATCTTTGTTTTATATATCGATTTTCGTTCCAACTGTTCAAAGGTGTGCAAAAAATGACATTGAAGTGTCAATGTATTTCGTCACGTTAGCACGAAGGTAAAACTCAGAAATACACTTGACAAATGTTTCCAATGTGTCTGAAAGTGTATCATACTTTGATATAAAAATGTCATCTTTTTAGATATAGTTGTGGAACATGCATATAAATATAAGAAATGGCATATCTTACAATGACTTCGTGAGAGTGTCAAATCCCTAAATTCGTTCAGGTCCCATAAGTGCTTTGAGATATGAGCAAGATTATTCTTTTCTGACTACCTAACTACCTACCATCATGGCGAGGTGCCAGAAAAAACGGGTAATGGGGAAATTAAATTTGCAGGTTAGTTGAAACTACCTGCTCTGATTTTTTAAGGCAGGTATTATTATAGGCTGTAATGTTAGCATGGCACAGTACTGTAAACATAATATTAGGTGTGCAATTAATTATTAAAACACTATGATGCTGTGCATAATAATATGCATGGTATATTCACACAATTCACTGAGCATATGCTGCATTTGTATATGAGCCACAGCAGTCGTAAATATGTGCTAACGTAAGATCATTTTGAACTCCTTTGCTGTTAATGTGACAATATACTTGACACATATTAGTGTATCGTAACATGCCCTTTTAATAACGTGACACTTTGTGTGACACTGGAACTGTCAACGTGAGAGTAAGTGAGATCCTTCTTCTCATCCCTCAATTCCAAATATTTTTGTTTAGTTCAATTGTGTTTACATATCCAGTATTATATCAGTGGTTGGAAAAGGTTCTTTAACAACAGAATAATTTTGGAAGTGCCATAGGCATCTCTTACGTTAGCACTTGATGTTGATTCCAAACATAAAAATAAAATCCTGTAACCATTTTACAATGCAACAATCAGAAACCAGCCATTCAAGTAAATATTTCTAGCTGTCTGCATATAAATTCTGGGCAAGGATGCGACTTCTATTAGCATTGTTGCTAACGTGACACTAGAAACATGTCAAAACTAGATGTGACTGTTTTCGGTACAAAAACATTAAAAGCATCCCCGTTACATGACTCAAACTTGGATAGATTGCCACAATAAAAAAACCTAAGTAGAAAAATCACCCCTGCCAGGTATTTTTTTTCAAGATGTCCTCCATCAGCCATAATGTTTTTAGCCAATCATTCCTAAAAGTTAATCAGATTATTAGAATTGCATAGAGAACCACTGCATAAAATTTGAATGAGATCCAATTAATGGCTCATAAGATATCGCGCCCACAAGCTCTTCGGGTGGCTATTTTTTCAAAATGGCCACCGTCGGCCATATTATTTTTAGTGGATTCTTCCCAAAAGGTAATGAGATCATCAGAAGTAGCCTACCCAGCAAACCACCACGTCAAATTTGACTGCAATCCAACCAACGGTTCATAAGATATCGCGCCCACAAGCTTTTTGGCTATTTTTTCAAAATATCCTCTGTCAGCCATCTTGTTTTTAATATTTTTTTCCCAAAAGGTAATCAGATCATCTGAATTATCCAAAGAACCCCAACATCAAATTTGAATACGATCCAACCAACGGTTCAGATGGTATCGCGCCCACAAGCTTTTTGGACGGATATTTTTTCAAAATGTCCTCCGTCAGCCATCTTGTTTTTAATGAATTATTCCCAGAAGTTCATCAGATCATCAGAAATACTCAGAGAACCACCTATAAAATTTGAATGGAATCCATTCAAAGGTTAATAAGATATTGTGCCCACAAGCTTTTTTAGGCGGCCATCTTGGAAAATGGCCGGTTATGGCATGGTGACAAAAGAATATATGGGAAGAATTGCCGAGGTCATGTTTGTAAAAAATAAACAAAATTACTCAGTTCACTTCTTAGTGAGAGCTAAATTCTTATGCGCCCGCGGTGGAGACGGATTAATGCTAAATACTATAAACATCCTGATAGTATCGGGGATGCTTAATAAACGCCATGTTAGCATTACTCAACTCCAACAAAAAACACTTAGCTTTAAAATATATACTTGTTTAATCAGAAATAAAATCTTCTGTCTTTTAATTTTCACTCGAAGCTGCTTCGTTGTCCCTACATCTTTTAATTTTAATTATATTTCTCTATTAGTATGATACGTTGTATACCATTGACATTCATCAGATGTGACTTCTGTCAAGTAGATGTTGCTGTTTATTGCAAACCATCGAAATACAGTTATTTTAGCCATTCTACAATGCAATAATTTAAAACCAACAACAAAACACTTTTTTCCGAGTGGGTGCAGAACAATTCTAGCCAGCGAAGTGGCTTCTAATAACACTGTTGCTAACGTGACATCAACAAAGTGTCAACAGAAACGTCACGTTAGCATATTTTAAATTCAACAAAAATGACACTTAGCATTGAACAACCTCCTTGTTTGATCACAAATACAATCTACGGTCTTTTAATTTTAACATTGTTTGTGGTTACTTCATCGTTCACAGTTCTTGCAGCAGATTTAATATTAAATCTAAAAAAATCATTTATCTTTTTTTCACAAAAATCACTTTTTTCTTGTTCTAGCGATTTATTAAGCTACCCCATTGACAAAATGATCTGGAAAATAACATAGTACTGCTAATATGAGTAAATTTTTATCATATTTACAAAAAAATATGGTCGGGAAGTCAATGGGGCACTTTATTGTGTTTGATGTCGTATATAATATATCTCCTTTGCAATGATATGCTGTGCAATCACTCTATAATAGGCTACTATGCAGCTCTATATAATAGCCTATGACTATGCTATGATCTAAGGTCTAGCAGTTACTGTAACCAAGAATATTAGGCTAGGGGGTAGGAGGTCGAGGTACTGTTAAATACTGACAGTTAATGTTATTACAAATCTCCATGTTCTAAGTACCCACTGGGATTCGGCACAGAAATAATTAAGTCAAGCAAATAGTTTAGTATATGGTGGGACAGGCCTATTTTTTCCAAGTAATTATTGTTACTATATAAACCAAAACTATTGTTTTGCCATTATTCAAATATAGGCATAATGTATGTTAAAATATTATTTTAACATTAGAAATTGTGAGATATAAAATAGGAAATGTTTTTATAAGTAATATTTTGAGATATATATAGGCGGCGCTAGTGAACAATCTGACTTTATGTTGGTAGGTGTATTGACATTGCGAAAGATATTGAAAAAAATGTGGAAAAACTCGGCTCACTCTCTTCAGAATTATATGCTACAAACGATGTTGTGTCAGCATTTAGGGCCTACACATGTAGGCCCTATATGCCTAGTATGTCCCCATCAACCACTAGGCTTGCATATAGTGCCTACAACATATAGCCTACATGGAAAAAATGCTTCCAATATTTCTGTCATAGTTAATATATATTAAATTATATAACTTCACCCCTGTCAATTGGGTACTACAGGTTTAGTTGAAAACACAACAGATAGGACTAGAACTGAAAAAGATAGGTCTATGTCTGACATGAATAATTTTCAACTCACTTCAAACTTACCTCCCGAGGTAAGTTTAATAATAAGGTGACGCAAAGAAACATGTTTCAGTCATAGAATACATAATGCTGCCAGCTACTAGTTTCACTCGTGTCACCAGTGTCTCTATCTCTACTTCAGACACTGGTCATCTTCCCCTGATCAGCTAATATTAACCACCAGGGGACAGAGATTTCACAGCCACTCTCTGTACTGCCGCATCTAGGTGCGTGGGAAAAATCCCGCTTCTTTCAGAATGATGGCCTCACAGAGTGCAAAATAACTCGATTCATGTTATTACCATTGACGCTTCTGAAAATGAGATAAAAATATCTAGGCTGAATATACACTGATATATACTGTATGTAGTAAAAACTGTGCTCAGCTCATACTTTTAAAAACTCCATTAAATTAATTATCAATAAATATAAAATTGAAAGTGGAACACTCATGGATACCCTCAGGTTTGTATGACGAGCACTGCGTGCACAAATTCCCATGTGTTGGCAGCGGATGGGCAGGTGTGCATCTAAACACAACTGGCCAATCACGATCTACCTCACCCGCTGGTGCCTGATTTATGAATTGCTGGCTGCTAGTTGGCAGACGGTGACGTAACAGACGACAGAGACCCCTGGTGTTGGATATGTGTACATGCCACACAAAATCTCAGTGGGTGACTGTGACACTCACTGATAGCTGAGTGTAGCTACTAGTTAACTAATGAAGTAACAACCACTCTCATATTATCATTTCGGTAGAGCGCTAGTCAAAAACCTTTGAGGGGATGGTGGCAAGTAGTAGGCCTAATAACAACAATAGTGAGGTATAAAATGTGTTATTAAATACCAGGCCTACAACAGCTACTTACAGCGTCAGCGTTATCTAATCTTTTGATGCGTTATCTAATCTCACAAAGCGTTAGTCAATCTTTGAACAAAATTCAATTCCCGTTAGTCAATCCCAGACATCGCGTTAGTCAATCTTTCCGCGTTTTTTTGGATGTCAAATTTACCAAACTCTTACGTTTTTAACAGACCCCGATACTCCCTGAAGATCCCTTACATTTATATAAATGCGGTAGGTGAATGGCTAGCCCACAAATTGTGATAAAGTACCTCAAAAGGGCAGAAAACTGACTTACCCACTTTCGGTGCATCCATCTTGGTCTAACGAGTTTCGCCCCAGTGTATATATAGCCATGGTGTCAGGGGGCCCGTTAGTCAGAAGGCCCGTAAGTCAGAAGGCCCTTAGTCAGAATGCCCGTTAGTCAGAAGGCCCATTAGTCAGAAGACCCGTTAGTCAGAAGGCCTGTTAGTCAGAAGGTAGCTTTTTTTGTCAGAAGGCCCGTTAGTCAGAAGGCCTGTTAGTCAGAATTTGTTCATTGGGCAGTGAACAATGCTAGGGGACGCTCCATTTGATATCTGGGCATGTGGAGATGGGGGGTATATTATTTTGATTAAAACGTTTGTTGCCCAGCTATTGATAAAAAAGTGTTGATAGTTGTGCATAAAATAATTATTCAAGGATACTTAAAAAATGCTGATAGAGTCCACGTGTTTTAAAAAACTCCGTAGTTCAATAAATAGTTTGAGGGAGGAAAATAACCATAAAAATTAAAATGTGAAAAAAGTATACACAAACAAATTGCACAACTGAGGGTAAAACCTCTAGAACCCCTTAGAGATCAAATGTTGCGTCTCTAGGACTTTAGTATATACTTTCGCCTTAGCTGTTAGAGGGACTGGCCCGGGCTAAAATCATAAAAAAATCGGTGATTTTATTTTGGCCTCTTAGTATGACCATATAATGTAAACATGTCCATAGACTAGAACTGCAAAAGTTTTTAAATTTTTCTGCTGCGCATTCACCAGTTAGGCTAGATATAAAGAAGAAATTCCGGTATTTCTTATTTTTGACATGGTATTTCAAGATTGGAAATCAGGAATTTCGTCTCTATATCTAGCCTAACTAGGTGAATGCGCAGCACAAAAATTAAAAAACTTTTGCAGTTCTAGTCTATGGACATGTTTACTGGTTTTGTTAGACTTGCCTTTTTAACACCTAACTTAGAAAAAACAGTGGGCCTACATTTTTGTAATTGTATGTCACATATATCACACACGAAGCGCAATAATTTTTTTGTCATTTTATAAACATTTAATTTTTATCGCCTATCCTAAAATAACATTAAATTATTCTAATCGTCCGTCACGCAATTCAGACACGGAGCATGCTAATTTTGTTTACAACGGCTTAAGCTCGTTTAAATATTAAAGCAATAGGAGCTGTGTTTTTGATAGCATACAAAGTTAATCTTATATGTCGCAGCAGTTTTATTTGACTAAGAATGAAAAATAGTATAGAAATAATCCAGTGATTATTTAAATATACTTATATTTTACCTATGTATAATCCTGAATTATTCAAATATACTTATATTTTACCTATGTATTTATTTATTTATTTATTTATTGGGTCATTAATTAAGTATCACAAACAGAATAAATTTAACCAAAACAAAGTTTAATTTCCTTGAGAATTATTGGTGTTTAATGCACTGATATGTTTATGAATTGATACGAACTTTTAATAATATTTTATATTTTATTAATTATTATTTTGTTACAATATTTTATTGACCAATTATTAATCCGTATGTTGTTAAAATAGCTTACCAATCTCAAAGTAAAGGTGCTGACAAGTTTTCTAACGCTAAAACTATGTTAACAACACTTAACTTCGCACATTTACCATTGTTTAACAAGCAGATGTTACGGTACATCACCTTGTCGCCGCTCTGTTTAACTCTTATAGTGCACCACATGCGATTTTTTTAAATTTCAAAAATAAATCGATTCCGGTTTGGACAGGTAAAATACAAAACAATAATCCATTTGGGGGAAATAATGAGCCCGGTAGACAGGTTCCGGTTTGAAAAGGGTTAATTAGTTTTGGTTCGTGTGTAATACTGTAATTGAATCGGGATCAAAAATCATTACGGTTTAGATAGGATTTCGGTTTGTACAAGGTCCGGTATGTGCAGGTTGCACTTTATTATAGTGAGTGGAAACATTTTTTTTTACATTTTCTCGACATTTCTCTGGAGTCGCAATAAGTCGTTTTTAAACTAAATTGATAACGTTGTTTATATCAATGATGACAAACCGTGTTTTGTAAACTATGCAAACACTGCCATTGCTATAGCCTAGTGGCGTCACTTTAAAGGGTTTTTTTCGAAAGATAATTATTTTGAGCATCATAGGCCTACTACAATTAGGCCTATTGAATATCAAATATGTCATATTCGGCGTCGGAGCAATGATCGTCGGAACAATAGTTGTCGGAGCAATGATTGTCGGAGCAATGATTGTTGGAGCAATGATTGTCGGAACAATGGTTGTCGGAGCAATGATTGTCGGAGCAATGAGGAGACCCCGTCAAGTGTTGATAAATGTATTATTTTGCTCAGAATAAATAATAAATTGTTTGTCCAAATATTCTGATATCTAGCATTATTTGTCGACTCTTTTGTGTGGAGAGGCTTGGTTCATATTCGAGAAAGTGAAGTTCACCTAAACATGAGAGAACTATTATATAATGTGATTACAGTATATAGCCTATTATTACTGTGCTAATTAAGATCAGCGCAAAATTTGAATCTCATTATAATCTATAAGCAGTATCTCGTTATCTCGACCATTTTTCCTCAGCAAGTTTCAAAATTCAGGTACTCGCGTTTGAAGCAGTATTTTGATTATATTGCTTGTTCATATTCACATTGTTCCAAACTGTTCGAAGACATGGAGAGTATATTGCTGCCTACGATATGCAATTATTATTATTATACTATCGTGTTCCTATATGTAGAAAATTGACTCTTATTTACAGGCAGCTTGGCAATAACCACTTGATCCAATTATTATAGGTATTTTTCATTCATTTGAAGCAGCATTAGGTTTAAGAACATAATGAGTAGCCTATTATTACCGCAACCCTTATGAAAGTGCTAGATTTTGCTACCGGCACAAGTAAATAAATAAAGGCAAATTATTGGTCATAGGGTTGTTCACAAATGAGATGATTATCTGACTTTCTGACTAATGGGACTTTTGACTAACGGGGGCGGGGGCCCTAGGGTAGTGGTTAGCACCGCTGCCTTTCACGCCAGAGTCCGGGGTTCGGTTCCCGGTCTCGGCGGTTTGAGAGAAACAAAATTGTTTCTTCCCCATCCACGTGTGAAAGTTAGTATTGTGGGGAGCCTCCGTGACCGAGAGGTAACATGCTCGGCCTCAGACCGCCAGGGCTCGAATTTCGAATCCTGTGTCTGGAGGACAGTGTCATCTCAATCATTTCACCATCCTCAGGAGGTTCTCCTGGCCCAGTTTAGCCTATATGTGCACAAAGGTGGCCTAAAGCCCGATTCATTTCATCTCATTTCATTTTGACTAACGGACCTTCTGACCAAAAAGGCGGACACCATAGGCATAGGACTACAAAATATAATATTAAATTGATCAAAATTGACTTAAAGCGTACTTAAAATTGATGCTTTAATGAAGGCTGTGCCGAAATAGTAACGACATTAATTTACAAGGAAGTGATCGAACGTCATGGAGAAAAACACGTTTTTTCCAGCGTTTTCACATAACTATTTAAACCCTCGTGATGCCTCTAAGTATCATTTGACTTACACGTATACACATCAGTTAAAACGAACGCTTTCATGAAGATGCATTTAACAATAATATGGCGGTTTTTTTTTAATTTGCCAACTACTTCAAGTCATCTTCATCCTTTGTAAGTCGAGAAGCTCGACAGCAAATTACAGCAAATGAAATTACAAAACTTGAATAGTCATGTAAGGAATAAAATGACATTTTTACCTTGCGGTTCCGGGCCCGTATTCTCGTACAAGTTACGATATACCGTAGGCTTCTGATTGGTCGAGATAGCCATCTCGACCAATCAGAAGCCTACGATATATCGTAACTTGTATGAAAATACGGGCCCAGTGACACCGTAGCCTACTTAATTCGGTCAGACGGCCAGATGCGGGTTACTTGTAGTCTATGCGGGTCGTCATTAAGAAACACTTTCACACTTTTACACTTTTACACTGGGCAATAACGAGATTTCCAACCAATGGTGGTTTCATGTTGGGCGAACGTCACAAACGATGGGCCAACATTAAAGCAGCATTGGGTCAACGTATCGTAGGCTGCATGCTGTGTAGCTAGGCCTATAGATGCATAGTGAGTAGCCTATACTAGCTATACTAGGCCACTATAATATCTTCCAATTAAACATTGGCCCAATGTATCTCAGCGTTGGCCCAACGTTCCAGCGTTGGGCCCGCTTTGATTTCCAGAACAGACACCTGTCAGGCGCCAACCCCCTCCCTCCTCCAAGTACAATTAATCCACCCCTATAATAGTTCAGTCAGTCCGCAGGCCGTGATTATTTTAGCGAAAAGGTCGCTTTGTTTTGTATTGATTTAGAGGCTTCGCGGGGGGTAAAAATTTGGCGCGGAATTACAACATTTATCCTGCATTTTAACTGGTTTTAATTGTTGCTGTAAACGATTTAAAATTGGCCTTCAGTCATTCTGCCAGTTGTTCACGTAAGACCAACATCAGCTAATTGTTCTACGTATTTTGTGTCAACAATATCTATTTAAATCAGTGAATTTTAAAGGATTTAATGTGACACCCACAGAGAGGTTGAATAGCTCTCTCTAAATTACACCTTTTCGTTGTTGGTTCCTTTTTTTGGCCAGAAAAAAATCAATTAACTGATTGAATTTTCATGTAGTCTAGAATTTAAGGCGTGCCCTCATGCCGTTCGGTGCGACCGCCGGTTATCGGCAAAAAAAAGAACCAAGATATTCGAGAGGTGGTATTACACTAGGTTCAATAAATATCCGGTCATGATCTTACAGCTGTTTATATCACTTTAAAACCATTTTAATGGAATATAGATGGCTTTAAGTTGTCTTACGCAGATTTAATTCGAGCGTGTCATACTACACTGACTGCACTGTGATATTAATAGGCCTACCGGTATCTCATGTTCATGTTCAGCGGCCGGCAAACCCTCACACCAGTCACATGTATCATGTGTATAGGCTACATGTATGTACCAGTCACCACCACTGCTCACACAGCCTCACAGGTGAAGCACACATTGACACAATCATTGTCAATGAACGTGCCGCCGCTGCACTGGTAGGCTACTGGTGGGCCCGGCAGTTACTAGATCTAACCTGTGCAACAGTCCTCTCATGGCTTTTCACTGACAGCCAGCGACGGAATTTCTGTCTAGGCTGTTACTCGAGTTAGGTCCTGCAAAATGCTGTTTGATTACAACTTCAAGTGAAGAAGTGACAGTGTGCGGGGTGGTGCTGAACTAGACTCTCAGGCTTTAGTCAGTCATGATAGAAGGGTTAGCCGAGAGGCCAAATATGCCATGATCCCGTTTTGATGTAGGCCTAGGGCCTAACACTAGGCTATAGACCCTATTTGGACCCCCATCTAGCTATAGACCCTGGTGTAATGTTAGGCTAGGCCTATAGGCTATATAGCCTATAGATCAAGTCATACAGCAGCCTTTGTTAAAGTAAACGTTTAGGCCTACCCGAAAACAATAGTCTACAAGTACATGTAGGCCTATAGGCTTACAATACTGTCACTAGGCTACATGTAGGCCTACACCAGATTTAGACATGGTCTGGGTAGATGCGGGATTTGAAAAAGGAGGGGGCGCAGGTGGCTCGAGGCCAATGTAAGGGACTATTTAGGCCTATTTGTTGAATTGATAGGCTAGCTCAAAAATGTTCCATTTATTAATATAGGGGGGTATTAAAAACATTTGGCAAAAAAAGAATATATCCCACCTGGATCGGGTGAAAAAAAATCGACATCTGTTGTGGGTGGTTAATAAATATAAATTTTCCAAAATTTGTTTGCCCCCGCAAAAAAATTACAAACATTTCCTCTTGAGTTACACTTTAGGTCTGGATGTGACTCCAACAGGCTAGGAAAAATTAACTGCTTTTTAACTAGGAGGTCAACCTTGCTATTGGCTATCAGTATTTTAAAATTAAATTGATTGAATAGGAATTAAAAAAATGTTTCAACTTTTATTTTACCCTCATCATGCTCATTATCAATACAAAAACTGTATATTACACATTTTTCAAGTAGGCCTATCTTGAAATAATTCCTCATCTGTCCAGAATTTTTTTTTTCTGTGAAAAATAAATCTGGTTAGCAACATTTTACAAATTGCTGCAATATATTGCTAAAAAAAATATATATAGACAGTAATATCCCTTGCTACTTATCAAGCATATGCCTATTATTTCTAAAATGTGAGAGAAGTTAACTTCACAGACTTAATTTACATTGCCATAAACATGATAAATTCTTAACGTTTGTTTTCATACACATTTGTTACCCTATTTTTCAGTTCTGATTTTCCTCTCATTTTTTTATTACATTTGTTTGAAGATATTTCATGTATTGTAGGCCCTATACACAATTATTGACCATTTTTAAATGAATACAAAACACACACTGAACTGCACAAAAAACTTGAATTCTTATATATAATGATACTTTAAGTAGGCCTACAACATGTACAAAGTGCAATCAAAACATTCTACATTAATAATACACTACACCAGATGAATTATAACTCATTTGTAAAGGCTATTATACTCGAAGAAATGTACTAGACTAGTATATTGATTAAAATTGAATGCTTTTTGTGTAGCTATTTGCATTTCGTCTTAATGCATAATTAATATTTTATGTATAACATTCTCAAAAGTTCATACATGCCTGAAATGACTGATTTATCATAACTGAATACAAGTATTCACATCAATGTCATTTTTGTTTTATTCATGATAAATATGTGGACTATTTCTAAATCAGTCAGTGATGTTGTCATTTGTTATGCATGTATTTCTCTTAGCATGACTTTCTGACATGACAAGATATACATATTTCATAATATAATAAAATATAATATAAAAAAACTGGCATTAATAGTACATCATGTCATGAACTAAGCTTACATACTCAGCAAATGATCCGCAGAAATAAATTTAACCCTTGTTCTGCTATGACTAAATATCAGTATATATATGTCTTACAAACAAATTTCAAACCCAACAAAAATGTAGTCAAACCAGAAAGAGTGGTTCGGAAACGAACACGAAAGCAGCCCTCCTTTATTGCCAGTCGGCCATTTAAAATTTGATATAGATCAGTACATTTTTTCAGGGTTTATTTTATATTAGCGCTTTAGCTATTATGCAAGATTTATGAGATAATGCGAAAAAAAAACAATTAAAAATGACCGTCAGTCAGCTATTTTGGATTTTATTTCAGCAAAATTTGTCATGGGTTATCCTTCTGTGAGTCATTACGTTTTGTTCTATATGGTTGGTCCAGCTATTTTCCTTTGTTTGGGATTGACGAAATTATTACAAAATTACTGAAATTAAAAATGGCCGCTAAAGGGCCATTTTTAAATCTATTGCTCTCCAAAGTTAATCATGTCATTGGCTGACATCACTGTGCCTATTTGCCAAATAAAAAGAAGATATGCTGGGAACTTTTTCCTGAAATGAGTATTTCTTTGTTGTTGGCCCTATTATAGTAACTAGAAAGAGTTGTGCGGAAACGAACACGAAATCAGCCCTCCGTTATCGTTTTTGAAAACGGCCATTTTAAAATTGTTTGATCCCTAAAGTTAATCAGGTCATTGGCTGATATAGCTGAACATATTTGCCAAATTAAAAGAAGATCTGATGGCAACTTGTTCCTGAAATTCGCTAATGAGCATTTTTTTGTTAGTGCTCATAGTAATTAAAGGGTTGGTGATATGGGGATCAAAATGTCACCAAAATGTCATCCCCAGCATAACTAAGGTTCTGAATTTTGGCGCCTACAAATAATTAAAAAAGTAGACTTGTGGCGGCCATTTCAAATTTAATTAAAATCACCAACACATCTCCATATGGTGGGAAATGTGATCGTAAAATTTGAATAATTTCTGACTAAGTATTTGAGTTTTTGCGCTTACAAAAATGAAATTGATCCGTGGCAGCCATTTTGAATTTCAGTAAAACCTTTGAAAAATCTCCTGGACTGTATATCATGGGCAAAGTTATTGTAAAATTTGAATAATTTTTTACTTGATTTTTTGCGCACACATGAATTCGGTTAGCATCTTTAAAAACTCACTTTCACATCTCCACCTACATGTAGTTAAGAAGGTGATTTATAGATTTTGAAAAAATTTTCGCAATCACAAAAATGATAACTTGACCTCTGGTGGCCATTTTGAATTTTTGTTGCATCTTTAAAAAATCTAAACATTACGGACGCTGTACGGAATCCTGGCACAACTAAAATCCCCCTTTCCCTACGGGTAGGGGATAAAAACAATCAAAAATGGCCGACTGGCATTGATCAATATATACATATATACATAAATGCATAGGACATTATGGTTAATTCACAATGTAAACCTTTATATATAACTAAGAAGTTGTAATTTTTTATATTGTTATAACTTGGTTACATGCATTTTCTTTCTCATTCTCAGTTCACTCTGTTTATGCCATCAATTTATACAGCTTGTATCAATCAACTACCTTTTCTTATAATCTAAACATAACTTTTCTCATTAGCTGGACACACACATTTTTAATAAATACTGGTACGTTAATACCTGATATGATGTATTTTTTCATGTATGATGTGTATTAACCCTTTAACCGGCAAATTATTCAATTTGAATTTTCACTCGCTTGAAGTTGTGTCTCGCTGACGCGATCCACAACGTCAAGCGAGTGAAAATTATTCAGATTTGACAAAATGGAGATCAACTTTTTTCAGATCTTGCTCATTTAAAGTCACATTTTATATTTAACATGTTTAAAATGTGGTAAATGATGTAGTAATAAAAACTGAAGAAATTGAATATATTCGGGACCGGCGGTTAAAGCGCTAATTTTTAATTGTTACCCCTTAGCAAAGATGTTAAAAGTGGCATAGATTTAAAAGGTTTACGGATCAATACAATCATGATATCCAATTACTACTCAACATTGTCATCTACAATCGCTTCCATTAATTAGAAAATGACAGATGAAATAAGTGAGGATCCCATTTTAGATTTTACCATTGTCATGATTACTTTCACACATATAATATACAATATGATCATTGGAAGGATTATGCCATGCATTTCATGACCCATGGATTTAGCCCATGTCAAATAATTTGAAGAAATAAATTTAAATATGTTATTGTTCTACTCTTTAATTCATTATATTAACTTTATTATTTCTAAAATTGGTCAATTAATTACTTAGCTACGGCTTCATGAATCCCTGTAAATTTAAATTTATAATCATAAATAATTTCAATTCAAATATTCATAACTTTTACATTTCCTTCAATTTTAAAAGTGTAAGATATCACATTTTGGGTCTGAATTCCCAAATCATATCACTCCAAATTGTTTAAACATTATTTGACACTCCTGACATTAACTTAGGGTGCCTCTAAACCTAATTAATAGGCTGAAAAGATTGAGAAATCATTGTTTGACAATTCCTTATTAAATTGATCATTACATTCATTGCTTGGAGGCTGAATACCAAATTTGTATATGATTTTGATGATGTGTCCTTAAAAAATGCCCATACCAAGCAAAATAATTCATGAACATTAACCTATTAAGCTTTTACTTGTAGTTTTAATTTTAATTTAAAGGGACTGGCCCAGGCTTAAATCATAAAAAAATAGGTGATTTTATTTTGGCTTCTTAATATGACCATATGATGTAAACATTTCCGTAGACTAGAACTGCAAAAGTTTTTTAAGTGTTTTGCTGCGCATTCACCAGTTAGACTAAATATCATGAATATAGAGACGAAATTCTCGCATTTCTAATTATTGACATGGTTGTCAATAATTAGAAAGCGGGAATTTTGTCTTTATATCTAGCCTAACTGGTGAATGCGCAGCACAAAAATTTAAAAACTTTTGCAGTTCTAGTCTATGGACATGTTTACATCATATGGTCATATTGAGAAGCCAAAATAAAATCACCAATTTTTTTATGATTTTAGCCTGGGCCAGTCCCTTTAATGTGGATAATAAAAATACATGTACATCCTCTTTATAATTGGGATGTAATATACTACTACAATTAATCAGATGAATAAACCCGGTATTCAAAATATACAACATGTGGCTCAAACTGTACAAGTTAAATGTGAGAAATATGTGCTGTTGTAGCAATCTTGCACATGTTTTTCCAAAGAGCAGGTCACTTCTTTCCAGTGAACATGTTGCATGCATGAAGAAACCTCTCACATGTCTGCAAACATATATATTTCATTGTATGAATATAGAAGTATTTTTTCCTATAATCAAAGTAATTAAATATAATAATACACTTAGGACAAAATGTTCACTTTTAAACAAAACTACATAAAATACAACATTAAGTACTATGAAATGACTGCAACAAATTTTATTCAACCTCCCCCACAAAGACATTTCTGGAGTTGATTATTATTCAACGTTCACTTGCCTAGAAGATGAAAACTTACCAATAAATGCATGCAATAATTTACAAACTGTCATTTAACTTTTCATCCCCTTCGAGAGAAATTAATCACTTTTAGTGAATTGAATGTAATTTCTTATAACTGCTTTAACCTGCTAATAAAAATATTAAAATCAATTCAAGTGATGATTAGTAGTTAAAGGATTAATCGATTTGACTTACTGTTAATAATCAGTGAAACCTCATACACAATGTAGCACAGAACATATTCACTGCAATGTATCTCACTGCCTAGTTTATATCTGGAATATAGAAACAAAAAATCTAAACAAAAAATAAATGCAGTGAACATGGTGAAACACCCCAAATATGATTATTTTTTCAACAATATTTCTTTTTCTGTAACTAATATTTTTGTGATTATTAACAGTTCTGAACTTCAATGTTAGAAGAATAATTGTGATTACATTTAGAAAATAGACATTTAATATGTCAGTGCAAGTGGTGAATTATTTAAGATTACACATATTACAATGTACATACAACTGTGTATTATGCATAATTTCAGTAAATTGGTTAATTACTTTAGATCTAATCTTTACATGTACAATTGGAAAAAATGGTTAACATTTAATTTCTTATATACAATTTCCAGTATCAAATGAGATGGGATTAGTTATAAAAAAGACATATTTATACACAGTGGTTCAAATATACACTGAATGGACAGTTAATTACTTCCACATTTAACTTGTGGTGATAGATACTTTTTTAATTATGCAAATAGATTAATCAAAAATATTAATACATATGTATTACCAAAATTAGGGATGTATTCAGGTTTTCTTTTTTACATGTGGCCCAATGTGAATTTGGTGGGCCTAGTGCCTTTTTGTGTCTCAAACATGGTTTTCTAGGTTAATATCTCAGCTGTCAGATAAACTGAGTTTGGAAAGTTGTGTAAAAAGCTGTGATAGTGGAATGAAGTAATGATTCCTCCATTATTCAAATTGAATTCTAAATATTATTCATGATATATTTGAAGGTAACACATTTGTCTGACATTTATTTCAGGTAAATGTTATTGCAAAAACATTAGGTGGTGAAATGGCCAACTTACCATTATTTTAAACTAGGATGGGGCTGTTCTAATTATTCTGTTAGGGTGCATTGATTGCACAAATGTACACATGTATGAAGGTCCATGAAAAAACAAACATTTTAGGAGGTAAACTTTTAAATTTATGTAGGGGTACTTTCCATTCTTTTTTGTATATGTTAAGGTTATTTAGACCTCTAACTATATTTTGTAGATGTATAAATTAGGCCTAATATAAGACCTAGCCATATAGGCTATTTTATACACTTTAAATTTAATTACATTAAATACTGGTCTGGCTAGGGAAGCCACACCTGTTCTAATGCCTGGTAAATTATACAGACCTGACCTAGAAGCCTAAAATATTCACTACCCGGTAATTGCAACACCATAGATATAGGTCAAATTCAGTATCTAGACCTGAGCCCTTGTAGGCCTAGTCATTGAATTATGTTTTATTCTGACAGATGTACCCCAGATTGTGGGCTGTGGGCCTACTGCACAACACATTAAAACAAAAGGCTTACATGCTACTACTATGTAGGCCTACAGCTAAGTTACAGATCCAGAAGAGGGACATCCTGACCCACCCCCTCTTTTGAAGCTAACTGTACCTCATCAACCCTCAGTCACACTGCTAATTGAATAATATATTCAATTATCACCTAATTTTTAAATTTTGTCTCGCTACCGTGTCGCTAATTTGCATTATTTTACTGTGTTATTTGTCAAATAAACATTTTCTTCTTCTACTGTGACCCACAACTCCAATTGGGTAGAAATGAACCGTAGTTTGGAACCAAAAATTTGCAGATGTTGATGTGTACAGTGTAGGCCCCTAACAGTCATTGCATTCTCAATAGCATTGACATGGATTTCTCTTATTTTGCACACACACTAACCTTTCAGGGGGTGTAGATGTGCCTTTTGTTTTGTTTTTAATAAAAATGCCTGATAGCTGACAAACTGTCAGATACATGTAGCTAGACCATTAGGCAAAGCTATAAAACAAAATGTGTGGTTTCAGGTAGCCCTGCCCTGAAAACATTTGTCCAACATTGTATAATGTTGCCTTTAGCCATGGGCATTGCTAGAAATAAAAATTGTGACAGTTAGCAGGCCCATAGACTGGGGCAGACGAGGCAACCGCCTTGTCTGTCTTTTCACATTTTTTTTCTTTTCATCACTGAAAATTATCAGAAATTTAGGGTTTTCAGAAATTCAGGCTTGGCCACTGAACTCGCCTTGTCTGATTTCCGACCGTGACTACGGGCCTGGTTAGTGCAGAATGGCAACTTCTTTTACGGACTATATATTTTCCCATCACCGAGTTGAGTACTCGTACGGTTATAAGCCAATGCAGGGGCGGATCTATGCGGAGCGGGCCGGGGGCTTTAAAAATTGACAAAAGGTTTTCTGGAACATTCCACTGTAGGCCTGGGGGTTTAATAAAATAGGCCTATAGTATTGTGCACCTCTAAGCTCTGTCCGCTGAGGATAGGCGACATAAAGTTTATTGATTGAAGATCAAAAGATATCCAGGCACAAGGGTTAATTTTTAGCTCAATATCATAAATATGCAGGGTTGGGCAGGCGAAATGAGTCCTGTCGCCACAAATGCCTTTTTTTTAGGTGCTCTGAATGGTCATTTTTAAATATTTACATTACAGATATTTTGCTTTTGTCGCCACATGTGGCGATGTGGCGACCACTTGCCCACCCCTGAATATGTAGAATAGGCCTATAACGATATATTGCGAAGCCAAAATACAGTATAATTGTTTTAGTTGTAAAGCAGACAGATATCAGTGGCGGATCCAGCATCTGAAGAAAGGGGGGGGGCCTATGGGGCTCGCCTCCTAAATTTTTTTGGTAAATTTTAGCCAGTTAAATAGGGGGATTTTCAAAATATTTGGCGAAAATAAGGGGCGCACACGCCTGCTGCCCCCCCCCCTCCCTGAATATGCCTACTGCATTTGGGCTTTGTAGGTAACTGTGCACAGTATAACATGTAGCTATATGCATGCCTAATATAGGCTTATTTAAACAACTTATAATTATATTAAAGACTATCTATAATCTGATAATGTCCATGGCCTATAGTAGACTCTAAGCCTATTTCATTATATTATATTAATTTGGTAGGCCAGGCCTATAGCCTACCAGGCCCTAGCCTATGACAAATCTATGTAGGCGAGATTGCAGGGTTTCCACAGGGGGCCGAGGGAAGGATTCGGTTCAGACCCCCCCCCCCAGGGCGTGCATGGGGGGAGGGTCAGAGGGGTCCTTCCCCCCCCCTCCCATTGAGCTTCAGATTTTCAACAAATTCTGTGGATTTTGGGGGGCGAGCCCCCGGACCCCCCTGTTTTTCTAAATATCGTACCTCTTAAACCCCCCTCTATATCGGGAAGCTGCGGACGCTGCTGCCCCCCCGTCCCCCACAACCCCCCTCAGGCCTAGGCCTTAGTACAAAAGCTGGTTATTTACTAAGTGTTTGAAAATATATAGTGACCTATTCCCTATTTTGTTGTAATTTCAGTTAAGTTAAAATAGGGGGTCTAGGCCAGGGGGTCTAGGCTGTCACTGTGTCTGTGGAATCACCTTCCTCCCCACCCTTTTGCCAATTAGGAGCTCTCTCACACTCAAAACATTCCTGGTGGAAATCCTGAATGGTCGTAGACATACCGGTACATAGAAAAGACACTGTTATAAAAAAAATTGTGTAGGCCCAAACACTTAAATAATAGGCCCTTAGGCTTAGCCTAGGGGGTCTATTAGTATTAGTGTTAGAAAATCAAATAGCACAGCCACAGGCACAGGCCACAGACACAGTGTAGGCTAGAGTTGATCCGAAATCACGTGAATGGGAAATAGCACACAACATGACAAGGTGAGTAGTTTTCCGTTGGCCATAACATTTTTGGCCAAAGTTGTCACTTTCCACGAATGTTATCAACTCTTAGTGAATGTAATAATGCACCATCCAGTTAAATTGCTACGACCGCCGGTTAACAGTTTTTATAACAGAAGTCACTGAACAGCAACAACAGTCTGTCACAACATCGGCCTCTGACAAAAAGTACGACATCACAGAATCTTAAGGCGATAATAATCATACTTTTGTCCTGTGGAACTAGCCCGTTCTGGGAATATGACCGTTGATTTCTGTTCTCCATTGTTCCATTGAACAAGTTGTATTATTTCTGAGACGGCCTAATTATATTGACAGAGAAATTATATCATTTGTAACGTTATCGTTGAAATCCGTGGCACATTTGCAAGCCGTTTCACGACGTCGTCTTGCCGACAACACTCGGAATAAATTGCCGATTTCGCAAACCGGTTTATACCATTGAAATAGAAGCTTTCATCACACGCTGCGGACTGACTGAGTTTACCTTGGTCATCAACCACTGATAACATAACCAGCCAGAACCAGTTTAAACCAGTTCAAACTAGTCTAGACTCCCTACTGTTCGGTAGTCCTACAGGTACACTTCAGGTTAATCTTAGCATTAGAAATAGTTGGCAAAGGGAACGTAGATTTGCTTAGTAGTTATGGTCTACTGCATGGTAGGTCTACCTTCACTATGATATAGAAAATAGACCAGGTTTGGAAAGAAATCAGGAAGAACAACAAGCATAGACTAATTAGATAGGTTAAGGATATAAGTAGGCCTATAGTCAGATTCACATGAAATTCCTCAACCAGGATAAATGAATTTCGAGGATTCCTCAGTCAATAATTTTCTCAACCAATTTTCATGAAATTTTACACACACTATTTTCCATTCACGTCGCGAAGTTTTGATAACTATGTCAGAAGTTAGACCATCAGACTTGTATAGCCTATGATGTAGGCCTAATGAAATTCTGAGACGAAGCTAATGGGTTTATAGAGGTCGACATTCTTATTTTTTTTACCACAACTGTAAAATTTTATTTAATAAGTTTCAAGGGACTCAATCAGGCTAAACTGATCAAAAAAATCGGTGATTTTATTTTGACTTCTTAATATGACCATATGTAGACATGTCCATAGCATAGGCCTACTTGCCAACCTTTTGATATTTATAAAAAATCGGTAGGTTTTAAACTGGTTAGCATTTCGGCCCGCAGAATGGGACCCTGGGTGCACCGAAGGCATAATCAGTCTGCTAGGTGGGGGTCCGGGGAATTTTTTTTTTAAATGCATGTGCTCTATGTGCTATTTCCTGCATTTTAGCCACAGTTTTACCATTCATTTTGAATGTTTTTTGTAGAAACTGTAGTAGATTTACAGGTGTTTTTATTTTTATGAGCTGATAATTTGAAATGCGGTAGGATGGGCATATAAAATCGGTAGGCCGTGGATAGGCCATGAAATCGGAAGCCTACCGCCAGAATCAGTAGGGTTGTCAGGTATGCCATAGACTAGAACTGCAAAAGTTGTTTTAATTTTCGTGCTGCGCATTTACCAGTTAGGCTAGATGTAGAGACGAAATTAGCGTATTTCTTATTTTGGACATGCATGTTTCTTTTTCAGTATTGAATTGTCAGCATTTTATTCTGTGTTTATTTAGGGTGTTCAAGGTCATTTCAAGGTATTAGCATAAGAGCAAGTTCCCAAATCATATAAACTCTATATACTTAGGGGTCTTGTGAAGTTAAAGAATCCGAGAAAAATTCGGTAGTGAATTGGTGGGTGGGTCAAGCCCCAAACCGGATTTTTGTTTTGTGATGTTTTCATGTTTCCAGGGTTTAAAAAAAAAATGAATAAGGGGGTGGGAGGGTGTTGTCTGACCGATCCGATTTTTCTCAGATTTTTTCATTTTTTCAACTTGACCCCTTAAGCGACACCTATGAGGAAATAATTCACCAACTCTCTCATATCATGTGGGCTTTGTGTTGAGACACAAACGGTTGTGTAGCCGTCGGGGGCTGGTAACAGTTGACCTCCACGCCTATTGACAGCAAACACGGCACACACACTAAATGTTGGTTTAATGTCGGCCAACGTCGCAGACGTTGGTCTAACATTAAAACAGCATTGATTGGACCGATTTCTCGTTGTAGTAGTATGTTAAGTAATGTTAATTACTGGCCGTCATATGCGCTTGTTGATGGCTTATTAGAAAGCAGGGAGGGTGATCTTATTGGTGCGGGGAGCAAAATGATAGACCCCCATGTTATCTTGGCAATGCCTTTTATTTATGTTTTAAAGCAGCTCCTTGGGATGACATCAATTTTCATTTTTTATTTTGTAATGAAGTAGTGTATCCCAAAGATCATGATTTTATTTTTTACGGGATTTTTAAAAATATTTTTTATTCACACTTTTATGAATCCGACTGTAACCCAAACAAACTTTGTGTAATCCTAAGCACCTGCTAAAGGACGTTTGAATGTTCCTTCAGCATTGGGCCAGCGTTGAGCAGACAGTCGTTGCTGCGGGGAAACCCCCCTGATCAGCCCGTTCCCACATCAATTAAGGGCGGCAGCTATTGATGTAACTATGTGGTTACTTTAAACAGGCCATCTGATATGGTCAGTATTTGCCGTCTATATTGTGGTATGCTGTAAACAAACTTCCTTACATGACAGTATATGTTTTCGAAATAGAGATTGTTTCGTCTTTTTCAGTGCCTTAACATGGCTTTTTTCACATTTTTATATTTTATTTAAGATCAGTAGGTTATATAGGTTGATATAAATTAAACTTTCAAAATTGACAAAATTGAAAATTCTCATTCCAAGGGGCAGCTCTAAGTAGTAGCCATTTATATTATCAAAATACCCAATTTTTATCATGACAATGCCACTTAAAATAATTTTAGTTATGTTTGTCATACCATGAACAATCTTGTATTTATATTCATGTACATAATATATCTCTTTCATTACTATGACAAATAAATCTGTAATGACTTCTCTTTCTGCAAAAATAATATTTGTCTGTCTGTCTGTCTGTACTATCTTGGATAACACTAAGCCGTTTATTTTATAGGAGTTATTCATGATTATTGAGACAGACAAATGAGACTGGTATAGCCTAATTTATTCACACGTTATTTAATTAAGTGTACACTATGGAATATTATGTCACAACTGGTAGAAATCTGTTCTTTGGTTGACATGTTCGTCTGTAATTATAAGTGATTAATGTCAGATAGTTTGCTGCTTTGGTGTTTCTTATTATCTGATAGCGGGCTCCCTAAGCATTCAATGTTATTGGACAGTAATTTTGGTATCAAAGAACTAATTCAATCGGTACTAAATCCAAGCTTTAACTACGCAGGCACCAATTATATGAGCTGAACCTCAATCCAGCCAACGGGTAGCGAACGCGAATCGCTATACATGTATTACCTGATAACAATAAAAAAAAATTTCATTCGACTGATCCTATACGGGTATGTAATATACAACCTCCTTTAATTTACAGATTTATTGATGTGCGGTGAACTACTTCAAATAGTGTTGCAAGAATACAGTTACGACGCAACTAACTGCAGAACTTGACAGGGCCGGTCAGGGTTGTTATTAACATATTAAAGGTAAGATTTTAATATTTCTTGTGATTACAAAATATTCATTCTAGCAGTACATATATTAATTATACCTACATGCTCATTTGACAGCGGAAAAGGTATGAGATTAAAAAGCGAAATTCTTATCAGTCCGTAGGCTGGAAGGTCATCTGCTTTTAAAAGTTATTGACCCTGATTTTTCTGAAATAGGCCTATATTATATCTCATATATATAAGCCTATATTATATCTTTTCAGATATTTAGAGATGTTACCTATAGTCACTATAGGCCTATAGTTTTACTAATTACAAACTGGTTCTCGTGAATTCACATAGCAATCCTTTTTTCCAATGGAGCCGCCCCTTTTATATTGGTTGTGTTAATGATCTATCTTAGAATTCTGTGAAACGCACTATGACATAGTCACAACGCAGAGTAGAATAACATAATTTTGATAATGTATTTGTCAATACTCAATCAAATGTAACTATTTCGGTACCAAAACGTATTTTTAATGGTCACTATGTAAGCAGATTTTTTCAAAAATTTAATACAAGCCTAGGTTATAAAGGTCATAAAACAGCCAACCATATACCAGTGTTTTTGCCACCATACTCTTCATATACGTCCACATAATTTGCTCCAAATCAATTCTAATCAATATGAAGTGAAACAACAGCGCTTCTAGAACAATCCCGCGTAGCGAGTATAATCAAAATGAGTTATAAATAACGCTTAAGATCATTTTGTTCTTCCTGGGCATAGTTTGAAATATAGAATGACAGCATTGACAATAACTATATTTGCCAATACTTAATCAAATTTAACTAGTCTTGTATGAAAACGTAAAAGTTTTGAATACTGCATCAAATGAATTTAATCTGATGATAATGGCATCTTTTTCTCACTTAGCCTAACTCTTTAACGCTCGACCCCTGGACACAACTACATCCCTCTGCTGAAATTAAACCACCACCCTGTTACAGCCACTAATTCAAACCTTGCCAGGGGTATAAAAAGTCATTGAATTTTACATTCTGTCAATTAAAATAGTAATCAAATTAACCACTTGTGGATGTTCCAAACTAATTTACACTAATTAAAAACCATGTTCAAAATTAGATGTGGTCCACCTAATACACAATAAGCATAAACTGATAAATTTATAACATTAAAGTAATTGTTCTGGAATGGTATAATTTAATTTCAAGAATTGGTCTATCTTACTTTGTGATCAATTAACAACCTGTTGCATTGCAACATTGCCATATTTTAAAGGAATCAATTTGAACTTTTGAGTTTAGTAATTCTCTATGAATAAAAACATTAGCTTGTAAAATACTATTGTTCAGATAAATGTTATTAGAATGCTAGAGACCAAATATGATGTTTTCATTTCTTTCATCATGAAATGCATTCCACCAGTAAATAAAATGAATCCAAAATGTTTGACGATAAGTCTGTGAATTATTTAATGTATCCACGTTACAGCAAAAATCACATATTTCCTAATTTACAATAACTATTTTTTAAAGTAGTTTTTTGTGTGTTGCAAAGCGGTGGTAGAAAACTAAAATGATTGTAAATCTGTCTCTAGAAAACATTCAAACGGCAGCTTGTAAATCATAAGGCCTACTGCACATTTCGTCGGTAAAATCAAATATTCTCTCCATCTCAACTGCGATGTTAATTCGACAGGCTGATTATTTTTAATGAACTGCCAGTGATTTGGTAATATGTAATTACATTTTATTAATGTTGGTTATATCAATGAATCACTTAATAAAAAATAATGTGCTGGGTGCACTAACACATTGTGTGGGCCCCGTCTCAATACCACTTTCTATTCATTTGGTGTACTACAGTGATGTATACTATATAAAATATAATTAAATGTCCGTTCTATATAATGATGTATTGCATGGTGCAGTGGATTAAACAGTTATCTCTACACTTAGTTGAAACAATTTTTTATTACAAAGTAATCAAAATTGACAACAAAACAAACTATATAGTCAACATGGTCAATGGGAACGACTTGATACAACACAATTATTGGCCATATCTATATTTTGACGTATGTTTTCTGAACCCAGATGTGTATTTGCTTAAAGGGACCCCTTGGGATGAGACATTTTCAATGTTGTCACTTTTGAGAATTTAATTTATATGAAGCTATATAGCCTACTGATCTTAACTGAAAATACGAAAAAACAATTTTAAAGCACCGAAAAAGAGTGAAATAGTTGTATTTCCAGGTCGTATATTGCCATGTAAACAAAACAAGTCAGCAATATTCAGCACTTTACATCACATATTCCCACGTATCAGACGGTAAGATCAGAGCAGTCGCCGCTAATTGGTCTCTTATAGTCAGGACACGGGAGGACACACCTGCAGCACTGATTGTCTACCCAACGCTGGGTCGATGCCATCAGCATGTGGCCCAATGCTGTGAAAACATTCAATCGTCCTTCAGGTATAAAAATCGTTTGTTTGGGTTCCTTCTGGTTTCATAGAAATGTTGATTAAAAATATTTGTAAAAATCTAAAAACTCTGAAAAAAATAAAATCTTGATCTGGGTGATACACTACTTCATTACAAGACTAAAAACGAAAATTGATGTTATCCCAAGGGGCTGCTTTAAAACTAAGTGGTATTTAATTTGCACGTGGCATATATTTTTAAATAAAAGAATATTGCATCTTTTTTAAAAAAATGTGTGTATTAAACCTGGGTTAAAATATAAAACATTGAACTTTGCTCGGCATTCAAGGGCAGATTTTTTCCCGCTTGTTCTTACATAATTTTGGTGTGCTTAATTAGAAACTGGCGGATAACATTTTTTCTTTTAAAATTACTTGTCTGTAACGTTTATTCGTGGTCCACCAAGTTGCTACAAATAATTGATTATCGTCAACATGTTTAGCGGTATACGTATAGAAACAGTAAATATATAAAAAACGCTTGGATTTAATGGTCAAATAAATGTCTTTTCTTTCCGAAGACACTACAAAAAAGTATTAAATAAAAATCTTGCAGAAACCATAAATTTCATGTGCTACAAACCATAAAAATACGGGTTTTTCTTATACTTAACATTTTGGTGGTCCGACAAATTCGCATTCAGCACACAGCAGTTAAGTAGAAACAAGTGGATAAACACTTATACACTGAAATGCCGAGCAAAAGTTCCATGTTTCAGATTTTAGCCAAATTTTAATGAAAGGCTGCAATATTTCTGGAAATATAGTATATGTTTTTTTTACTTTTGATAGTTAATCTTTCAACATTGATCGGTTCATGAGCGATTTGACAATTATTGACAACATAATCAGGTATAAATGTATTTGATGCAAAATACACGAATTGTGAGGCCATTAGTGATTGAATAATGACATTTTTACCAATTAACGGCAGATCTATACTACTGCTAGATACTATTACTAAAATCAGAAATAGATAAATCTATTTCTGCTAAAATGTATATTGCGCCTGAACTCAAGTGATTCATAAGCGCATGTTCATTGAAGCTCTTTATATCCTTCGTTAAACAAGTATGTTTTGAGATGTTTTGAGATTGACGAAGTAGTAGTAATAGCTCTGATATCGGCAGGCAAACAGTTCCACAGCCTTGGTGCAGCAGTGACAAAGGCACGATCGCCGGCTGCCCTTCTAAATCGTGGCTGCTTCAGCATAATTGCATTGCTCGTCGACCGTAGTTCACGTCGCAAGGTGTGCTGCTCGACCAGTTCGCATATGTAGGTGGGAGCTTTGCCGTGAATTGCCAGAAATGTTAGTGTTGGTATTTTAAAAATAATCCACTGTGGTACTTTTAACCAATGCAGCTGCATCAAAACAGGTGATATGTGTTCCTGCCGTGGTATACAGGTGACGAGGCGTGCATCAGCATTCTTTATACGTTGTAGTCGTCCAAGTCGTTGCTGATGTAGACCTACATAATAGAGAGCATTACAATAGTCCAGTCTCGACAGTACAAGTGCCTGAACAAGGAGTTGTGTTGCAGTAAGGCTGAGACAACGCCTTATGCGGCGGGTGTTATTTAGCCAGTAATGGCAAGTCGGGCAGCTTTTGGTGATATGATCATTCAGACACAATGTAGCGTCGAATATGACGCCGATGTTACGGGCTGATCCTGAAGGTGAAACACTTGAATCACCGATAGTAATGGTGTCAATGGACACATTATCCACACTACCAGAGGACACAACGATGACGAATTCAGTCTTGCTATCATTCATCATAAGTTTGTGTAAGATCATCCATATACGTATTTCTTCGATGCGAGCCTGAATCCTGGCTAATGCAGTTTGCTGATCGATGATACTATCCACTTTAAACGTAATATAAACTTGAGTATCATCAGCGTAGAGTTGATATCCAGCTCAATAGCGTCTACATATCTTTCCAATAGCCACAGTATATTGCGTAAACATAAACGGCCCAAGAACGGATTCTTGAGGCACTCCAAATCTGAGAGGCATGGATTTTGATGTGGAACCACTAACACTGACAGATTGGAGGCAATCCTGTAAATATGAAGAAAACCACTTCAGTGCAGTTCTTTCAACACCAATATTTGATAGTCTGTTCAGCATTAGTTCACGATCAATGGTGTCGAAAGTTGCCGAGAGGTCAAGCAACATGAGAAAGACACCTTCGCGCCAGTCAAGTACAGATAAAATATCACTGCTGACCCAACTATAGAGCTGTTTCAGTACTGTGTGTCAAATGGTAGGCCGCTTGGTGAGATTCGTGCTGACCTGTTTCCTCTAAGAAGTTGAGCACAATCTTCTCGAGTACTTTGGACAGATATTATTTTTCAAATGTTTTAAAAAATTTGGTCTATTTTTGGCAAAATATTTTTATCAAGAGTTTGATTCAATCTACACTAAATTGGATTCCAGATCACCTTCTTGATTTCCTATTCAGTCTCTCGAACCATTCCAGAGTATTTCAGCTAAATTACATTTTAATACAGAAGCAATTTCCAAATATGACTACGCATTAATTAATTATTTCTTTCGCACTAAATTTGTAAAAATATTTTTTGCGAGCCCAGCCGGGGTTCAATTTTTATTATACGCAGTGCAAGTGCTGTGCAAAGGGTATGAGGGTTGACACAGCAGGTCTGTCTTTGGTTTGGGAGTTCATGACAGGGCTGTGAGACCAACTCCCTGTCATATGGTCCGGTATTATGTCAGTCTGACCATAATCTGACTGACCATCAAACCTATCCCAGAGTTACCTGTACCCGGCCATCACAAGCCCTTGGTAACGAATCATCCCCAATAGGTCAATGGTACGAGACGAGTTACTAAAAGGCAAAATTATAATAGTAGGTTCCGAAACCATGATTCCATGACCAACCTTTGGTAACTAAGACATTTGTCAAAAATAACCTTCTACGTCTCTCTAGAAAAAGTGGGCGGGATTTTGTAGAGCGCAAAATTCAAAATGGCCGCCTTCGATGTCATATACGTCGTTTCTAACTGACATGTGACGCATCAATAATGTCATTCAAAGCATCGGTGACATTAAAAGTTTTATTATGTGACCTTCAAGCACCATATCAAGGTAAAAATGTCCAGTAGTTGTCACAGTGGAAATACAACGTTTTTCATCACCTTTGTAGCACAGAATCTGTTTCTGGTATCAATAATGTGATTCTAGGCATCAGCTATAATTTCACAAAAACTGCAATATATCATTTCAGACGAATATAAAATGGACATAATTTTATCAAATTTAAACTTGTCGAGTGAGTAAAATGAAAACATGAATACAATCGAGATTCAAATCTTAGAAATATAAAGCCAACAGTATTTTGTTCAATACATCTAGATAACCTGCTGCCCCAGTGTGATCGCTGCTTCGACTATAACGTTCCCCGTAGCAATTTTTGCTGGACCCGTTGAGTTGTGACGCAAGGACAGCAATAGACCAACATTTATTCAACCTCGTGTATTTTTGGCGAGCACTCGTGTAGTATAATTAGGGGCGGATCCAGGTTAATTTGTTTAGCACGCACAGGAATCTAAGTTAGCTCTTTAAATTCAGCAATCCCAACGTGCGATCGAGGACAAATCTGATTGTTTTGTGAAATTTGTAGTTTTTGCTGGTAAAGTTTCTGAAGACTACCATACGAAGCAGAGCAGGCATAATCAAAATGACATAGAATAAGGGATGAAGCCGAAAGTCTCTTCGAATATTGTCTTGAAAATTTAGCTTGCCTCCAAAGAAATTTTAGTCGTGAAAAACCTTTTTAAAGACTGGCTTCATCAAAAAGCTTAACATCTAGCGATTGGTCAAGATCATCCCCCAGATATCCCACAGATGTTTTGGCTGTTACTTTTGTTTTACCACATGAGACTTTCATTTCTGAATTGATGTGAAGTTTACTTTTAGTTTCGAAAAGAATACATTCTCTTTTCCCTAAATTGATGGAGAGCCTATTATCGACCAACCATCCATTGAGGGAAGAGAGTTCATTTCCAAGCCTTTCCTCAATTAGGCCACTGTCTGAAACCAAAAGGGCAGAGTTATCTGCATATAAAATAGGTTGGCAAGAAACTGCAGCTTCCATATCATTGACATAAATGAGAAAGAGTAATGCTCCTAGACTTAATCCCTGCGGTACTCCGCAAGGAACCACTCCGGGATCAGAAAAAGTATACCGTTGATTTCAGTCTTCTGATTTCTATTCGCCAGGTAGAATTCTAGCCATGACACTGATAGATCATGGAATCCGAGTGCTTTTAGTTTATGAAGCAGGATTCCGTGATCCACAGTGTCGAAAGCTTTTTGTAAATCTATTATTAGGCCACTATGTTTTTTTCTCTGTTTTAGATGAGCGCGCGCATTAGATTTAGGCCGCGCATTTTTTTCTGCCTATATAGCGCGCGCATCAGATTGTTGCCGATTTAAAAAAAAACTGCTAATTTCGGGAGATAAAAAAAACATTTCAAAAAAACAAATTTATTTCAGGAGATAAAAAAACATTTTCCCAGCTATGTTTTTTTTTGCTTGTTTTTTCGTCGCCCTCAATAAGTTTATTTTAAATAGGTCAAAAGTTTGGTTTTTTTCGTCGCCCTCATTAACTTTTCTAGAAATTTGTCAAATGTTTTTTTATTTGGGCGCCCTCATTAACTTTTCTAAAATAGGTTCAATGTTTTTTTTCCTAAATGTTTTTTTCACCGCCCTCCATTATTAGATTTTATTTTTTTTCTAATCTAAAACAGAGAAATAAAACACAGTGGCCTTACCATGCCTGTTTAGAAACCCAAACCCTTGTCCATTTGAAAGTAGATATGGACCGTTAGATATGTAAGACAGGTATCGGTCGAATAAGAACTACGAAAGCCTGACTGTAAATCGTAAAAAAAAATTTGAGATGTCATATAAGATTCAATCTGGTTGTAAACACCCTTTCCAATAGTTTTGAGACAACTGATAGAATTGACACAGGGCGATAGTTGCCCGGGTCGGTTTTAGAATTGTGTTTGTAGAGTGGTGCAGCTCGTGCAATTTTTATGGTATCATCATCAGACTAGCTTTAATTTTATATAGTATTGTAGGCTCAGCTTCAACCGGCGATAGGCAATGTTTAAAACGACCCTGAGCATGATAGCCAGCCTTGACTGACGATCGGAACCAGTAGCCCCAGGTACAATCGTCCCGCCGATACATATGCAATACAGCCATATAGTCCAGTTTAAATCTAATCTGGGACCAGTATACCCTTTATATCCGGTTCACGGTAACCACCCCAGTAATTGATGGATATATTATTTAACAGCTGTAATTCTTTCTACACTTCTCTTTAATATATGTGATATATTAAATAAAAAAATGTGTAAAATACAAAGTACGCACAAACATATTCACTGTCACCAAAAACACATCCCAGCTATTTTTATTGGACAACTGATGCCTAGAATGTCATTTCTGATACCAGAAAAGGATTCAGCGCCACAAAGCTAATCAAAAACGACAGATCGCAAATCATCGCATATAACTATAGCTATTTCACTTATGAAAAAGTTGTATTTTCACGATGATCAGCACCGCTGATGGTCATTTCTAGCCTTCATTTGGAGATTTATGTCATGGAAAAAAGTTGTTTTCCTAGAATAACATTATTTATACCAGAACTTGATTGTGTGCCCCAAAGTTAGTTAGAAACGACAAATCACATGTAGCTATTAGACAACTTATAAAAAAGCTGTATTTTCGATGTGATAACTAGCCTACTAGTCATTTTTCACCTTGATATGGTATTTGAAGATCACATAATACATATTGCAAAGTCAACGATGCTTAGAATGGCATTATTGATGTTGAAGGTCTAAGAAGACTAAAAATATAATTTGAGGTTCAGAAATGAGTTCCACGCCCTAAAATTAGTTAAAATGACATATCACAATTGATTATGGGATTATTGGTTAAAAATCGATTTTGTTCAAAAGGCCACTGGCGGCCATCTTGGATTTTTGCGATTTTCGGCCAAAACGCGACATTCGTATTTTAAAATATAATGTAGTTCACATTAATTTATGTATCCATTTTATACCTAAATGCATTCAAACTTCACTTCACTGGGAGACTAGTGTGTGATATAAGTGGATACTTGCTTATCACTGTGATCGATGGCGACCATTTTGGATTCTACGCTCTAAAAAAAAATCAAGCTCACTGTTTATAATGAAGCATAGAAGTTTTTTTTTGACAAATACCTTTCAGCTACATGCTACACTCGTTAAACCACACTTGCTAAAGGTTGGGCAGGGAGTTATGGTTTTGTAACCTACTATTATATGATCTTTTGACCTTTGTGCGCCCTTTTGACCTAAATTTATGCCACTTCCACCCCCTGGACTTTTGATTTGTTTCTACTTGCTTGCCATATTTTTAACAATTTTTTCTAAATATTTCCAGCCTATTACAAATTTGTTCCAGGCTGCAGTGCTTTAAAGGCTAAACTTTCGTGGACTGATGTGGGATTCGAACCCATGACCTTTTTAATGTATAACAATCGCAGCCTCAAATATTCGCATCATTCGTAAGAAAATGGCAAGGCAACGCAAAGTGGTCAACGCACCAAGAAAAACATTTTCTTGAAAAAAATCTTGTGTATCAGGGTTTGGTCTAGAGCAATTATAAAACAGAACAATCTAACGGCTTTTTTGCTCATATTTATATTTGCTACGTCGAATGTTATTGTATTAGTAGAAAGGCTACTGCTGCTCTCACACTAGCGAATATACTGGCGAATATATCGAATATGAATCTTTGCAATTCGCAGTGAATTTGCCCAAAAATTGTGAATAGATAGCGAATATTTCCACCTCAGTCATCCCTCGACCTCTCCCTACGAATATATTGCAAATGCACTGCAAATGCTCGCCAACGCTTGCCAATGCCTTACGAATTGCTAACAATCGTTGCAAATGGTGCAAATGGTTGTAAGAATACATTCTGAATATGACGGTGGGCTCATTGCTTTCTTGAATTTAACAGTGGTAAGACGTTCGCGAATAATGTGAAACAGCGAACGTTACAAACGCCTTGCAAATGCCTTACTGTGAGAGCAGCATGATGATGTATTGCAATAGTATAGTAGATTGAGTAGCACAGTGCTGAACTTTTAAGCGCGTCCGTATTATAACAGTCTATATTAATTACTGTATAAATTATATGATATCAGAGCGCATACTGTACAAATATATTTAGCAAGACTATTAGAGCTGAGATCAAGTATAATAAAATTATAGTCTGTCGCATCTAGCTCATCACCGCCCATCGTTATGTTGTTATTGAATAAATTGGGGTTGGATACTGTTCTTGGATCAAAAGATCTTGCATTTTAAAAGATACACGTGTTATCAAAAATACATATCTTTTTTTCAGGCTAGTGTGCTGCGGTGGGAGGGTAAGTTGAAACGGCTTGACTCTCGACACTTATTATTTCCTTTGTGTGGGTAACCCATATACATACATGATTCTGTAGATCATTTTGTAGCTCTTATCTTGTGGTAAACCACAATTTGTCTCACGCGTGCGCTATGACCTTGCGGTCAGATTTTGATCTCATGCGTTCAGTACATAACATCATTATAAATACATGCCAGTGTTTTATTTCCTACCTTTGTTTTATTTGATACGTCCCTTTGAAAGCTCCGTATAATACTAACACTATCATTCATGATATTACACCTTATATGCCATGGTGTCAGAGCACGGATTTTAATAAAGATGATTTATCGACTCTTACAATCGATGTAACGTAAAACCTAAAATCATCATATTCTGCTGTGTGGTTGACTCACTTTAGAAAGTTCTTGACTTTAGTCTCTCATGGTCATTTCAACCGAACGCTTAGGCTTCTCTGTAAACAAACAAAATAATTATAACTACTATAGAAACAATGTGCCTCTATACTAAATATATTATAGACCAACCGTTTTATACCATTATCATGATGAGAAATTAGTAATCGATGTCAAATTATAAACTAACCAATTTGAACAATGGTGCTAAAAATACGATTAAGGTCAAATTAAATAATTTGCAGAGTATTTGGAAACATAAACAAACTATATTTTGAGACATCCTAACTAGATATTGTTAATATTGAATGCAGGTGTAAATAATTGTTAGAATACATGATTGGCACGCCAGCCATGCATGCGTCCCGGTGTAACAGCACAGATTACCCCCGCTGACTGGTCTATACCCGGGTATAGTCTGGACTATGCCCCAGGTATACTCTGGGAGCTCCAAGACTATTCCCCATGGTATACTCTGGGAGCCCCAGAGTTTACCCCACATGCCCAGACTAAGCCCCGCCATATTCAGGGTGGAGTGTTGTAGTCTGGGCGATAGGGGTATATTCTGGGAGATATTATATATGACTATATATAATCAATTAAAGATGTACATGTAATATCTGATCACAGTTCAAGTTCAGCCATTTCATTTGACATATACATGTAGAAATACAACATTTTAACAAAGTAGTAATCGTCCCTCTGGAGCAACAAGGTGCCAAGTCCATTTTTGATTGAAAAGTCACCCGGAGTGCAACAATGTGACATGTTGCTTTGGCACATTGTTGATCCAACGTAATAGTTTAAAGATACAAAATAAAAAGGTGCCATTGTAAGTTGGGACCTTCTTGTGTGAATTGCTTTTCATTTTGTTAAGTCTGGTGAGGTTTGAAAGAAAGTCCCAAAACAAGATGGCACCTTGTTGCAGTAATCAAATATTGACTCGGCCCCTAGTTTCACCAGTGGGTAAGCTACATAAAATATGTACACATATTTTGCATCACGGCCTACACCATCCAGGGAACACCGTAACCTGGTCCAAATAATTAGATTAACTGAACTAAACTTCTTGCCTTATTTCTATTTACCCTCTTGTGCGACAGGGGCCCGGGCTAGGTAATGTCTTGCTCAGTGTAACAAGGTGCCATCTTGTCTCAGTCCTGAAACAAGATGGCACCTTGTTACACTGACCAAAAAATTACCTAGCCCGGGCCCTTGTTTTTATTTTTTTATTTGATGTTTTATTTACGTGATCTTTCCAGGTAAGCTGTGTATTTATTGCTAGACCAAGAAAATTGAATTGATTTACGTGTTCAAGTTTTGTATTGTTTAATTTCTAACTAGTATTTTTTTTTACGTTGGTGATGAAAAATCATGAATTTCGATTTACTTACATTCAGAGAAAGTTTATTTAACTTTAGCCGTATAGCTAATTTTGATAATTCCTTATGTATATCAAATTCCTTTAAATTCCCCATCAGCATTGTATTATTATCTCCATATATATCATATATTTAACTGGGCCTCCGTGGGATGAGAATTTTCAAATTTAACTATTTTTGAAAATGTACTTTATATAAAGCTATATAGCCTACTGATATTGAGTAAAATATAAAAAATATGGTAAAGCGCTGAAAAAGACTATAGCTCTATTTCCAAGACGTATATAGTCTTATAAACAAGCTTTTGTACATCATACAACACATTAGACCACAATACTGACAATCTCAGACGGCATGATCAAAGTAACCACCTGGTTACATCAATAGCTGCCGCCCTAATTGGTCTGGTGGCTTCTCCCATAGCACCGATTATCTGCTCAACGCAGGGCCAACGGCATGAAAAAGTGACCCAATTCTGTAGGAACATTGAACTTTTAACAGGTGTTCAGGTATACAAATAGTTTGCTTGTGTTTTCGCTGGATTCATAAAAATGTTGATAAAAATATCCAAAAGAATCTAAATCTTCTGAAATAAATAAAATCATTATCTGTTGGATACACTACTTCACTAAAAAATTAAAAACCAAAATTGATCATTCCACGGACACGCTCTAATGCATTTTCTTCTTAATAACATGTCGTTTATATGTACAATACATAATAAAGGGCCAATAATTGAACCTTGAATTACCTTGTCCATGTTACACGTTATCCTGTCAATTACTTCTAAGGCCGCTAATTCAGTTGAGTGTCAAAATAGCCAAACCTCCAAGCACAACACATTTACTGTCAAATATATTATTTGTGTGATATAACGCTACAATTCTTAAATTATAAGAACATTCAAATAATATACTTTATCTACACCACCCGATTCTAGGCTAATTTTAGATTATACCCAGCGATTGCTCAGATTGAACCTTTTTTGGAATGTTTGTATGTAGACCAGAGGTGGCTGGGGGTAAGGTGTCACCCGGAAAGGGAATTTAAGCCACTATTATTTTTACATAGCTGGACTACTCAAGGGCCAGAATCTACCTGTTGATCATGTAACTGCCGCTGCTTTACTAAAACATGGCCAAAAATCTACATGACCTATATTTCATTGACAAATGCACAATAGAGCTTTAAGTTTGTTTTTTAACCCTAAATTTTACCTATTTTTCATAATTTTCAGTGAGTAGTCAAAATTCTTTTCTCTCAGTTGATTTTTGTATGGTATGAATGTTTAGTTTTGATTCAAATATGTTTTAGAATTATTGTTGACTTAAAAAAAACCCATTTGGAATTAAAATAATGAGTTATGTGAACATATGTTTTTGGTTAGACGTACTATTTGTTCACTTTTCTTCAGGCTCGGGAAAATTGATCGGATCTCACATTATTGCCCATTCTGCTTATTAGTTACTAAATACGTAATATTTGTACCAGAAAACTTTTAAATATTAAATTTACAATTGATTGTGCTCATATATAATATCTCCCAGAGTAGCTATCCCCCCGACTATGCCCCACAATGAATCCGATAGGGTATAGTCTGGGCATGTGGAGTATACTATTGGAGCTCCCAGGATATGGGCGATCACGTTAATGGTAGATCATCGAGTTAATTCCACTATGTTTTCTTCACTGTTTTAGAGGAGTACGCGCATTACATGAGGCTCGCACATTACCAAAAAAACATGTTTTTTCCACCCAGCGTGCGCATAAAAAAGACATTTTTTCAGCGCCCTCATAAACTATTTCAAAAATTGGTCCAAAGTTTTTTTTTATTTTGTCGCCTTCATTAACATTTCCAGAAATTAGTGAAAAGTTTGTTTTTGCTTAAATGTTTTTCCAACCCTCCATAACTTTGGTATATTTGTTTATTGGACATTATCGATTAAATGATTTTAGATTTTTTCTCAGAATGTAAGTTAAAAACATCAGAATAATCTGATCTGTGAAATCCATACGCAGAAAATTATTGCGTTGATATGAATGGCACAAAGTTCTGCTGTGAGTGAATATTGTTTCACGTCGCTTTCAAAACTTTCCGCTGCTTAGGCTGCTGTTAATATGATATTTTTTTTTATTGGAGATAGATTAAATAATGGAAAAAGACTTGTAACTGAATAACCATCCAGAAAGAGGCGAACATATACCCATGTACTTTTGAACTCGTATACAGGGTGTTGAAAGAGTTTTAAGCAGCCCGCGCGCCGAGGCGGGTTTTTCCGCATAGTCATTAGCTGCCGCCTCCGCCTCCGCCGCCGCCGCCGTTATTTGTTTTCATAATAGCTACTAATCTATCAGCTTCTGCTTCCTCATACTTTACATAGCCATCACTGGAGATTTTTCATGACATTTTGATCCTCGTATAATGAATTATTTAATCACTTCGGCCACTAACGAAGAAATGTTCGTTAGCGCGTTTCTGGAAAAAAGTCTCCATCAGATCTTCTTTTAATTTCACAAATATGCTCAGCTGAGTCAGCCAGTGACTTCGGCCGTATTTTCGAACATTGAAAAGCTACGAATTTTCATAATCGTAACTTACGAAGTTTTCTCACGAAATTTATTCTGGCCGAAATTTTGTATCTTTGTATTCTCGAAAAAGTTACTAGAATTCGTAGCTAATAAATTTCGTACATCAATTTCGTAGAATTGTTAATCTTTCAACTTCCCCAGTTCACTGTTTTAAAATGCCCTAATTTTATTACCAGTGGCCCAGTATACTCATGTTTTGTTTTATTTTGATCCTCTCGGTGTCATCTTTGTGGAATATATCCCTTCCGACATATTTATTTCTAATCATGATTTTTTCAACGTCAATGGTTTAACAGCGTTGTTTGTTTGTTTGGTTGGTTGAGCTAGCCCATATGCAGCCTGTCCGAGCCTTCCGACAATGGGCCTATATCAATATTAGCATGTGACGAATAATGTCACGGCATGCCTAAAACGAAAAGGAACGCAAATGACCTTATATTTTATTTATGGACCAGCTAATCTACATCCTTGACACAACAATTCTCAGCTTGGTCTATAGTTTATGACTGCTACTTCGTAACTTACGACACCACTTTCGACTTTGTAACTTTATGGCAATATTTACGAAATTTATTAGAAGATACGAAATTATTTATTCGTAGAAATTTCGAGAATAGGATAGAATGGCAAAAGATACGAAGTTTAGTAAAAATTCTACGAAATTTCGTACATTTGGCCACTTACGAAGTTCGTAACTCTTCGAGAATACGGCCCCTGATTAACTATTGGGAGCAAGAAATGTAAAAATAGCCGTTTTGCTGCCATTTAAGGTTATATGTACACATTACATTCGAAAAAACAGTTAAACAGTTATATTACGAGCTATCATTGGTGGCCATCTTGGATTTTTAATTTTTGTGTTTTTCCTGCTTAAAACAACAATACCAGGATAAAGGGGGTAAAGACGCTTTATTACTAAACAATACTAACTACGTTACAAAGCCCAACTATTGGCAAGCAAGCGCAATGCGACCAGAGTGAAGTGATAACATAACATAGCACCAATTGAAAAAAAAGAGAAAAAAAAATAAAGTAAGATATAATATAAACACTGTGAAACAGCAAGTAGAGCGCGCGAGGCGTCTGGTCAGCGCGACATACAGACCAGAGTGCCTTGGTCAGACGAAAGCAACGTGTAACCTGATGCCAACAGGACAAGAACGTACCAGGGTGTACCAAACCCCTAAGTACCCTGCTGACAGATAGGCTCCAGCCTCTGTACCCCGTCACCCTGGCGCGGCGGGTTCTGTGGGCTGTCTAAATGAAGGTTATGTGCACTCTAAACAACATACTAGGTTCTTTAAAAAAAGACCTTCAGTACTATCACCATGCAACCCCAGGTGAACCCTGCAAGGGTTCTCCTGGAGTTGCATGGTAATATTACTAAAGGGTTCCTTCTAAAGAACCTATATTGTTTAGAGTGTGTGCTGTCTAAATGAAGGTTAACCATGGTTAACCTTACACATAAAATACAAGTTGTCCACCTAAATTGTGTTCTTGAATATGTGCAGGGATGATTTCCGTCAGCTAACTTTTTTAGAGCGGCCCATGTATGATGTCCTGAAAAAGAGTAGTTTTGGCTCCCTGTGTAATACGCATTTCTTGCACTCATAACTCTGTGATGGCTATTGTGTTTGCCCTAATATGTCCGCCATCTCTTTACTACATCGACCGTCTCTAAAGCTGATTTAGGAGATGAAACAGTAATGTCGGGCCACCTATCTGAAACCCCTATGATAGACACCAATAATTGGGAAAATAAATTAGCAATATATCATATTTCCAGCAAAAGTTATAGACATTTACTATTCTGTCATCCTTTTTTATAAGACCGCTATATTTATTTCTGGACTCCAAAGTAAAATGTTTTTTGGATAGATCATGCGTATATGAAAACTCTCTGGTAGACACCAAAATAATAATTATGCTCCTATTCTGTCTAGAATGAAACAAATTTGTGTTTGGTACGAATTCTGTTTGACCTTGCCAAATTGCGGCGATCTTAGATTTTACCCACAATGCAATGTGTAGAGTACTCTCTGGCCACACAACTAGATCGGGCATGCATGAAAAACATAAGACACCGACATCACTATTCTGCTTCTACTATGTCGAAAATTATATGAATGTATTGTTTGACCTTGCACAAATGACGGTCATCTTGGGTTTTGCTCACAATGCAGTGTACAAAGTACTTTCTGGTCATACCACTATGTCAGACTTAACTGAGACACCTATGGTAAAAAAACAAAAAAGCTGGCGAAAAGATAACAAGATGTTGGACTTGTATATTGGATTTTACTCACAATGCAAGAACCTTCTGGCCTCACCATTAGATCAGACATACATGAAAACCGTTTGACGCATGAATGATATCAATTTAATGTTTCGCCTTGCACAAATGGCGGCCATCTTGAATTTTTGTCGCTGCTTGTCGTCTTGAATAAATAAAAAAAATGTTCTCATATGCTAACTTTGATCAGGATAGACTACTCAAGCCTCTAATAAAAATGGTGCTTTTATCCGTCCAGTAGAGATAATCCTAAAAATTGCTGCTTAGCCACCTGACTAAATTGCAAATCAAATTTCATTAGAAAGCACAATATAGCAATCACTTTAAAATACATTGTATTCCAATAGAAAATTAAGTAGGTAATATCAAATAACAGGCTAATAATATTATATCATACTATGGGGAAAGCACATAATTATTAGTTTTAAATGTAAATACATGTTATATGCATGCAAAACAACGCATGTGCAACTCGTTGGGAAGTAAAGTAATATTATGGGCACCTAGCACTCTTAAAATACTATTCTGTGTCGAATACAGCTAATATTATTAGATTATACAAAAAATATATAATGTATCACATAATGTTATGAAGACATTTTTGTTTGATCAGCCAGACTCCCATTGAAAGCACATCAGGAATATATATATATATATATATATATATATATATATATATATATATATATATATATATATATTATATCACCCATCACCCTTAAACGCTTCTCCATTGTTTCCCCATTGCCATTGATCACCTTTTCCTGCCTCTTCGTCGTCTTTTAACGCCTCTTTGCCGCCTTTAGCGCCGCTTCGTCACTCTTTAGAGCCTCCCCATTGTCATTTACCACCTAGATATGTCGCTTTTTAGTGCCTTCCGGTTGTCATTTATCTTCTCATTGTTGCCTTTTAATGATTCGTCTTTGCTCTCTAACGCCTTTCATCACCAATTACTGCCTGCACGTCACCTTTTAACGCACACTGTCGCACTTTAGCCTACTTTCTGTCGCTCTTTGTACACTGTGTTGCCCTTTTGCTCACATTATTTAGCCTTCCGGTCACACGCCCCTCAATCAGCCTTTGATGCATCTTCGCCACTCTTTAACGCTTCTCCATTGCTCTTTGTCGCCTTTTAGTGCCACTTTGTAGCCATTTAGCATCTCCTATTGCCCTCTAACGCCCTTTAACGTCGTCGTTTAATGCCTCTCCAACTAAATTCTAAAATCATTTTCAGCACCCCTAGGATATCTACTTAAAGAATTTTGATGTTCACTTTGAAAAAAATTGTCCCACGGGGGTCTAATTAGCATATTTCCAAGATGGCCGCCAACCGCTCTATGTCTGGGACATACTTATTTTGGTCAATCTGTAGCGCATGTTTTTCATCGATTTGTCCGTGAATTATCAACCAATTTTCATGAAATTTCGTACAGGCCATCTCCAAGTCATGTTCTAACATCGGTAAAAATTTCGTAAACTTATATACAGTATTTCAAAAGTTAGACCATTTGACATGTAATAAATTAAAATTATGACGTTCCTTTATAAACCTATTACACTAATTCTGGAATTTTATTACATGTCAAATAGTCTAACTTTTGAAATATTCAATATAATTTTTCTAATTTATTACCGATGTTAGAACATGATTTGGACATGGCCTGTACAAAATTTCAAAGAAATCGATTCAGAATCGACGGATAAATCGACGAAAAACATGCGCTACAGATTTGTCAAAATAATTGTGTCCTGGATATATATAGCCTATATAGTTTAGCAGATAAGGTAACCTATTGTGCATTTTATGATTAAAGCATGACATTTCTACCACTTGTAAGGGACATTTCTAGATGTGGAGGTAGACTGGATTTGCCCTCTGATGACCTAGACGTCATTGACGTAAACTTATATACAGTATTTCAAAAGTTAGCCCATTTGACATGTAATAAATTAAAATTATGACGTTCCTTTATAAACCCATTACACTAATTCTGGAATTTTATTACATGTCAAATAGTCTAAATTTTGCAATATTCAATATAATTTTTCTAATTTATTACCGATGTTAGAACATGATTTGGACATGGCCTGTACAAAATTTCAAAGAAATCGATTCAGAATTGACGGATAAATCGACGAAAAACTTGCGCTGCAGATTTGTCAAAATAATTGTGTCCTGGATATATAGCCTATATAGTTTAGCAGATAAGGTAGCCTATCGTGCATTTTATGATTAAAGCATGACATTTCTACCACTTGTAGAACATATCCTAAGGGACATTTCTAGATGTGGAGGTAAACTGGATTTAACCTCTGATGACCACTTCGAAAATATTCACTGCTCTATATCCCAAAAGTGTGTCAAATATTCGAAGGTCAAACTGGCAAAAAATAGTTAAAATGTCCACTTGTTATCAATTTACACACTGTTGTGGTGCAGTCATTTGTTACAAAAGACTGGTTTTGACTTATTGTTCGTCCTATATATTGTCAACACACATTTTAGGATATTAAGGATAGTATCAGCCTTGAGAGGGGGGCTATCTCCTAGGTATTCCACTTATTACGCTCCTTCTTCAACATTTAGTTGAACGGACCAAATCACAATAATTATGCACCATTGTAGAACATCAGCTTGGGCTCCCATAGCAAAATATTGATAAATAATTGGGATATGAAGTTTGAAATGGGTTTGGGTAGTGTTTTACTGGACTACCATCTGAAAGCAATTTGAAGGTCATGTCAAGGTCATTTCAAGGTTAAACCGACAAAACCTGTTTTTATGATCACATGTCTTCTTCAGAGCTGTTTCAATTTCTTTTTCAAACGTGTCTTCACTGTATATGTGCTCTGAGACTAGAGAAAACTAAGAGGAGCCTGAGCTTCAGTGTGGTGGCATGTATAGGCCTAGATTTTTTCCAAGAATTACATCTATCTACATCAACCTAACTTTATGTAAGTGAGCCATATCTGATAATTGACAGCTCAGTTTCATTATCGTGATTTCCATTAATGTAATTGGTTGTATGCCTACATTGTTGTCACTGTTTACTATCCTACATGTAGCAATCATGTCTCTTTCAACAAGTTTGGTCAACAAAGCAATGTCTTCTAATTCGGGACCACATTATTATCTATAGGCTTACTGTAGATAGATGAATAGTGTAAGCCATGTGAGCCAAAAGTATGGCGTTGATGTCATCACCTTTTTCTAGTCTCTCCAGTCTAATGGTCCAGGTAGCTGGAAGTTGTTAAAAAACACATAAATTCAGAGAAAATGACGGCTTCCTATAATTATTTATTATAACTGTTCGATTCGACAGTTAAATTGTATATAGACTATATTCTTAGCGTGACCCTAGTATCCTAATGAAAGTAGCGAGCAGGTTTTCATCCCCCGTCCGTAGGAGAAGGGGGGATTTTAGTTGCGCCTGGATCTATCACACGTGAGGCTCATGCATCAGGCGGTACTTTGATTTTGTGGGTGCAATAAATAAAAAAAATAGTGGTCATTTGTTTCAATTGAAATCACATTCTCAACAACATGGTGATGTGTAAGTGATTTAAAGGGACTGGCTAAAGCTAAAATCGTCAAAAAATCGGTGACTTTATTTTGGTTTCTTAATATGATGTAAACATGTCCATTAACTAGAATTGCAAAAGTTTTAAAATTTTTGTGCTGCGCATTTACCAGTTAATAATAATAATAATAATAATAATAATAATAATAATAATAATAATAATAATAATAATAATAATAATAATAATAATAATAATAATAATAATGGTGAGTTCTTATATAGCGCACATACAATGCTCTGTGCGCTTCACACATATTACCCCTGGTCACTGGACCTGTTCCTTCATGTACCATTTCAACTCCCTTTTTGAAGCATACAGCACTTGCAGCCATTTCGGCGCTAGGAACTAATCGCACACATTGCCATCTCTGTCCTACCAGGTACTCATTTACAAGTAAAGCATGTGAGGGTAAAGTGCCTTGCCCAAAGACACAACATCGAAATAATGTCCCAACATTGAGAGGGGAGAAACATGATATTTCTCTGAAAATCCTGCACCAAGCGGGATGCGAAGCCGCACGGTAGGCAGCGACATTGGCAAAGCTCCGCGCTCTAACCATTGCGCCATTTCCCTCTCTGTATAGCTAGGCTAGATATAGAGAAGAAATTCACGTATTTCTTTTTTTCTACATGCATGTTCGAAATAAGAAATCAGGAATTTCGTCTCTATATCTAGCCTAACTGGTAAATGCGCAGCACAAAAATTTGAAAACTTTCGCAGTTCTAGTCTATGGACATTTTACATCATTTGGTCATATTAAGGAGCCAAAATAAAACCACCGATTTTTTAAATATCATTTTAGCCTGATTGAGTCTCTTTAAGACCCTGTCACCATGATATATATAAAACCAATTATTCGACCATTCGGTATTCAATTCATACTGAATAGACTGTATTATTTTCTACTAGGTCCTTGTCCATGTCCTGTCGACAACAGTTATATTATAACTAGACTAAACATTTAACAGCCACCAAATAGGATATATAATAATAAAACCGCTATAACGGTCTACTATTTCGTTATAACGGTCTAGTATCTCGTTATAACGGTTTAAAAATCCGGTATAACGAGCTACTATTCCGCTATAGCGGTGTATTATTTCGTTATAACGGTCAAGTATTTCGTTATAAGGATATACTTATCCGTTAAAACGATCTACTATCCCGTTATAACGGTCCAGTATTTCGCTATAACGGTCCAGTATTTTGTTATAACGGCGTATTATTCCGTTATAACCGTCCAGCATCGCGTTATAACGGTCTAGTATTTCGTTATAAGAGTCTAGTACTGCGCTATAACGGTCTAGTATTCCGCTATAACGGTCCAGTATTTCGTTATAACGGTCTACTATTTCGTTATAACAGTACAATATTCCGTTATAACGGCCTAGTATTTCGTTATAACAGTCTAGTATTCCGTTATAACGGGCTAGTATTTCTTAAAACAGTATACTGTTTCGTTATAACGGTCTAATATTTTGTCATAGCGGTCCAGAGTTTCGCTATTACGGTCTACTAATCCGTTATAACGGTCTTCTAATCCGTTATACCAGTCTACTAATCCGTTATAACGATGTACTAATCCGTTATAACTGTATACTAATCCGTTATAACGGAACAGTAGACCGTTATAACGGAATATGAGACAGTTATAACGAAATACTAGACCGTTATAACGGATTAGTAGACCGTTATAACGGATTAGTATGCCGTTATAACGGATGAGTAGACATTATAACGGATTATTAGGCCATTATAACGGATTAGTAGACCGTTATAACGTTATACTAGATTGTCATAACAAAATACTAGACCGCTATAACGGGATAGTAGACTGTTGTAACGGGTTAGTAGACCGTTATAACGAAATAATAGAACGTTATGGCGAAGTACTAGACCGTTATAACGGTATAGTATACCGTTATAACGAAATACTAGACCGTTATAACGAAATACCAGACGGTTGTAACGGAATAGTAGACCGTTATAACGTGATACTGGATCGTTATAACGTGATACTATACCGGTATAACGGGGATAGTAGACCGTTATAACAAAATACTACACCGTTAAAACAAAATATTAGACCATTATAAAGGAATAGTAGACCGTTATGACGGGATAGTAGACTGCTATAACGGATTAGTAGACCGTTATAACAGATTAGTAGACAGCAATAACGAAAAACTAGACCGTTATAGCGGGATAGTAGACTGTTATAACGAAATACTAGACCCCTATAACGGAATAGTAGACTGTTATAACGAAAAACTGGACCGCTATAACAAAATACTAGACCGTTGTAACGGAATAGTAGACCGTTATAATGGGATAGTATACCGTTATAACGGATCAGTATACCGTTATAACGGATTAGTAGACCTCTATAACGGATTAATAGACCGTTATAACGAAACACTAGACCGGTATGACGAAATACTAGGCGGTTATAACGGAATAGTAGATGTTATAACGGGATAGTAGATCGCTTTAACGGATAAGAAAACCGTTATAACGGATTAACAGACCGTTATAACGAAATACTGGACCGTTATAGCGGAATAATGGACCGTTATAGCGAAAGACTAGACTGCTATAGCAGAAAAGTAGACCGTTATTCTGAGAGACTAGACAGTTGTAACGGATTAGTAGACCGTTATAACAGATTAATATATCGTTATAACGGATTAGTAGATCGCTGTAACGGATTGAAAAAAAGTCTTATTGTCATAAAAACTGTGGAAGCAGTAAGGCTGCATCACGTCTTATAGAAAAATACAAGACGACTTCTCTCATTGTGGACGGAATGGCCTATGAGCTCGTCTCCTCAAATGGACACGTAAGCAATATTACACCACATATATATGTCTTATAATATGGGCTTACATTGATATTAAAGGTTTAGTTTTCAGTGTTCTTATTTATGTCAGGTCACTGTAAACGAGATCTACTCTTTGCGATCAGACCAGGAGGAGACCGACTCACGGATTGTCCTATATCTTCCCCATGCAGAGAATCTTAGATTTAAATCAGCAGTTGTGCATACTCCGGATTCAGATATATTCTTCATCCTACTTCTCCATGCACATGACCTGACCATCACTATCTACCTTGACACTGGCACAGGAAAGCACAGGAAGCTCATCAACATTGGTGAACTGGCTGACGAACTAGGAAAAGATTGGTCTGCCACTATACTTGGTGTCTATGTCTTCTCAGGGGAGGACTGTAGCAGTGCTTTCAAAGGGAAGGGGGAGGTAACCCCGTTGAAAAAACTCCATATAAAATATTTCCATTGTTTAACGTTGTAAACAACTTAGGGAGTCGTGGACCGTGACAACAGAGGTAAATTAGCAGCTAGAAGTATTTACTTGTTTCATGTATGGTAAGCCCCGTGAAAGATCTGTGAATGTGGTCAGAAGCAAACTACTCAAGGATATGGTTGGAGAGGATGATACTCTTAGCTCAAAGTCAAAGGTTGATATGGTTTGCTTGCCTTGATCTATGTCAGGACTCTCTCGTACCACATATTCAACGAGTCAAGCCTCATGTAAAAATGAAATGAATCGGGCTTTAGGCCACCTTTGCGCACATATAGGCTAAACTGGGCCAGAAGAACCTCATGAGGATGGTGAGATGAATGAGATGACACTGTCCTCCAGACACAGAATTCGAAATTTGCGCTCTGGCGGTCTGAAGCCGAGCACGCTACCTCTCGGTCACGGAGGCTCCCCACAATAATGAGTTTCACACGTGGATGGGGAAGAAACATTTTTGTTTCTATAAAAAACCGCCGAGACCGGGAACCGAACCCCGTGAAAGGCAGCGGTGCTAACCACTACCCTAGGGCCCCTGCCCCCAATCATCATGTAGGCCCTAGCTTGTTACAAACATGCAGCCCAAGCAATTTTTGAGAAACCCGAGCCAGATTCTGAAAGTCAAGGGTGGCTGAGAACTGATGATGGAGTTGTGGAGCCTGTATGGTCCATTGGCCCTATATTGCCATCATCTTTGATTAAATTATTAGACATTTGTGACACTGAAAATGATAATGACGAGAATGATTGCACAGATGATGAGCCGAATCTGAAAGAGGATGTGGAGATAAACTATGTTGATATGTTGACAGAGGATGACTACCAGACTTTGCTTATTTTTTAATAGAAACATATGATTTACTAGTATCTATCATTCTGTGATATTTCACTGAAGAATTAATAGCATGATAGTTTGGATTAAGCATGCATTATTGCTCATTTTAGAAAACAAATCTGTCAATTTTATCTAAATTACATGAATAAAAATATATCAATCTGATCACTTTTGCATTCAATTCAGCATCCCGGAAAACCATAAAATTGACGCCAAGATCATTGTAATCGGTCCATTAGTTGCTGTTTTATGACATTTAGTGTTTCGACTTTACTATAGGACACAATTATTTTGGTAAACCTGTAGCGCATGTTTCTCGTCGATTTATCGGTCAATTCTGAACCGACTTCTTTGAAATTTTGCACAGGCCATTTCCAAGTCATGTCCTCACATCGGTAAAAAAATCGCAAAATTATATTGAATATTTCAAAAGTTAGACTATTTGACATGTAATAAAATTCCAGAAATAGTGTAATGGGTTTATAAAGGGACGTCATAATTTTAATTTACTACATGTCAAATGGTCTAACTTTTGAAATACAAAGAAATCATCCTGATCACCTTTGCATTCAATTCACCATCCCAGAAAACAATAAAATTGACACCAAGATCATTCGAATCGGTCCTTTAGTTGCTGTTTTATGACATTTAGTGTTTCGACTATACAAAAGGACACAATTATTTTAGTAAATCTCTAGCGCATGTTTTTCGTCGACTAATCCGTCAATTCTGAACCGATCTGCTTGAAATTTTGCACAGGCCATTTCCAAGTCATGTCCTCACATCGGTAAAAAAATCGCAAAATTATATTGAATATTTCAAAAGTTAGACCATTTGACATGTAATAAAATTCCAGAAATAGTGTAATGGGTTTATAAAGGGACGTCATAATTTTAATTTATTACATGTCAAATGGTCTAACTTTTAAAATACTGCATATCAGTTTACGAAATTTTTACCGATGTTCGAACATGACTTGGAGATGGCCTGTACAAAATTTCATGAAAATCGGTTTATAACTGACAGAGAAATCGACGAAAAACACGCGCTACAGATTTACCAAAATAAGTGTGTCCTAGACATAGAGTGGTTGGCGGCCATCTTGGAAATATGCTAATTAGGCCCCCGTGGGACAATTTTTTTTTAAAGTGAACATCAAAATTCTTTAAGTAGATATCCTAGGGGTGCTGAAAATGATTTAAGAATTTAGTTGTCCGGGGGGTGCACGGGAACCTATTTCTCCTACCCAACTATTGTCTTTAAACGTTTTCTCGTCGCCTTTTAACGCCTCCCCATCGTCTTTAACGCCTTCCCATCACCATGTAACACCTCTGCATTGCCATAAACGCCTCCCAATTGCCATTTGATGCCTTTCCATCGTCATTTAACACTTCCTCATTTAAGGATACTCTGTCACCCTTTAAATTAAATGCTTGTTGTCTTTAAACGCTTTCTCGTCGCCTTTTAACGCCTCCCCACCGTCTTTAACGCCTCCCCATCACTATCTAATGCCTCTACATTGCACTAAACGCCTCCCAATTGCCCTTTGATGCCTCTCCATCGTCATTTAACAATTCCTCGTCGCCCTGTAATGCCTCGCTGCCACCGCAACGCTTTCTCATCGCCCTTAAACGCCTCCCCATCGCCCTTTCGTACATTCCCACAGCTTTTTAAAACCTTTTCTTCGTCATTTAACGCCTCTGTGTCCCTCTATGGTTCTTTGTCACCATTTAACCTATCTACATTGCTCTTTAACAACTCTACGTCACATTTTAATGTCTTTTCGTTGCCATTTAAACCCCTTTCTATTGTCCTTTAACGCCTCTATGTCACCTTTTAAAGCCTCTTTATCAACCTTAATTAGTTTTTCGTCGTCCTTTAACGCTTCTGTCTCCCTTTAACGCTTTCTCGTTGTCCTTATATGCCTTGTCATCAACATCTAACACTTACCCACCACTCTTTAATGCCTTCCCATCAACATCTAAAGCCTCTCCTTTGCCTTTTACCGCCTGTTCATCACCTCTAACGTTTTCCCATCATTTAACGCTTCCTCGTCGATCCTAAAAATCTCTCTGGCACCTTTAAACGCACCCTGTCGCACTTAAACACATTTTCATCGTCCTTAAATGACTCCCCATTGGCATTTAACGCCTTTCCGCCGGCATTTAACACATTCTCTTCGCCCATAAACGCCTCCCCATCGCCTTCCATTCACTCTTAAACACCATCCAATTATCTTTTGACGTCTCGGTGTCGCCCTGTATGACTTTTTTGTTGCCTTTTAACGCCTTCCCATTAACAATGCTATGTCTCTTTTCAATGCCTTTTCGTTGCCATTTAACGCCTTCCCATTTCCCTTTAACGCCTCTATCTCGCCCTTTAAAGCATCTCCATCGAAATCTAACGCTTTTTTTGTCGTCCTTCAGCGCTTCTTTGTCACCCTTTAATGCCTTCTCATCACCATCTAACGCCTCTCCATCGCCCTTTTACGCATCCACATCACCCTTTACCACTTTACCAAATGACTCCCAATTGCCCCTTAACGCCTCTCCGTCGGCCTTTAACGTCTTTCCGTCGCCCTTAAATGGCTCCCCATCGCCTTCTCCCATCTCCACTTAACCCCTTTGTGTCGCCCTTTATGCTTCTTTGTTTCTCTTTCGCGCCTCCTCTTTCCCCTTTAACGTTTATAAAACGCCATTTTACGCTTCTCCATCGACTGTTAGCGACTGTGGCAATTTACCACTTTCTGGTCTCCCTTAAATACTTTAGCGCCTCCACATCGCTCTTTAGCACAGTCCCAACATCTTTAGCACCTTCTGCACTTTAATGGCGTTTCCTCGCCTCTCCATCTCCCATTAACGCCTCATCCCCATTGCAAATCCCCATTCAATGCTTTCTCGTCGCCCTTTCACCGCGAGATTATGGCGTCATAAATTGCCTGAGCGCTGAATTAAGCAATTTTTTAACTAAAAAAAGTAATTAATAATGTCGCCAGAAGGCGACATCTGCGGTCTGCCAGGGGGTCGCCTTTTGGCGACATCCGCAGTGAAAGGGTTAATGCTTCCAAGCCAGCTTTCAATGCATCTGTTGCATTTAAACGCCTCTTCATCGCCCTTTAACGCATCTACATCGCCTTTTATTGCCTTTTTGCCACCCTTTAATGCCTGCCAGTTGTCCTTTAGTGCATCTCGTCTCCTTTTAAATGCCTTTTTGTCAAACCTAAACGCTTTTTCTGTCGTCCTATAGCGCATCTCCATCGCCCTTTAACCCCTTCTCGTCACTCCCAAACGCCTCTTCGATCGCCCTTAAACGCCTCCCCATCGCTTCTAGATGCATTTTCATTGCCATTTAGCCCCTCTACCCTTTCACTTGTAATTTGTTGTTGTTCCTTGATATTTTCACAGTCAAATTGATCTTTTCACCTTGAATATGTTTATTCATTAAATCCATGAGAGAATATGATTAGCCAGTCGATATCATGCTAAAACGAGTTTAGACCGACACCACCAAAATAATGCCGGAAATGGATTTACATCTCAAAATCACACAAAAAAGGGTAATACACTCCTTCCTTGCTTTGCTTGGTAAAAGTCATATCCCCCCTTACTTGAACTTAAAACTGACCTTTTGAGCTTGAATCATAACAATAATAGCAGACATAAATTTACCAGTCAAAATTACACGAAAAAGAGGTCTTACACTTATCCCTACCTTTATTTGTTGCAGAATCATATTTGACCTTGAAATTGCCTGCGACCTTTAATTTTGCCCCGGACAAGATGTCATCCGAAAGTTTCTGAATATATTTACCATTGTCATCAATAATCAGCCCTAAAAAAATAATTATACTCTGGAAAGGGGTCAAGCCCACAATAGGCGTATATACCAGCAGGACTAAAATAGCTTAAAAATGCAAAAAAGTGAATATTTATATTATTCTTATCATTTTGACCTTGAGTGATCTTGACATGACCTTTGTATAATATCCCAATGACACATAGCCCCACCCCACGGCTTACTAGGACGTTGAGATAAATCGAGACTAAGAGATTAAACGGTTAACAAAACAACTTTTGCCAATATCATAGCATACATATATTGCAAACAATTTCTTTGATGAAAAGTGGAACCATATTAACATTCAAACCTTATATTTCTAAATTTTAATCCCAAACAGGGTCAAGCCCATAATAGGCGTCGATCTGTTGGACTAAAAGGGTTAATAATGCAAGGGTTAATTATGCTAGCTTATGACTTTCACTTAGAGATACAACACATTTCTCGCCATATTTGTCAAAACGACGTTACCGTGGAAACCTTCAATTTGTGACGTTGTGCACAGTGATGTGCAAGTAAGAATCAGAGATTAGAAAACTAGACAAAAATTTATGCAAGAAAAAGTAGAAAAACTCTACTGACTAAGACGGTCAAATAAATCGACCTGCCTCTCGGACTAATGGAGAAACCATAACATTTCATCAAGAAAATAAATAAAATATGAACAAAGTATATGAAGACATGTTTTTGCGTTTCATAGCGTACTTGGAGAGAACACTGGGAACGACGACTAGCCTATAATGGGTGGGTCCACTGAATAGACAGGTCATTGATTTTCCAAACAGCTAATGATGTGATAACCTAAATTTAAATACACTTATCACTCAGCAAAGTTGTTTGACAAACAACATTCTGAATGTTATACATAACAAATTTGTGAATGATGGGATATACATCTAGCTGTATATATATAGTCTATGTCCATGATGTCCCTGTGCATGTGGATGCAAAAGCAGCATGACATAATGTGGCGATTCACTTCAAGAATGCTGCCGCTGTTCCAGGACTTGAAATGGACAAATAATATTTAAAACTGGTCGAACCGATCTAAAAACATTCGACAATTTAATTTTTGCTTGTTTTTAAAATCCATCTGAAAAAGACTAGCTTTCAATTCTTAAAAAAAAGAAAAAAACGAAACGATAAAAATGGCGAATAGGGTGATAAATTAACAAATACACTTGTAGACTGGTTGCGTATCGAGAAAATACTGACCCAAGTTAGGGAGCATCACAAAATAAAGATTTTTCAACGTTTTTAGCTTTTTTCGGGTGTGTAGAATTGAATTGCCAAAAGTGTAAGGGTATGCGTAATGTCGAGGTATTTTCTTTTATGATTACGCAGAATCAGAAAAATAGCTAGTCAATTTTTTCGTTTTTGTCCAAGTGACACTTTCAGTCCCATGGAAATAGGGGGAAAACATCCTGTGTATAACAAGGTAACATTTTATCATATGCATATAATAATCAAAATTCAAAATAATATTACACACAATGTTCAGAAGAGCCCGCAGAGTGGGACTAATATTATTTTTAGATATAGTGACACACTTTAAGCTCAATAAGTGAAAAATAAAAACATGGTTTTCACACCACGTCACAACTTTAATACCACATTTGTTTAAGTGTGACTTAACGTGTCACTAAAACCGAAAAGACAAAAATTACATGAACAATCGGCACGCGATCTCCCAAACATTTTGTTTTGGATCTCACTTAAAAAACAGATAGTATTAAGGGTGTTTCGATTGTGTGAAAATCATGTGTTTTTATTTTTTACATATTGAGCCTAATGTGTCACTATATCCAAAAATATATTATATTTTTCTTAATCTGCGTGCTCTTTTGAAGATTCTGTGTAATAGTATCTGTAATGTTCTATATTATATGAGTATCTGATATGCAGAAATATAAATGTGTGTTATGCTGGTATAAAAAGGATTTTTTTCGCTTTTTTTCTATGGGACTGACACCCTATTTTTTCTTGCTCATATTTCTCTACTGAATATTTTGTTATATCACATTATCGATTACCATTAAAATCGCACAGACTTATTTTTAGCCACATAATTATGCCCTTACACTACAAGCTAAAATATTTGGCTAAGTAGGTCAATTTCGGGATTCAAAATAACACCTCAAATACATATAAATCTAGCGCTAAATATACACTAATCTGTAAGCCACATGGGATTACAGTGCACCACGTTTTTTGTTCCTCAGACCTCCCCCAATAACATTAAATCGGGATGCCATTGAGAACTTGTTGGGATGTACTACCTGGTTGAGTTACGGAACAGCTGGAGCCACGATTTTGGTATCTATATATTTTTGTATATGACAAATTCAATGGTGCCCATTAAGAAACGTGTATGTTCTAAAAAAAAATTAAAACCATCAAAAAAACAAATTTTTATACGTTTTCGATCATTTGTTGGTAAGTGAACCACTTTTATAAAGATGTTTCATACGTTTCCTTGATTTGCAAATGAGCATTTTACAACACTCACACAGGAAAATTATTGAGGGTAATCTGCCTTAGGAAAATTATCTGAGAGTTTTTGACAAGTGAGTAGGAAGGGTCCCGGTCCTATTTGACATTTATAAAAACGGATATGAAAAATAGAAGAAAAAACTGATTTTTCACATGTTTTCAATCATTTTTTGTTGCAAATACAGAACAATCCAGCTGACATATCAAGTGATATTGGAGAAACATTTTTAACTGGAACACGCTTATAGCAATATTTGACAGATGTGTATTTCCTTGGTGGATATTTACAACACTCACAGAGGAAAACTTATTGAGGTTGGAGAGTTTCGATGGATCGAGACTCCATTTGGATAAAAATGGAAATAAATAGAAAACATATTTACATTATGGGGCCGCAAAACAAATAAACAGCAATCATGGTGGATGCTCCCATTTTATCCAAAAAGTTATTTGACTTTTGATTTAATTATATTTTAACCCTTCAACCGCCGGTGCCGCATATATTCGGGTTTTCATTTTTTAATTAGCACATTAAGTACCACATTTTAAATATGTTAAAGATAAAATGTGACATCAACCAGCGGTATTTGAAAAGAGTTGACCTCCATTTTGTCAAAGCAGAATAATTTTCACTCACTTGAAGTTGCGGATCGCGTCAGCGAGACACAACTTCAAGTGGGTGAAAATTCAAATTGAATAATTTGGCGGTTAAAGGGTACAAACTCTCTAAATGATGCACAAAAAAACAATAGGATAACCTGTTGATACAACACTGCGCATGAGATATCTTTGTACATACAGCTCGCTTCTAGCAGTAATCGGAGAGAGACATTATTGCCATAGCTAGCATCCACAGTGTATATCGGTCACAAAAATCAATCTGTTAATGGCTTGCTTCTTGTTCCGAACTATACAATCATATTGTATTCATACCGAAGATAATCTGTTCAGTACGACATTACTGCCTGGATGGTACGCTTGCACGCAAGTCCCATGTAGTAGAATTGTGTATCTATTATTAGTGGCTGCCTGTTCCCAGGTCCGTCGCCAGGGTGAGAAACGTCGCGGCAAAATTTCCTAAAATTTTAAGTGGGAGCAACTGACATTTTAAGTGGTAGAAAGAGGAAAATAAAAAATAAAAAGGAAAAAGCTCGTCTGCCTCATGCTTGCTACGGGCCTGGCTCCCACAAGAACTGTTTTGTTATTGTACACCGGGTGCTGTGTATGAGTTAGGTATCGTGTTACGTGCTATAAGTGATGGTGTGTGCTGCTCTCTTTTGTGTGTATGTATAATGTCGCTGATATCGTGTCTGATATCAGTCAACCCTTCAACCGTCAGTCAAAAATTGTGCAACTCGTTTACATACACAACACGCCCCATGCCTGCGCTATATCTCTAAAACAGTACGCTGCATTCTTCTGTAAAAAACATACTACATACCTACAGGTCAGTCGGTTCATTCGATCAAAAGAGGAATGCGTCGGCCATACATGTACATACAATTTGGCAGACGATGCATTTACGAGAGAATCATGTACTATTATGAACAACTGTACAATATAAACATTGTATCGAAAGTTTCTCACACATTGAGTTTAGTAGCACTGGGAGGAATCATTGGGGTGGTGTCAAGTGAAAAATGCGCTACGTCGAGTTAAAACACCATATTATGGCCACAAAAAAAGAGCGACAGCACCCAGTTTTAAATTAAATTTACCAGCGGTTGCATACTCAGCGACAGCACCCAGTTTTAAATTAAATTTACCACCGGTTGCATACTCATTATTTCGTGGTGCGGCTGGTATAAAGTGAGTTGAGTGAAATACAGCTCCTCGTCCGGGCCGGCCTTAATATTTTTTGTTATTGTCTTCTGTCATTTAGTGATTTGTGTACATGGTTGATTTTGCACTGACATTAGAAAATAATTTCTCAAGTGTATTATCGTCATCCACAGGAGTCATACACACTCTAAACAATATAGGTTCTTCAGAATGAACCATTCAGTACTATTACCATGCAACCCCAGGAGAACCAAGGGTTCTCATGGGGTTGCATGGTAATAGTACTGAATAATTTAGAGTGCAACTTAACCGAAAAGTGAGATGACATGTTTGGCTGCATTAGCTGATGTTTTTGTAGTTGAAAAAATCAACAGCAAAGTAAGTGCATAGGCCTAGTCATTAAACTGCAAACACAGTAGGCCTAACTCTCTCTTCATAACAATTTAAGGATAGGCCTATACAGTATAAATCCCATTTCTCGCAATTTAGGGCGTAGTTGTTGTCGCCAATTATTTTAAACGGCTCCTATGGCGCTATCAATAGGATGTCCCAAATTGTCATATCAATTAAAAAAGATATCATTGTTTTGTCAATTTATGAATCCAATCCATTAAATAGGTTCAACATTTTTTGGTTATCTTGATGTATAATAGGGCATTGATTGGAATTTTAGATTTCTGGATTCTGACCTCTTTGTTGGTTTATTGCTGTATCACTGTCTGCGACGCTGGCCAAACAATAAAACAACATTGCGTCGACGTTTCGTGTTTGATGCATTTACAACTGTTAGTTCAATGTTAATTTGTAGCATTTGAAAGGTTCTATTGTTTTTATCAAACACCCAATGTTGGTTCAATGCTGAACAACCCTCTTCGACGCTGGCCCCACATTGAAACATTATTGGATATAGGCCTCTGTATTTTATTTGATTAAAAACAAAGGGTGCAAGCAGGTCGTGTCCCTCTGACACTGCATGGCCCTTATAATGACTGGCCAAGATTTATTCATGGGCTTCTTCCGACATGTACATTAATGTGCCAACATTGATCCACATAGTGATCCAGAAAATCCTGAACAAATCTTGAAGATGACTTAGGACTTAGAAAAGTCATAGCACACCTCCCCAAACACAAGGATCATTGTGCCAAGGTTTGAAGTCGATTGGATAACAACTCAGGGAGAAATAGCACATTATAAGCCCCCGACAGGTACATCATTGGCCAAACATTGATTAGCACTTAGTTATCCAGACAATCCCGAATAAATCCGGAAGAAATAGCGCAACGCCACGGACATAGAAGATTAAAAAATCGCGATCCAAACAAAACTCAATATGTTTGGACCACAAGGTCCAAACATAACTAGAGATGAATTGGGACTTTTCAAGTAACAATAATGTTTGGACTACGTTTTGTCTGTTTTTGGCGACCATTTTAAATATTGTTAGGTTATTTATGAGAGATTGATTGGAATTTTAGAATTCTGGATTCTGCCTTCTTTGTTGGTTTAATGCTGTATCACTGTCTGTGACGCTGGCCAAACATTAAAACAACATTGCGTCGACGTTTCGTGTTTGATGCAATTACAAATGCTAGTTCAATGTTAAAATGTAGAATTTGAAAGGTTCTACTGTTAATATTAAGAACCCAATGTTGGTTCAATGCTGAGCAACGCTCTGCGACGCTGGCCCCACATTTGAACATTTTTGGATATAGGCCTCTGTATTTTAATTGATTAAATGTAGAGGGTGCTCAAAGGGTCGGCGTGTCGCCTCTGACAAAGGGCCCCTATTTAGTAATCAAGATTCATTCATGGGCTTCTGCCGACATGTAAATAATTAGACCGACGTTGATCCACATAGTGATCCAGAAAATCCTGAACAAATCCGGAAGAACATTACAAATAGTGCATATTGTATCTTGTTTAAATGCACATATTATAAAAATAAGTTGTATATACCAGTCTATGTGATATTGAAGCAAATTAGTTTCTTTTTCTGTAAGAGTCATTAGTGAGCAATAATACTGTGAAAACACTAGCATTTCTGAAAATTGTCCTACTGAATTATTTAAAATGGTCGCCAAAAAACGCACAAAACGTAGTCCAAACATTATTGTTACTTGAATAGTCGCAATTCGTCTCTAGTTAAATTTGGGCTATGCCCAAATATATTGAGTTTTCAACGGAACTTTTAACTCTTTGACTGGCATCATTATTTTTAAAGATAGCTGGAAAAATATTAACACAATGGATGGAATCCCTTGCTGCTCCGTCAGTATGCATATAAAACATTTTAAACTTGGTCAAGCCACAGACCATATATGCGGAATCAAACAGAAAATTACATTCGCCCGCGTAACCATGACAATGGTCACGGTGATCGTTACCATGGTCATGACATATTAAGTGGAATATCTACCTTTTTGTCAATAGTTTTGTGAATTCGACGTCATATTTTCATACCCGACTTCACAGTTGAAAAACTGTTTTACTCCAGTATTTACTTTATTACCATGGGCAGTATAAATGATGTTTCGTATCGTATCATGACATTATTTTGAACGTGAATCATAGATTACATCTTTTCAAATACTGACCACTACACTCCGGGACTTACCACAACGCTGTAACAAACTGTAATTATTGCTCTTTGACGACGTCATACAAAATAGACCTACATGGACAGGGCAGGCATCCGGCGAAAATTAGAACTAAATTAGAACTACACAACAATGATAGGGCCCGAAATTATACTTCTAACATTATGATTGTTATTATGATTGTTATTATGATTGTGGGCTTCAACATGTTCATATTCGATATTAATAAAATACGCCATCTATAATTATAGGGGTATCATTCTTTGTGTATTAGGTTCACTGTTCAACAGTGTCCAACTGGTAAAATTATTCTGTGATATTCCTAGTCACTTGTGTGTAGCCTGTAGCCATACCTATAAACAGTAAAGTGACTATTATAATGTCAATTAGAATATTCACTTTCACACGTGTTTAGTGCGCACCTGACATACCTGAGAGCAGGTGGTAATCATGGTAATGCGTGATTAAATTACGCCTTAAACTATGACGTCATAATTTTACCACTACAGAATTACTACTGGTCACTTTATGAATGAATGCTTACTTTAATGAATGACCACCGCGGCGCTTTAAAGCGCGCTTGCCAGTCAAAGAGTTAAACTTATTATTCTTGGCACGTTTTTGTAAGGCGATATTATCTAATCAACTTGAAATTTTGACGCAACATTCCCAGAGTAGTCAGGTGGGGTGCTATGACTTTTCTAAGATATCAATCGTGTTCTTCCGGATTAATCCAGAATTTTCTGGATCGCTATACTCTTGAATGACAAAAGGCAGTTTCTGCTTACTTGTAAAGTGAGCAGATACCGCACTCTGCTGCTCTTCAAATGCAAAAGGCAGTATCTGCTTACTTGTAAAGTGAGCAGATACTGCCTTTTGGCTTGCACGGCAGTAGCCCGATAATTGTGTCCAATGTTGGTTCAATAGTGAACATGTCGGGTGATTCTCCATTTATTGCCTGGAAGGTGAACAGGGTGCCCCTATCTCCAGACCTACTCTACTCTTTAGTCTCTGGATTTGATAATAAAAAATACATTTATCCAATATTTCAATTCCGGGCTAGCGTCGCAGACGGTGGCCCAGTATTGAACCAATATTGTGTATATGGTATGGACTGTTGAAACCTTTCAAATGCTACAATTAAAATAACAGTTGCAATTCTTTTCAAACACAAAAAGTTGAATCAATGTTGTTTTAATGTTGGTCTAGCGTCGTGGATAGTGATACATTAAATCAACAGAGAGACAAGTCAATGTGTGTACTGTGAACCCTGAATGCGATTCCATTTGACAAACAAATATATATCTATTTAAAACTGCAAAAGCTCAGTGGGGACTTCTGAAATTTGAAGCCTGGAGTACGAAGTTTAAAATTACAATTCAGAATGGCTTCCAAAAAACTCATATGCGAAATTCCAATCAATCTGTCATAATAAAAATAACCCAAGAAAATTTAAAATGGCCGCCACAAAAACTCATATAACCTAGCCCAAATATTATTGTTACTTGAAAAGTCACAATTCATGTCTAGTTTATGTTGCCGACACGCAGTAAATACTGTACACAGACAGCAATTCTATTTGAACACCTATTTTGTCAATTCAGTCCCATTATTTGCTGAGCTTTCTGCTCTGGACCTATGTGAGAAAAGTACCTGCTCCGGATCAGTCACGGGGCTAATAATTATATCAAAGGGTGTATATACACATCAGCAATTACACTTTTGTTCAGCACCTCTTTTTAGGCCTCAACCCTTTGACCGCCAGGGAAAAAAAATCCAATTCTTCCTTTCCAGCTTCCAGTCCTCCTTTTCATCTAGACATTTGCAATACATAATGTAATTGTTAGGTTAAAAAGGATTCACTGAACTGGGATCATAAACACGCCCCCAGCATCCTTCGGGTGCTAGGAATCCACATACACATTTGTTCAGTGCCCATCAACACAATAGACGGATATGCGTGTCTCATCACAAAGTATTAACCTAATAAAAGTGGTGGGTCAATTATAATCCTACTATTTAGGCCCTATGTCATTAATGTATAATTTGAGTAATAATCAGCAAAAGAAACAGAAATACCTTATATCAGAATAAGTTGGATTGGACCTATAATTTGGTAAATACATATATAAAATGAATAATCAAGGTTCAGGCAGTATGCTTACTGGGCCGGAGCCCTGGTGCCCTGTATGCATGTCTAGAAAGTCGGAGATCGCGGGTTTGAACCACACTCTGGCCTTTATGCTGCAAAGAAACAGAATGTTCTTTGCCGCTCACCGTAAACATTCAATATCGTGGGCAGCCTCCGTGACCGAGAGGTAGCGTGCTCAAATTTCGAATCCTGGATCTGATGGGCAGTGTCATCTCATTTACCTCACCATCCTCAGGAGGTTATCCTGGCCTAGTTTAGCCTTTATGTGCACAAAGGTGACCTAAAACCCCATTCATATTTCATTCATTCATTCATTCATTCATTCATTCATTCATTCATTCATTAATTCATTTAGGAGGCTTACTATACATAGGCCTATACCAAGTAAACTGTGATTATTACATAAGCAAACTGAATTATTATTTGCAATAGTTTTTTTAGCTAGAATACGAGGAACTTTCAAAGACGTGAAGGCTATTTCACTCAACTCCAGACCATCGTCACTTTACACCAGCTGCACCACGAAATAAAGCTGGTAAGTTTAATTTTCAATATTTAACGGCTTTAGAACCGCTTGATACTTTCGGCAGTGCAAGGTAAGATCTTTCTCTAGTGTTCGGAGTAGTTACCAGTGGTAACTACTGAGCAAAATCCTAAGCAACAAACAGTGCCGTTGACGACACAGCTGCGAAAATGAACGACCAAGAGATGGGTGCTGTGAAATGGTACTGCTTAGTTCTCAATAATCTAATTATCAGCACATCATCATAAACTCTGTGACGAACGTATACATATTCTGGTGCTCCGTGGTCATGTTTGTTTGAGTATACTTACATTAATCTGGGTACTGTCGCTGTTTCTTTGTGGCGATAGCATGGGTTTTACCTCGACGCAGCGCATCTTTCACTAGACACCACCCCAATGATTCATCCCTGTGAGCAGTGTACTCTTACTTTGACAATTCTTAGAGCGTCATTTACACACGGTATATCTCACGAAATGACGGAATGAAATTATTAAATTCCCTATCTGTGAATATCTATATTTCTTGGGTATGGATCTTGAATAAACAACACGTGAACTGGACGTGAAACCTACCTTGTTTTGCTCAATTCAGTTTTGAAGTGATAAGGGTTACCCCCCCCCCTTCATCAAAAAAGTTGTTTGGGATATAACTACTACTGCTAATGCATCATATCTATGGATGGATTCATCGACTACCTCCATTGTCATATACAATAATAATAATAATTTCCCATAAGTCATAATCATAAGTACTTACACCAATAACAAGAGTAATATTTTAACTTGGACTGGTATCTTATAACACTACTACTACTACTACTACTACTACTACTACTACTACTACTACTACTACTACTACTACTACTACTACTACAACAACAACAACACCAACGACGACGACGATGACGACGATGACGACGATAATGATGATGATGATGATGATGATGATGATGATGATGATGATGATGATGATGATGATGATGATGATGATGATGATGATGATGATGATGATGATGATGATGATGATGATGATGATGATGATGATGATGATGATGATGATGATGATGATGATGATGATGATGATGATGATGATGATGATGATGATGATGATGATGATGATGATGATGATGATGATGATGATGATGATGATGATGATGATGATGAGGATGAGGATGATGGAAGTAGTAGTAGCAGTGTGGTACTGGGATGATTGCTAGTAGTAGTACTTTCTGTCCCCATCCGACGAGGGTCATTTGGGAATCTGTTCCGTCTGTTGAATCAAGGAATATAGAAGAACAGGAATAACAGCTAGAATAACAGCTAGCCCGAAAATCGTGTCACCATGTTCTTTGCGGGATCAATGCCTCCATTGACGGTGATCCTCACCCCTAATTTTTATTGGTCATGGTCCCCTCCCCGAACGGTACGATCCAGCATGGGTGATAAACCTGATAAAATCTCATGTATGCCAGCGCGGTACACAGCAACACGAGACGTTCAGCCAATGCTTGTCCAGTGTCGTAGACGTTGAACCAACATTGAATCGATGTTGAGTCAACGTCTCGTGCTTGTTGGGTAAAGCTTATTTTAAAACGAATTTCGCTTCGGAAAAAAATGCAGTAGTATAGCCTCTCCAGCTTATCTTTAATCTGTGCGGTAATATTTTAGGTCATTATTTGTTTTTCAGTCAGCCCCCCTGGGCTTACTTGCCTTTTTCAATTTTGGCGTAATTCGTTTGGAATAGGGTTATTTTTCAGGGAAGGGGGTGTAATTAAAACAATAATTTGAACTTTTATTTTAAAGTGGTTTAATTTTTTCAGCCGTTTTAAATTTTTGGCATTTTGGAGGTGATAGGGGTAACTTTTATATTAAATTACTCCAGCTGTTTAAAATTTGGGATAAAGGTTTTTTGGTGTTGGGTCTATCCGAATTTTCGGGATAAATAATAAAAGAAAACATTTTAGGCCTATACGAGGCCCTATTTTCAAATTATGGCAATAATAGTGTGAATGGAGTATAAAAAGCGTCATCAGCCTAATAATAACACTATAATGGCGCCAGGGTAGCCTCATTTGTAGTGTGGATTGACTCTAAAAGTTAACCTGTTAACCGAACAAATACACCATTACAAATTAAAAAGGAATACCCCCCAGAAAATGTATAGAGAGACATGACGGGGTGGGTGGCGGCTACGGTCAAATAAAGCACCTGGGGGGTATTTTCCTCAATCCAAAGTATCATAAGAATTTCACATAATCATACTAATACATGTATCTTTCTCTTGTTAAATTTTAGTTTTACTTTGGCCTGCGGAAAGTTACTTTATTTACGGATATAATGCCTTAGTTACAGAAACATACTCGAAGTCATTTAGAAGTATTAGCCGTAACTTCACCGTCACATATCGTAGGAAAATGCTATTGGCATCAAAATGTCCGTCATACCACGTGGTCTCTCACTGTAATGAGTGCGCAGGGAATTCCCCCGTGATGACGACATCGTGACGTTTGCGCATATTTGACCGGATTCCCCTTTTCCCTTAGTAACAGGGCAGATGCAATTCTGACATCGGCCCTGAAGCCAGGGATGGCGCAAAGAACATGGTCCCACGCGATTGGAGCTAATTGGACACACTCAATACGCCGCCTGAAACAATGGGCCTCTACTGTACATTAACAATAGCTCTATTCATGCGTCCAACCACAATCCTTTGATCCCAGTCGGAGGGCCCAGTTGTCATTCCTGTTCTTCTATATTCCTTGGTTGAATGCTGTACGGCATGGTATGGAAGCAATTGTCTACAGCAATCATCCAAGGGAAGCTGCAGCCTCCTCGTATTTGGCCATAATCTTCGGGCGGATTGTCAGTGACCTACCCTGGCTCCTCCGCTCAACAGCGGAGCACATGCAGCACCCGCATCATTGCATGTGCTGGTGTAGGCCGGGGTAGCCGTAAATAACCGGCAATAGAGTGTTTGACATTATATATTGGGTCTCTCACAGAGGACGAAATAACCCTTCCTATTGCTACTCTGGGGACTATCCAACCCGAGGATAGCCGCTGTGAAACTGTGCGAAATGCCATGGAAATTGCATAGCGAAACCTAGGTCTCCGGCCGTCTAGGGCATGTCTGGGGGTAGATTCTCTAGACATGCCCAGAACCCCTTGTAGGGCGAGCGAAGGAAAACGCTCTCAATAACACACCATGCCCTATCACCCCCATAGTAGTAGTAGTAGTAGCAGTAGTAGTATTAGTAGTAGTAGTAGTAGTAGTAGTAGTAGTAGTAGTAGTGGTAGTGGTAATAGTAATTGCGAAAATAAAAAAAATCACCTACAGATGAGCAGCTCATCGGTAAATAAGCAGGTCACGGCATAACCATCTGATAAGAGGGCATATCACAGGCCCAATAGCACCGATAGAACTGATTACTGAATGTTCATGTACCACCAGCGGATAACCAGATCCTGCGCTCTAGTTTTGGCCAGACTAATTTCGCTTATTTCTATATTCTGCCTACGGCATGCTGTGGTCTGACACATCATATTACATTATTTATTATACCTTCATCGTTTAACTTCCAATAAAAGTGTCGATCCGGGTGGAGACGTATTCCGTATAAACAAGGAAAATGGTATAAAGTAGGGTTTTCTCTCATTATTCATCCTAGGTCCAACATTGAAGAGATCTGGCTATATGTGATTGTGACCACAAAAAACAACCTTGTTGTGATAACGCAAGGAACACAAAAGGGGATAAGGTCACTGATGCAGCTAGTCTATTTTTGGTCAGTCAAGTCAATTTGACAACGACGGCAACAAGTGGCTACTGTTTGTCTGGTGTATCGTATCATGGGGCCGATGGACACTACTGACCAGTGCGGATGATCATCATGTACATGCTGAGTGGTCTCTTTGTCTGCCCGTGTTTACTTATGGGCGTATGAATAAAAGCTAGCTAGCCCAGTGTTAACTGTTCTGCTGGCCAACAAGAAGAGTATATGTCAGTATCAGTCAGGTTAACTAGTCAAAAGTACATTTTAATGGACTATTTAGTTCTCGAAATTACATTTAAATACCATTTAAATACACATGTATACAAGCTCAAGCAGGCATAATAAATTAACATAGTAGCAATTTCCAGACACATATCAAAACTTTAAATTGAATTGAACCACGATAGAACCGCAAGCGTTTATGCTATCTATATCCTTATTTAACATTCCCCTTGAAAAACATTTCCAGTTACTAAAACCATATTATTATATTGTAGGTGGTTTCCGGTTGCAAGTCAAAGTGAATCTATTTTATAGTAAAGTGGACATGCATTCTCTATCTATGGACTGTCACTGGTTCAATTATTTTCGTGTCGTTTCTTTCATTGAAATGTTGTTAAAGAAGAGGGTTAAGGTACATACAAAAATAATACTCTCATTTAATTTATTGGCATAAATTAGACTGGTCAAAGAATCAAATCACGAATTTTGGTATTCGTCGACTGGCCAAATGGACTGGTCAGTCTGAATTGTCTGATCTCCATTCATGTGACCTGAACTTCACCTCTTCACTCTCCCGCAGCTGACCCCTCTCCTCTCTCGTTCAGGTCAGCACAGTTACAGAGAGATCTCTGGTCGGCCTCGGCCTATTGGTTGAGCGGTGGTGGCTAATAGGCAACAATGTGAGGTCATGACCCCTAAAACCGAAAAGAGCAGTGTTGTGTTTGTGTACCGTACGGGCTCAGCTACAAGAGAAGGATTAGTCTTATATCATTACCTTCCTACCTGTCAATCCACATATTATCTGACTGATAACTTAATCAATAAATCAAATAAGACCAGTCTGTCTGTCATGGCTGTCTGTCCGCGCGTCCGTCCGTACGTCTGTCCTTGTGTCTGTCCGTATGTACCTATGCTATATGTGTCTGTTGATTTGTCTGTTTATTTAATTCTGAATAATGGCGATAGTGTGAATGGAGTATAAAAAAGCGACATCAGCCTAATAATAACATATAATGGCGCCAGTGTAGCCTCATTTGTAGTGTGGATTGACTCTAAAAGTTAACCTGTTAACCGAACAAATACACCATTACAAATTTGAAAAAATGGATGGTTTAAGCATTGAGAATTACAGTAGCTTATCAATTGTTTCAATCAGTTTGACCACTGTTGTATAATGCGGTTATCAACAAATTTATGATATGCAATTAAAGAAGTAATATATATAATATATCATATCAAACTTGAGGGACAAATAGGTAAATTATACATTTTACTATTAGTCTGGAAGAATTTGACGTAACCTTGCACTGAGACATATACAACGTTTTTTGATTTTTGTTGTCCAGTGTGGTATACTTGTCACAAAACAGCCGCATGGCAAGCTGGCGTGTATGGGGATTTTTTTTATTTGCGACAATCCAAGATGGCCGCCAAATACTCATAATTGCCATATAATCTGACTTCTTTTTTCCAATTGAATGATTTCGTTATTGAATTGTATTTTTACAACAACCAGGAAGCTTATTAGTCTATGAATATTTAAAATAGTTGTTTTTTTAAAATCGGCGACGTGAATGCGATTGAGCTTGAAATCCAAGATCCATCAGCCATGTCGTACATATAAGTTTTCACCAATTAACCTGGAAACACTTTTCCTGATGATTTTGCCATGATAATCCCATTTTTTGAGTCCGATTACTATTTCGACGTATATAATCCAATATGGTTAACATTGGCCAAAATTGCAGTAGGTCTAATGGAATGGTTGCCAGTAATTGTCATTGGGACAGGTCAATAGGATTCTGTCGCTTAGGATGCTACGGAAGCACTCGTCTACAGTGATTATTTAAGGGAAGCTGCAGCATCTGGCTATAATTTCTGCTCAGCAGCGGTGCTAATGTAGCTCTCGCATCAGTGCAGGCACTGATGTTGCCGTGGTAGTGCCTTAAGACCACTAGTTTTTTCCTCTGTTTTAGATTTGTGAGCGCGCGGATTCGATTACGGCCGCGCATTACCAAAATAAAGGTGTTTTTGATTTTTTTCTGTCCAGCGTGCGCATTTGTAACATACTAAATGAAATGAAAAGAAATGAAATGAATCGGGTTTTAGGCCACCTTTGTCTTTGCTGAACTGGTCCAGGAGAACCTCCTGATGATGGTGAGATGAATGAGATGACACTGCCCTCCAGACACAAGATTCGAACTTCGAGCCCTGGCGGTCTGGAGCCGAGCACGCTACCTCTCGGTCACGGAGACTACCCACAATAGTGAGTTTTACGAGTGGATGGGGAAGAAACATTTTTGCTTCTTTCAAACCACCCAGACCGGGAACCGAACCTCAAACTCTAGCGTGAAAGGCAAAAGTTCTAACCACTGCCCCAGGGCTCCCGCCTTGAAACATACCAATTAAAAACCCCAGTTAATTTAAGGAGATTAAAAAAGTATTAATCCAGCTATGTTTTTATTTTTATTTTTTTCATCGCCCGCAAAAGCGTTTTCAATTTTTTTTATTTCGTCACCCTCATTGAAATGCATGCCCATGCAGAACTTGTTATCGGTCGAGTTGAGGGAAACACTTAATAACTCACCATGACCCATCCTCACGTCATCATCTGTACATTAAATGACCATTAGTGCCGAAAAGTGAAGATAGGCATCATTTCACTGCAACTATATAGTTAAAAACTGTTGGAGAATGGAATTAAAGATGGCCGCCACCAATCAAATTGTTGTTTCAAACCAATTTTCTCAGAAATACTGGTATTTGAAGTATCTACTGCATGAATATATAGACCCATAAGAAATAGTATATGTATACAGTGAGTGTATTTTGTGATTCGCCATGTACGATTCTACTCATCGTACACATCAATATTTCAAGAGTTTGAAAAGCAACGACGTTAAGCCGCTACAGAATGGCTTCCAGTGTTGGACCTAGGTTACTGGATTAGATATGGCAAACTCAAATGAAATCCAGATAAAATGTTTTACTGTTTGGTTTTACTGTTTTGGAATGAAATCACAAAAAAATAATTTATGCAAAACTTCCCCGCAAAAATATTCTTTTTGCACATTTTATCTAGGCAGCCTGTTGGATCCGTATATTTGACATGACTTTGACTTTCCACTTCCACAATATTTGCCAATGACGTAGGACAATCTCAACATTTTTACCATTAATATAATCTTTGAATCATGAAAATCGGAGGAATAACAACTTGTACGCTTTTATTTTTATTAACTAAAAGTGTTTTTTTTTAAATATATATATTAATCACTTGATTAGAAAATGATCCGGATATTGGTCCTGAAATTCGTAAGATATGGCACCATCCACCCATCATCCTACAAAGTGGTTTTTGGACCAACACACATCGTCACGGCGGATTAACGTCAGGGGGCATCCCGCGCAGCTCATGTCCAGAGTTTCCACTTCTCCCATATAACCTCCTTGCTCTTATATGCTTCCCCATCGCTCTCCAATGCTTTTCCATCGCCATTTAACACTAAATAACACATTGAATAACTAAAATAATACCATAAATAGATGGTCCAGTCAAAATCCCATGAGAAAAAGAGGTATTATACCAAGCCATATTTGTTAAAAAATTACTTTCGTTTACTTGCCTTTGTAATTGACCATTGGACCTTGAAGGTGACCTTGAATCGTGAAAATGATATAAAAAATGTATTTTTTGTTTGTAAAAAAATCAAATCCTTGAAATTTACCTTTGACCTTTGAACTCTTTTTGCACAAATTCCCCGTAATACTTGGGTTCGAGGAATACTTTTCTATACGGGGCCCGTATAGAAAAGTATTCCTCGAACCCAAGTTATTTTTTTTTATTTTCTTGATGTAATATTTCGCAACCAACCATTAGACGCGGAATAATAAAACTTGTCACATAACTATAACCCTTAGGGCTTTAATATTGAATAGTTGCAAGATGACACCAAGGTCATTCCAAGGTTATTTTAAGATCAATTTGGTGATTTTGTTAATGTATGAAAATAACACTATTGTTTTCAGATAAATGAAATGAATCGGGCTTTAGGCCACCTTTGTGCACATATAGGCTAAACTGGGCCAGGGGAACCTCCTGAGGATGGTGAGATAATTGAGATGACACTGTCCTCCAGACACAGGATTCGAAATTCGAGCCCTGACGGTCTGAGGCTGAGCACGCTACCTCTCGGTCAATTGTTTTCAGATACCGATGATTCGCATTATTGCGATCTTATGCAAAGAAGGGTTAGCACACCTACAATCTCAATAATAATATATTTGACTTCCTCATTTATATTTGTCGAAAACATACATGTAATACTCGATACCAACATTTTTGAAATCAACCAATTTAATCAGATTCTGTGGTAAAATGAATTTTGTCCGCAATCTTAGATTAGTGCCACGAGTTCCTATTGTACCAAAATAATCAATAAAATAGTGTATATGTCTCAAAACAAGGTTCAGTCAAAATAGACCAACAAAATCCATAAGTCTGCCTAAGGATGTTTTTCCTTGGTCTGCCCAAGAACATTAATTATATAGATGGTCCTCCCCGGGTTGTCTTAAATTCACCGTTACGTCTGTTTAATAGCATTGGGCTGCCGCGAGTAACAACTTGCCGGATAAGACACAAATGAGAAAAGCAATTAATATAAAATGTCATCCTTTTACAGTCTACTGTACAGTATTTCGTTACATGCCTGGTGATGTAGTCTCTGTGTCACCATGTCACATGAGACGGGGTAGTTGACAATCGATAAACCTCTAAAGTCACAAAGCCACCATGCAACATCTCTACTATAAATGTATATGGTGGATTATTAGAAGTAAAGTCTTATAGTATATAGGCTTGGATTGATCATTGTCAGATATTTTTAATATATAGAATATACTTCAGATAGATATTTATAGGCTTTTTAAAACTAATACGGCTTGTTCTCGACCACCTTGAATAGTGCTGTGATAAAACATCCCTTGGAGTCAAAAACCCAACGTGCCAGCTCAGTGGCGGGGCAAGTGAATTTCAAGGGGTCGCAATTTGTCAGGTCTCTTCTCTCTTGCCGGCTGGTGGTCCCCGTGGAGCTGAGGGATAACCATGATAACTAGCTGTGTGAGGAGGGAGTCGCGTCTCCCTGTATCCTGGACGGGGTATATTGCAAATGCTCGCTTCACCGACCATTCCCTTTTCAAGGCCTTTTTTCTGCATACCCCTGCCGATATAATAATACAATGATATTCCACACTGATCGCGGCTGCTTTGTAAATCGCTCGTTAAAGACATAGTCTCAACAATTGGCATTTCGTGCCACCGTTTTAGATATCGTCCCACTAATAGACCAGCGTGTGCCTGTTGTCTCATACATCTTTGCCTGGAAACGTGTGGTTATTTCTCTCCCTTCTACCACAATTTTTCACATCATGCCCATCCATGGTCGAATCCTCTATTGATGCCCCTACAGATGTTTGGCGAATATATGGATGTGGAAATACCAATAAAAAAAACAAGAAGAAAGGGCGATAAGAAAACTTACATCTGCATGACTGCATTGACTACACAATTTTACAAGAGCAAAGTCGTATCATATTACTAGTTACTAATGGCTTATAATATTGTACCACATAACCTGACCTTAATGGATACCGGTGATCCTCACACTACCATAACATAGGAATCTAGATTTGTCAGGTCTGTTCTCAGACAAGCTATTCAGACATGAATTACAACTGTCATACATACACAAATCACCAGATTTTTATTATTTCTTCTATTCCTAATATATTATGATATAATGATTTATAATTATAGTCATCTGTTAAAACAAGATTATCTGAACACGAAACGGTGGCTGTAAACCTTTATGGAGATTTGTCGATGCCATTGTATCATTTGCTGTCAAGAGTTACTGTATAGATTGTTTATGACGTATTTATCAACTAACTTTGACTGTTGATAAAAAACAATTGTACGCAGCACAGTGTTGACAATGATTGATCCAATATCAAATAATTGAACAATAATATGTTAAAGCAGGATTGTGGCTGTACAAATTGCATATTATTTTAACAAAAATGTCCCGCACAGACCTTTAAACTTTGACATAATTTATTTGTGAATAGCAAGGGTTTGATTCTTTTCTTATTAAATTATAACTTTGGACAAGGGATTTCTATCGAACCTTTTGTGCTGACTCTCAAACTAACCAGATACATTGGGCAGCCAACTACATGAAGAGCCCCCGGCAGGAAGTGGTCAATGAGAAATATCACCGTCAGAACCGGACATTGCAGTCGTTCTTCTATTATTCATTATGTGTGGTGCCATTAGCCTCTTTCACCTTGCAGCTTCGCGTATGAGATTTTTTTCTAATATTGCTCCATCAATGCTATACCGTAACCGTAATAATGATCATGTCTAGACTAATGGTTTCTATATCTTTAATCTGCGTTAACCCTTTAAGCCCTCACGATGCATTAAAGCATCATATTACATCCCTGAATACAGACTTAATTTATTTTCCTACAACTAGGGGTTGTAGAATGAAAAATTCCATGAAACTGGCTTATTGATACATTGCAATTTTCTTAAATTTTCAAACAACTTAAAATCATCATCCACTAGAAGTCGAGAATTGTGACAGCAATTCGCGGCTTGTAGTGAATGAAGATGACAATGGTAAACACAGGCTTGAAAGGGTTAAAGGTCAAATGTAAACGATGTTTGAATAAAAAGCACTCCGGGACAATTAATAGATCGGCCATTATTTCAAACAACGGGACATAAAATTTAAAACAAAAAAATGTTATTTTTATTAATATACTGTCGACCTTCCGAAAAAGGTGCCGAGAACTCAGAAATGATGTATATTCCGTGCAAACTTCTGGTCATCGTGTTCACATGATTTTCTGACGTAGAGATGAATACTTCACCATTGGTCACATTGCTCACATGATTCTGTCCAGCTCAATATTACTGCATGGCTGAATTGTAATTTCCCTGATATAACGGATGTATCGACAGAAAAAGATGATGATACCACCGTCATGCAGCTGTCCACAACAGTTCTGATTTTAAAGGTGATCTATCACCCCTTATATGGTATGAATAATTATGTCCTTATATGGGGTGACTGACTATCATGTGACCCTCTCAGAGGGTCACATGATAGCTAATCACCCCCTTATATGGGGTGATTGGCTATCATGTGACCCTCGGGGAAGGTCACATGATAGCCAATTACCCCATATAAGGAAACACTTGTGCCCCATCTTTTGGGGACTCTGATTTATTTGTCAAAAATTTATTCATACTATATAAGGGGTGATAGATCACCTTTAAACATTAATTATAACATCAAAAAGAAACAATGACAGGGCTATTCCAATACATACGTTTATAATCTTAAAAAAAATATCGAACTTGAAGGGGGGAAATTCTTTGACCGGGGATTACATTCATGGAATGTATCTTCTATATCAATAAGGATATTCCAGAAACACGGAGCGCGGGGCCAAAGTTGGTTTAATGATGGCAGCGCTGGCCCATTATTAAACCAGCATTGACTGAACGTGTCACGTTAGCTGGGATATAATATTGTGGTTAGCTGAATGACATTGTTATATTATTTTCAAAACAATTAATCACTATAGTATAAAAAGTTTCATCATATGATTAGACATATTCTTAATTATTGAATAGTTACGTTCATCAAAGTGCCGCGAGAATAACTATAGGCCTATTGTTGTTTTCATTTGCAGCTGAAAGTCATAAATTGCATTAATGACGTGTGGGTCTAGTAACATTACATTTTTCTTGAAAACACGATTGTGACATTATGAATACCTAATTGCTTTCGAGACGTGAAATATAGGACGAGCTTTAACTTTGATGATGATGGCTGTAAATAATTAAATATACATGTAATAACCTTTCTGGTATTTTACATATGATTTGTCATACGTATATAACATATATATATATTATTGGTAGCGGTTACTTTCAAAGTGATCTTGTGAACACAGCCGCGATTTGAATGCAGTTCTCGGACCAGTTGCGCCATAAATTAAATGGGTTTCAACTTTTAAAAACATAGAATGGCAACACGTAGGCTATTAGACAGCGCTCGACAAATCAGACTTGTATGCTGAAGCAAATGGTTAGTACGTGGCCTTTTTTCTGCAGACTTGTGTAGACTGCGTATGTGTTGTCAGGTGATTTAGTAAATAGAACAACTCTCCTTGGTAGTGGTTGGGGGTCTATTATCCTGGCATTTTTCCAATTTCTTGGAATTGGGCCAGAGTTCATGGATCGGGATCTAGTCTGTCTCGTATAAGATACGAACTCCCATAAGAAAATATTGCCACTGTATAAACATTTGTGTTGGACAGTAAAGCTTTTTCGTGCAAAAATAATGTGTCAATAGTTGCGGTATGGTTGGTATATGTAACATTCTATATTTTCTCATGAAGCAAATAAACATCCTGAATCTTATTTTTTCAGAGAGCTTTTATGTTATATATACAGGAGGCTCTGAGGAAACATTTCCAATAATATCGGGATACTAATATGGTGTTTGAGATTTTTTCCTCTGGCGTCCGCCGCGAATTGATTTTATTAGTTCTTACTCAAACCTTCATTTTCACATAATTATTATATGACCTATGTGCCTGTCGGGAAATTCTGCCGATATCTTTTGATGAATTGTATTCTATTTTGACGTGACAATTGTCTAAATTTGCATTTCTCAAGGTCTGATTTTTGGAAGGCCCATTTAAAATAAATGACTAAACTGAAAAAGATGTTTGGTTCGGGAGCAATATTGTTTATCGGAGGGGGGGGGGGGGGGGTGGGGGTGAGAAGATCGGTTGAAGTCGCTGACTCCGGGATGTTTTTAAGAGTCACATCTATTTAATTTTGATTAAATCAATACAATCATCATCGCGTTTTCTGTTATCGGACTTGTCGATCCTCTGATATACGAACGGCTGTACCAACAAGGACTTATCACCAACTTTCGTGTCCGCGGGTAGCTTAGAACCCAACTGGCCTTTACCCGCGTATCACCACCCACAGACCAAGAGCATCAACACCCGGCTGTGGCCTCGGGTCGTCCCCATGGGGCCATGAGCGGCCGCGGATTGATCATTCCGGCTAACGGGCCGCACCGGCGGACAATCATAAAAACAGACCCGCGGAATGCTGTCTGCGCGGCGCGGCTGGCACGCTGATGAAGCTGGTGGTGGGAGGTGGGTGCTGCAAGCCCGGGGCAAGCTAACCCAGACCCCCGGGTCATGACCTGCTGGTTATAAATCAACCCAGGAGTCACAAGCCGGTAGTGTGGCTGTACTCTGGACTCTCCCAAACCACCAACTGCAGTACAAACAGCATGCTGCAGCAGCAGCAACTTCTGTAGCACGAACAGCAGCATTGCCAACATAACAGCATCACTGCGACAACTATAGTCGATCAGCGCTAGGTAACAGCAACACCAGCCAGCTGAGATCCTGCAGGACAATGTACAGCTACAGCAGCCAAGAAGCAGTGACAGCTTGCAGACGCCGAACCATGCTTCTGGGGAAATAAACCTTCTAGCTTATGGTGTTTTTTTGTACCGATATCTTACTTTCTCCGTGTGATTTAGATACAGTTTTTGAGAGATAAATCATTTGTCTTTGTAGCAATACTAATAATGTTGGCCAAATATGGCCGCCAAACAAGCACATGATATTCCTCTGCCTGCCCTCTATCATGCAGAACGCTTACTCACGAGAGATAGGTTGAATTTTGTTATTTGTTTTCCATGTAAATGTTTAGGCCTAATGCGATTTTTGGCACATTAGAATAAAAAATATCCGAGGTAGCCATTGAGAAAGCTTTTCAACATTTTTTTCTAATTACCTTCAACTTTGATATCGAGTTATCTTACGATCCAGATATTGTTAAAATGCAGCGATATCGTCATTGTACTCCCGCGCGACCATTTTAGACTTTCTACAATAATGTTGATTGTATCCATAAAGGTACTCTACTACAGATCACGACTCCATTATATCATTATAAGGTAACATGACTAATGATTGGTTGGACTTTGTCACATATATATACTAGTATATTATAGATATGTTAGTTGGAGAGGCGTACAATAAGCTACTAAAGTCCTTTGTTTGCACAGAATGTCTATATAATTGTACTATTTAGTTACGACCTGACAAAGTATAAATCAAAGAATAATATTTACATGCAACAAGTATATTATACGTATACGTAGTATACTTGTAATATACATTTATATTCACGTTTATGAGGTCGTAACTAAATATTTCTAAATTCATGTAAAATAATTTATTTTCTTGAATAATTTATACATGATGACAGGAGATGGCATTGACTGCATTGTTGTCTGGCACGGGCACAGGTGGAGCTACTATCAGAGCGGCAGCTGTAGGCCATTAGAGAACATGTCACAACAGCACGTCGTCGCCCTTCTCCCCAATATGCCTGCCATCAGCTCCCAATCACCCGCCGGCATTCTACCCAGGTAGCGCGTCAAATCCATGTAAGCCAGGTGAGAACAATAATACACCTGTGCCGTGCTCAAAAATAATTTAACTGCATAATAAAATAAAATTAATTAAAAAAACAATTTGAGTTGGAGTACGGATTGGCCAGATGATGGTTATTAGAAACGCATGAAAGTTTTCCTGTAAGCGGACTCTGGATTACAAAGGTGCTATCCAGCAAACACGAGGGGCTGGCCCAAGGCTGGGCTGATGTTGGGCCAGCGTCGTAGACGATGGGCCAACGTCAGCCCAACATTGGGCCAACGCCTCCTGCTTGCTGGGTATGATGCACGCAGGAAATATCTTATCCCTAACAACAGCCGCAGCAAATGGTGGCCAACTGGTAGCCGGGGAACAACACATCTCCGGAAAACATGGGAATCCATCATTAAGGGGCCCTGTGTAAATAAATGGCTGAACCAGGCGGCTCTCGTTTCTCTGTACTTCGATAACGGCTGTTGCTAATACACCTGGCCCGTCAAGCACTTCAATGTTGAGCCGGTATCGGCGGCGCTGTTCGAACATTGAGCCCGCAACGTGTAATGGGTGGTGTCTGCTAGGATTTTCACATTTGCATCAGTTTATATTACATCTGGACATGTGATCTGGTGACCGGGGAATCAGGTGTGCGCCTGAAATATCACTGTATGTCACATACACCTGTTTCTTATCCGTCCTTTATCTCTCGTTGAAGGAGTACACGCGTTTATGTCCGGTCAGTCTGCCTTCGAACTGATGCGCAGTCCTATATATCGCGTGGAAATATGTAAAGCTGCTTTGAAGCAGGCGTCGACGATTATGCCTCCTCTGTAGCCCGGCAAACATTGATCCGATGCTGGATCACTGCAGGGTCACGGTGGCTCAACATTGATCTAATATAGAATCCATGTCTCGTGTTTGCTGGGAGAGGCATAAGAATTCCCAAAACCCCACATACCTGAAGAAATGCCCTGAGCAGACAAAACTAATTTGTTGGACGGACAAGCGAACATGATGACTAATATACATTTGGCCGCAGGCTAGCACAAGAATAGAAATTTCCCGTTTTTACACTGACTTCCAATTACGCTAATCATGGTAATTATTTCTTTGAACTTAACCATGAGTATATCTTTATATACGAGCTAATTTGGCAAGCTTCACAACTTGTTTATGGTCGAAGTATATATACTCCAATTCCAATACCTGAATGGCGGCATATAATATAAGCGGATTTTTTCACGTCGTCAAAGAGCAGAAGATCGGAACTGATTTAAAATCAAATGCAAATAATTTATTTTTAAATCTATAGAAACTGTTTTGATAGAACTTGACGTAAACCTATAGGTGCATAATCGATTTCAACAATATGTCAAGACACCTACCAACAAGCAGTAATACCTACTGGAAAAGATGATTTATATTGGGCACAATCGTCATTCATCGTCGTTTGCAAATGCTTTTTGGAACCCGTGTAACAAGTCGAATAACGTATTAACATGAACAAATGATTATGAACAGTGAGCTGCTGACCAGTTTAACAATCCAAGCAAAAGTCAATGTTATTGGGTATTATTGCCGTCAATTGGCGTAGATAGATAATTGATAATAATTTGTAACACGATAATTGATAATAGCTTGTAACATTATGATAATATTAAATGTGTAGGCATATAATCAGAACTACGGCGAGTATTTAGAATACCGTAATCTATTTTGGACACTATTACCCCTTGGACTTTGTTGCTGATTATTTATTGTTATTCGTTGTATAAGTGTATAAGCAGGGCTGGGAATTTCTCGGAATATGAACTTTTGGCACTGGGCAATCCTTATAAGCACTCTCCAGCCTGAACCGCTGAACCGATTTGCGACGTTATTGAAGCAAAGTGATAACCCATACCATGGTAGAGATTTGCTTAGATTGTGTAGCAAATCCATCCACCGAAAGACCCCTATTGTGATGTTAGTAAAATTGGGGTGAGGTGCGACGGATGTCAATTTAAAAACAAATGCACTAAACATAATATTAAGTGGCCTTTTAGAAACGTTTTGGGGGGCATTCTCGTTTATGAGGGGGCGAGGCATTTTTAAGTACATTTTTTTAACTGAAATACGTCGTTTTGGCAGTGCCAACTCGGTGGCCATTTTCAAAGATGGTGGCCTACTTTCTTTGTGAGCACTCCCTTGGCTGAACCGCTCAACTGATTTGAGAGATGTTTAGCAAACGAAAGACCCTGATATAAAGCAAATCCAGATTTCAAAAGGGGCCAAACATGGAATTAGTAAAAATAATGGGAGTGGGGATGTTGGTCAATCTATGAATAAAAACGTTTTTTGGGGGCCTTTGGTTTCGAGGGGGGTTACTTAAAAAAGTTTTTCATTTGGGGGTATTTTTGCAAGGGGAGAGGAGCAATACGCTGTGATCGTAACATTTGAGAACTCATGGTTGATATCGGTTTGAAACGAAGGTAAAGATATCTATAGTTTCACTTTCGTATATACATCTAGGTATTAATATTTGTTTAATTATATATTCTGAACAAATCATTGTTGTAGATTGACAGCAAATAATTATTGTGGACGATTGGACTTGAAATTCTAACCAAACAACGTTGACCTATATGCCACGCTCACTCTATTCCTGGCATGGTTCGGTGGCTCTACATTTAATCAGCAATGGATCATAATCTTGTGTGCAAGAATGTTCTTGCTGAAAACGAGTTTTTCAGTAGGAGACAAAGGGTGTGCAGGACCAGATTAGCCGTCATAAGAGCCGTCATCTGTCTGGCACACATGTCTGTCACGTGGCAGGTTGTCGTCACCAAGGTGACCGCTACGTGCACTGCTTGACAAATCACGTCTGAGCTTTTGGAGAGCTGGGGAGAGAATAAATCCTACATTGTAATTAAACCTGCAATACTTCACCACAAAAACTATGTCGATGTGGAGTAATTTTGTTTGCAATCTCGATTACCAGAAAATAATCCACTTAGAGTGGTTTATTCTGCCCGAAACGACAATATTATGAATAAATTGACGAAATATAGTTGATAGTGTCATCAAAAGGTTAAAGCGGCTTAGCTCCTGTATAAATTAGCCAGGTTTAATGAAGCCACACGACCCCCGCTGTATTATCTTTTGGTGGATGTAAAAACCTGCTGGATAATAAGTAGGCCTAGACTATATTAGCTTTTTATATTGCTTAGCTTGTTCGTATTATAAATCTTATAATTATACTGACACACATCAGCAAAACAACAACATATACCCACATCTACCCAACGCCCGACATTCTATCAATGCTGGAAATTTCACAAAGGTCTAGATTTTGGATCAAGTATATGGTGGGATACCATTGTCAGTGATTACTGTGCAGAGATATTTTACATAATATATATATTATTATATATGGCATAGACAAGATTGACGTAATCTTACCGTTGTCATTTGTGTGAAAAGAAATATCCCCTTTAGAGGCTTATAAGATTGGTGCAGTAGGTCTGACCTTATTAAATCAGCGGAATATGTGCCAGGGGTTTATAATTATGAGGTGTTTGTGTTTACGTCAATACACCATGTGAATACGATGACCAGTGATGATTGCACGGGATATGTGGCATCATTGGGGGTACACATTTCTGAGTGCTCGGCAGTTTTCCCAGAAATTTGACAGAATACTGAAACAAATTATATTTTAAAACCCAAATACTACTTTCTGTGTGTAAATTTCAAGCATAGTGTTATTCAAAGTGATCACCAATCTATTGATAACGCTGAGTACTTACATTTTTCCAAAACCTTTACCAGTGTTTACATTTGATCTCAGAAAATCAAAAGCAAATAATTACAAAAATGAATTATTGAAGTCGGCCTGACGTCACAGGTGGGCCAAAAAAGGGGAAACCATGCGGCATGTAAAAAAACATTGCACAAAAATACTATTTCAACTTTTCAATTAACTTTCGGTAAACTCTAATTAAAATATTAAACAATATGAAAACAAAAGTGATTCGTTTCATTATCAATTGTGCTGGGATATCTGTTTATGTATGTTTAATAAGTGGTAGGGGGGGGGGGATATACCCGATTTAATATGGCGACGTGACAATCCGACTTCCATAATACTCAACGTTAAGTTTTAGGTTACACTACTTTGAAAAGCCTTGATACAATTAATAATTGATATTATTTTTTTGGTAGAAAAAGTTCTATATTCTGGTTATTTTCTAAAGTACAACACCTCCTCACATGGATTAGCACCAAGCTGACTGACTAACCGGTTTAAATATCCATGTAAATGCCAACGATTGGTTGGAAATTAGTTCCCCGGTATGATTGACGGGGATATGCCGTTTATAAACGTTCTAATTTTACCATTGAATGCAACATTTCACAAACCGAAACCGATATCATGCATGAATTAAATATTGACTTGTACTGTCCATTACTTATTTCAGACCCCCGGCTTCAAAATAAGCAAATAAAATCCTTCATGTAATATATCATAGTTTTTTGTGCATACTGGCACATTATTTTTCACTGTCGATCTTTTTGAAAACAGGACGAAAAACCTCAATTAGTTTTTAACATAGCTCAACGTTCTGGTCATCGTGTTCACATGATTTTATGACGTAAACATGAACACCTTATCATAAGTCACAATGTTCACATGATCCTGAACACCAAGCTGACTGTCTTGAATGGCCACACTCCATATCACTGGTTGAATTTTAATTTATCTTAGCCTATATAGAATGATAGAAACTTCATGCAACACTCTACAAAGGTTATCGTTTTATCCCCAATTATAATATTTTTAAATCATTGACATTTTAATTATGTCATACACTTTTATAATCCTCAAAATATATATTAAATTTGAAGTAAAATAATTATTTACATTTGACTTGAAACATTTTTAATCTTCTTATTTCTGACCAGTGCTGACTGTCGTACACAGTGGAGCCCCCTGCTGTCATGTTATATATACATGTAGGTAAAAGTGATAATAGTTGTATACTGCTCTTCAATGCAGGCTCATTTAATGAGCTAGCTATTATTAGTCTGCCAGCGTTAATATGATTGAACTGTAATGCTCTGTCTTCTCGTCTGAATGCGCAGATTATTGTCTGTTGAGAGGCAGCATAGCTTTATCATATCCTTAATAGTCGTTCAGTTGATTTCTGGGTCGCGGGATAAAGGCATAGTAACACAATGGTGAAAGTAAAGGTTATATGAAAATGCTTAGCAAAATATTACCCTCCGTTAACTTAACCATCACTTTCAAAGATTGTTTTGAAAATGAACATTTATTTGTGTACGAGAAAAATAGTTCATTTTCATGTGTATTATATCACATTTTTGACAATGATGTAGATTACATGCCTATTGCATTGTTCATCGTGTTCAAGTAATTTTATATTTTGCATATTATATATTATGCAACCTTTAAGCCACACCCACATGCCCACGTCAAATTGTGTGATTTTGATGTGGCAACAAGATAGCTATGTTCGTTATGGTTTGTGTACAAGTAGGAGAGGAACCGCCCGAGTTATCAGCTCACTTCATGCTTCTTTGAACACTTGAAGCAGCCGGAGCCGGTCTGCTTACTCTATTCTAATGCTTAGCTATTTGTTTTCTAAATAGCAACAAAGCTGTGCTATATTTTCTATTTTACAGAGCCATTAACTACCATTGGGGAATTTGTTTGATGACACTTTGATCTCCAAAAAAATAGGCAACAGATCTGTATTTAATTTGGTGGTATACACATGTTTAGCAATTTAACCAGAATGACCAAATAACTTTTGGGAACAAACGATTTGGCCGCGAACGGTTATTTTGATTTTGTGGAATTTGCGATATTTAGGTACCTCAAAACAATGCAAAAAGCTGGACCATGAATATAAAACAATCTCACAAGGATATGTATGACAAATATCGCAGAAAAAAATCCGAAATGGTCGACTGGCGACCTTTTTAATCAATTTTTGGTCATTATCTTGGTAACATTGCCGACAGGTAAAGCATCATTTTAAAATAATAGTATAATATGTATAGTACAATATACTAGTGTATGTTGTTATATGACACATGCCTGGAAACTCATTGTGGTTACGGTATTTTATCTGCTTTTGGTTAGGGTAATCCATCAAATTGTATAGTTGATGTGAAATATCTATACGACATCCCAATCCCATGTCGCAACAAATACATACATGTACATGTAGGTATACCAGAAGAAAAATATTTTCTGTCAACCAACCTAATTGCAAAGCATATCCAGACCAATTATCATATCTATATTTTATCATGTCACTTACGGCTTTTTGCCTGGCTAATATTTGTCAGTTACGGCTTTTTGCTTGGATATTCAACCCCGATTTGTCAGATACAACATTTTTAAAAGTTGAATCGTTATTCAATATAATGTATGTGAAAGATAGCAATACAAAGAAAGTTATTGATATAACGGAGTCCCTTTGAATAGTTTGGAACACTGTATAATCACCACCTTGATGACAAAAATCCGGTCCGGGCGGGATTCAAACAACTACGGCCTACTACACAGTGGAGCCGAATGAGCCATCGCGGCCGACCGAATGTAGCGATTGCTTCCATGTTAGACCTTAGAGCACTGAGCCAAAAAAAAAAATTTTCAGCCATTTGAAGTTGTGTCTCGCAAGTGACTAAAAAGTTAGTTTAATTTGCAAAATCTAGGTTGAAATGTATATGATTATCATAGATTTGATACATGTTTAATTTTTAAAACCTGGTTATACAAGACATGAGAAAACAATACTATAGTCAACTGTAGTCGACATCAGTGTGCTAAGGGTTAGTATAATTACTAGGAGACCATAAATGTCTTTTAGTCAGGTCTTTCCACTTTTGTTTTGGTCTACGGCCATTATAATGTTTAAATTCTTCAGTGCGGAGAGCGTCTTTAATCGTCAGATTCTGACATCTAAAGACGGTCCCCGCGCTGAGAGGGTTAGTGTATCGAAGAGATTTGGCGGACTTTGTGACGGCTGTCACACTCCCCTGTAGACACAAGAGACATTAACCCTGTTTTATTTTAATGCTATATTGTACCATCGTCTGCGACGCTAGCTCAGCATCTAACCAACATTGGCTGAATGCAACCTTATGACTTGTGTTCAAAGTAAACGTGCTTACCGATAATTGTTAGGTTATTTACTGCTTTCCTATATAAATGTTATGTACACTTTATAAAAATGACGTTTAGAACAGAAACCTATTCCTCTGCCTTTTTAGTCACCTACTTTCTTACTTGTTTAGGGACACCATGTGTACAGCATCAGGGGGTGTCAGGCGAAGCAGTTAGTGATTTGTACCGCAAGAGAGTGACAGTTTATTATGCGATTATGCTGCGAACTTGCCTAAAAGTCATCAGGTCATCGCTAAAGCCCGTCATATCGAGTGAGTTACAACCAGTTTGCCACCATAATCGGCTGCGAACGATTTAAATTTTATAATTTTAATCTTCAAATCGTATTACAATTTCTGGCTGCGAGTTATTGGCGACAGGTCGGAGACGTGTCGGAGATCAAATAGTCGAAATGGGGAGAATTTTTGTTTGTATATTACTCGCCGTTTTGTATGCGACAAGTCCATGGCGTCGGGGATTAATTGATCTGAGGGAAGTCTAATGTGAAGGCGAGTCACGTGCTATAAAGTGCCAATTTGTCGTCCCCAATCATACGGCGATAGCTCGCAGCCCATCGCCTGCTGTCGCCGACTGTTATGAGAAGGGTTGCAATTTAAACGGCGACTAATCTGGGAGTGTTATGCGATTGGTGTGGGACTGGTCAGAGTCCGTCGCAGTGCTGTGGCAGTCTAGTTGCAGACAAACTAGCGACGGATCAATCGCCACGCGTCGGGCAAAGTTGTCTATGATTTCATCGCGAGAGAGTGACACAGACAAGTTTGCCATTTAATGCGATTATTCAGTGAACTTGCCTAAGAGTCATCGATAAGCCATCTTAAACTAATCGCTAAAGCCCTGTGTGGCCATGGCATATTAACCCTTTAACCGCCAAATTATTCGATCTTGAATTTGTGTATCGCTGACGCGATCCACAACTTCAAGTGAGTGAGAATTATTCAGATTTGGCAAAATGGAGGACAACTGTTTTCAAATATTGCTGATTGATGTCACATTTTATCTTTGTCACATGTTTAAAAGGTGGTACTTAATGTGCTAATAAAAAATGAAAACCCGAATATATGCGACACCGGCGATTGAAGGGTTAAGCCATATATTATACTAAGCTAATCACAAAGTTCAGTGTATTCACATCATTGGCTTGAAAATTGCGCTTTAAACATAAAACTAAACGTGTTTGTCTTTAACACCACTTATATTTACATATTTTAGAGCTAGTCGCTGTTTTTTTTTGTACCATAAACAAGAATTGCATGTACTATCCATACAACCAAGGTGGTCATATGGAAATGGAATATAACCTCCTTGATACAACTGTACATTCAACATACCATCGCACGTCCAGAATCTTATATTACACATAGGCTACATATCAGACCACAATAAATGTTAGCGCCACCAGTCTATTCAGTCCTATATAGAGACCATTGTTCGCTTACAAACATCTGTGGTGTGCTCCTATTGGCTGCAAATTAACCAGGTCTATGTTAGTCTTATCGTGCCTATCATCTATAAATTAGAGCGCATGACCTGGCAGGTCATTATTTACCGAGCAATTCAGGCCACATAATGGTGCACTGGAGAGCTACGTTCTGGTCGAACAAACACCCTCCATGCTCGAGGGTATTGGAAAAAGTTTCACCTTGGCGCACCATCTTACTCATGTTATAGGCACCGACTAATTAATAGAACTAACATAAAACTAATTAAATGTTTTTAAAAGTTAAGACGAGGTTACATGATACTTTACCACTGCCATTTCACAATTATTGCCATTATACCACCACCAAACGCCCCATGCAATGTATAGGGGTTTTGAATTGGAGGTCCTTAGCGTTTATAGAATAGATGCGATAATAATCCAACGTATTTTATGTTATTACGAAAACAGTAATGTTTATGTAGGAGACACTATTTTACCTCTATGTAATGATCACATGAATTAAAAAAAGACACATGTTATAGTGATAATAATTTAGCCCGCCTTTTAATTAAAAAAAGTGGGCTATTGCAATTGAAGTTCGGCGTCACTGGCAGATTTCCTTGTGGGCACAATAACTTTCCAAGTTTTTCATGTAACCTGCTCAAAACTGTTCCGCCTGTTGTTAATAACCAGCTCAATAATGGCTGAAAAAATTTATCTCATTTAACGTCCTTCGTTTTACCTTGTGGGCGCGACAACTTCAAAAGTTTGTTCTGAATGTTGGTAATAGCCAGTACTCGGACGAGTTCAATAATGACTGAAAAAAATCAAAATGGCCGGTTTATCTCATTTTGCGTTGTAAATTTCACCTTCAGGGCGCGATAATCTGAACAGTTTTCCATGCATCCAGGTCAAATTTGTTCTGCATGTAGTCAGTATCCAGTTCTCGGATAATTGAAATAATGACTGAAAAAAATCTAAATAGCCGATTGTTTTTATTATTATATTATTATGCATTCATACTTCATCGAGTGTGCTTTTATTTCTAGTTGTTGTTTTCTAATATAAGATAATGTGTTGTGCAATAATTATTTTCTTCCGTATCAATGTAAAACAATTTTTATAAATATCTGTGTATAAATTAATGATAATTTTATGAGGTAATTTTTTTGTTTTGAAAAACTTTGTTGTGTATTATTTTATATAGCGGTATACAGTAAATATTTATTGAACGGATCTGAACTATTTACGCACTATGTATTAAACAATTCATAGTGCGTAAATATTTAAAATAATAATATTTTTTATATTCAATTAATTATAGTGTTACTTATTTATTAACATTTTGAATACATTTCTGTAAAGGTATATTGCTGACGCACCTGTCAGATTCAAATCAAGAAAATGCGTTCATTTTGGGAAACACAATTTCAATTGCTTACCAGCTCACAAAAATTGACTTTTGTGGGGGTTTTTAGTCCCACTTTTAATTTAAATCACATTGAAATTCGGCGGCGTCAGTGTCGGCGCCGGCGTTAACATTTACTTGTGGGCGTGATAATTTGTAAAGTTACTTTATGTATCCTCTTCAAATTTGTTATGCATGTTACTAATATGCAGTTCTTGGACAAGTTAAATAATGGCTAAAAAAATCAACATGACCGATTTTTTGCGATTTTTTTGCATTTTACGTCAATAATTTGACCTTGTGGGTGCAATAACTTTGAGTTCCACAATGGCGGCTATTGTCGAGTGTGCTCTTGTTAATTTTTGTATTTATTTTGTTTTATTTTTGATACTGTATACTTCGTGAATATCAACATTAAAAATCGAATTGTCAAATGCATGAATTTCCAAAGTGCGCCAATCGAGAAAACCTTTGCTATTTCCCAGTGAACACAATACATTGACTCAATGTTGTTTTAATGCTGGGCCAGCGATGTAGACGGCAGTCCAGCATTTTCAGTGGTCCAGGCAGTTGCTTGATGGTGTAGGGTATCATCATCTTTTCCCGTCAATGCATAGGTCATATCAGAGACATTTAACCAGTGATAACGAGTTTGGCATGGACATTCAAGCTAGTCAGCTTGCTGGGCAAAATCATGTAAACAATGTGACCAATGATGTCTACGTCAGAGATTCATGTGAACACGATGACCAATGAATATTGCACGGGAATATATATACGTCATCATTGGGAGTGGGCGTTTTGGAGTGCTCGGCACTTTCGTCGGAATATTGGGAAAACTATATTTTTTAGCCAATATAAAATTATGTCCCGTTGTTCAAAGTAATGGCTGATAAATAAATTGGTACTCAGTGTTAATTTCTTTTCGAAACCGTTCACAATTGACCTTTATCGACCGATCAATTTTGTTGATTCATTTATTTGTATGCGTTATTTTCGCGGGTTCTATCGTCCTATGCATATAATTGAACCGTTCTAAGGTCACTATTTGTATGGCAGTTTACACAGAAGACGGCGAAACTGCCCTCATTAGACTAGAAACATATCTTATAACGTTGATCAAATAACATTGTCACAACAAGACACTAGTATAGGGTAAATACATGTTATTATAATCACCAATGTAAGTCATGTAAAAGCCATGGATGTATAATACCGCCCATGATATACGGGATCCTGGAAAACACAATTTATGAATTTCTACTTTTATTATATTATATATAGAATAGTAAGCGCTTATATATTGAGATTAAAATATCACGAGTTTTGATTGATCCCCAGACAATGCCATCTGATCGTGTAAGCCATACTTGTACTCCACCGTACGTATAACCTAGGAACATCATTAATTTACGTAATAATTGTGCAACATATAACAATCATATGAGATAGAGCGCAATATAAATATATTGTGAACATTGTGAACATAAAGGACAAATATTAAAGTAAATGATCTTAATCAAATCAAATTTATTTGCACAACAATTAACATTGTATCGGCAGTGTATCATTGTATCGTACTAAAAACATATTATATAGTCATATTACAAATACATGGTTATATAAAATACAATATCATTCAAAGAAGTCTGTATACATTTACATGTACGAAAAACATATTATAAAGACATATTTACAAATACATGGTTATATAAAATAAATTATCCTTCAGAGAAGGCTGTCCCACGATATGGATCACATCACTTTTGTCAATAAATCTTTCCTACATTGGAGGGCGCGCGAAATGTAGAGTCCTAAATTGTACAACATTTTTTTTATTTTCTAAATTAAATAGGGTTATAAATTTGTCACTGGAGGGTATATTCAGGTTGGAAAAAAATACTTCGTTTCTGTAGGCCTACTCCATCATATAATTAGGAAAAATGATTAAGTTACAGTCATATGAATATTTATTGAGCAGGATATAGGCCTGTAACCTTCAAATAATAAAATTTAATATTGCGACTTTAAGTTATTCCTCCACTACGCTGTCCAATCACCGAAGGTGTATTTCGCACGTCATACTTTTAATATAAAATACTTAGTGAAATAACGTCGAATGCAAAGGAGATATTTAGTACAAACTTGATATACTTTTTTAAAGTTATCAAAATACAACTGTCAATGTTTTTAAAATTTAGTACGAAAAGAAAACTTTAGTGAACTCTTCTATGAAGGTGGCATCATTAGCTGTTTCTTTAAATCTATACTATTCTAGTGCACAGATCAGAACAATCTCCACCTACTCTTTAGGGCTCGGGAAACACGACCCCAGTGGGCTAAAGAGTATCAATCAAGCACCCATTAAATTACATACTTAATACGAATGGTTCTGACTAGGGACTTCACTAGGCCTTTAAAATGATAGTATCACGAATTTATCACCCTGGTCGCCCAAACAGCAAAAAAATACTAGAACCAATTTAAATGTTCAGTACCATTGAAAAGGTTCCATTAAAAACTCGACAAATATCGTTCTATATATATACTGAGTCCGTTAAGGGGTTCTATTTAAATAAATTATTATAATTTATGTAAATATTGTTCACGGACCATTTTGATCATAGACATAATTATGTACAATTCATTCCTTTTAATTGATTAAAGGCTAAATGTAAAGGCCTTTCTCTACTTCAAATTTAATATATTTTTTATACATTTTTAAAATAGGCTTGGTATATATGTCATTGTTTTCAAATATTATAATCAAGGATAACATGATAATTTTAGTAGACAGTTGCATGACGGTGCATGGTTCCATCGGCTCTTTCCGTCAATGCATACGTCATATCAGGGAAATTAAAAATTCAATCAGTGATATTAGCTTTGGCCAGTGTTTGAAGTTTGGAGTGTTTAGACCAGTCAGCTCGCTGATGAGGTGTTTGTATTTATTTTGGTTAAAAATATTTTTTTGTGTGTAGACTGTATATCCCGTTGGTCTAAGTAATTAAATTATCACTGAGTGATTTTTTTTACATTTGATCTTTAATTCAAATAAATCATTACGACGGCATTCGAACCAATGTCGTTTTGGTAAATATATGCCTAGTACGGTCTAGAGACCAACACGAAGAAAGAAGACGTTGAAAGCGAGGTGCTAATCATATCTATAACAATTTCAGTGTATGGTATTTCTGTGGCAATATTTTTCATCCAGATAAAAGTTAGAATTTTGAACACAATTGGGCCCAAGTATGGTATTCTACCCCTTAATTTGAATAACAACTGAATGACGGCGGTGATTTGCTGCTCTTGTCATGTGACAGTGTCAAGTGTAAGATGAAAATAATAACTTTAAAACTGTATTCGTATCGTAATAAGTGAATTAATGTTTATAACTATATAGTATGTCACACAATGTGCAGCTTTTGAAGAAATATGGGTAATTTTCTCACTGAAGGTCAACATAGGCTACACCAAGTATATGAACAAACATCCTCAAGGTATTACTATCAGTTTTGTTCAACGGAAATACATTAGTAATCAACCACCAGCAGAGCTTAAACAGTTATATTAACCCTTTAAGCCCCCACGATGCATTAAAGCATCATTTTACATCCCTGAAAACAGACTTACTTTTCTGTAACTAAGGGTTTCAGAACGAAAATTCCCAAGAAACTGGCTTACCAAAATGGAAAATTATTTAAATTTAGAACTACATTCTAAAAAAGCCATGGCAGAGATTCGTGTTAGCGCACACAACTTAGAAATTGAACGGGGTAGAAAAAACAAGCCGAAATCAGTCCCTGCAAATAAGCGTTTTTGCCGAAACTGCAAAACTATGGTGGAAGATGAAGTTCATTTTATTAGCGACTGCCCCATCTACGAATCACTCAGAAATGAATACTTGCCTCGTCGGCACCAAAATCCCGATGCATACTTTATCAACCTCTTTAAAACTTCAGATAAAGTGAAATTAGAAAACCTTGCCATCTTTATCAGACGCGCTATGGCACTGAGAAAAGAAAAACTATATCAAAACAAATAACAGTTTTTCTTCTCTCGTGGTGATCCATACACATAGACGTCAGCCACACCATGTATTAATATGTGTGTATATATATATATCATGTTTGCTATGTATTTTTCTTAATATATTATTGTTTTTCTGTGTATACCAAAACGATGTACTGCATTGTATGGAATAAATTGATTGATTGATTGAATACGTGGTAGTTTTCTTCAATTTTTAAACCACGTCAAATCATCTCCATCCACTACAAGTCGAGAATTGCGGCAGCAATTCGCGGCTACGTTACTTTCATATCACGTTACTTTCATATCAAAAAGTACATTTAACCTTTCTTTTAATTTGTGGCTCGGAACTGCTCAATTTATTGATTTTGTGTGATCTTGGGCCGAAACAAGCATTTCTGGCGTTTATTGTTCATCGCCTGACCTATACTTTTTCGTAAAATCCAAAATGGACGTCATTTTGCATATTTACTATTAAAATAATGATGTCATTATCAATACTAAGCACATCAAAGCATGTTATAATATACTGTACTTTAACACAGTTTCGAATGCTTTGCAACCTGATCTACCGTAATACGTAGTCTACTTTTTAGATTTCCATTAAACAAATGTTGTTTATGATATTATAGTTCACGTGTATAAAAACACTTTTATTTGTCTGTTGGCGGTAACCATTTTGAATTTGAAGGTCAAATAAAGGTCATTGTCATCGGAAAACATGAGACATAAATATATTAACTCAAAATCATGCAGAAACCAGAAATCGTGCGATAATTTGTAACAAAAATATAGAAAATATGTGGTTTTGGCGGCCATCTTTTGTTTTGCTTATTTGAAGGTGAAGGACACCAAATATATAATTTTATCCGACGGATTCTAGTTCAGCACACACCAATTATGTAAAAACAAGCGGGACAAAAAATATAGTCTTAATTGTAGAGCAAAGTTCAATGTATATATATCAACCCAGGATAAATACACACATTTTTTAAATTCTTTCGCTTAAAAATATATATGCAATGTGCAATGTACAAATCTAAATACCACAAAGTTTTAGGGATATACACATCTGGGTTTAGAAAACTAAGGTCAGATGAATATATGGCCAATAATTATGTTTTATTAAGTCGTTTCCATTGACCATGTTTACTAGTTGGTTTTGTAATAAAAAAATGTTTAAACGTATGTGTAAAGATCATTGTTTAATCCACTGCATCATGCAATACATCAGTAGAACGGATATTTATTTATCTTTTATATTGCATGTGTATATTGTATGTGTAGATTGGTCAGCTACAACTGCAACGGCAACTGCGTAACCCCAATTTTAGGTTTGGGGGTACCCCCACATAAGCGTTCAAAATATATATTTCGTCCTTTTTTTAGCCCGCCTTTTAATTTTAATTAAAAAAGGTGGGCTATTGCAATTGAAGTTCGGCGTCGTCGGCGTCGGCGTCGGCGTTAACATTTACTTGTGGGCGCGATAACTTGAAAAGTTTTTCATGTTTCCTTCCCAAATTTGTTTTGCATGTTACTAATGACCACTTCTCGGACAAGTTCAATAATGGCTGAAAAAAAATTCAAAATGGCCGACTTATTGCGATTTTTCACCTTTTACGTCAATAATTTGACCTTGTGGGCGCGATAACTTGAAAAGTTTTCCACGTATCCTTTTCAAATTTGTTATGCATGTTACTAATGACCAGTTCTCGGACAAGTTCAATAATGGCCGAAAAAAAAAAAAATGGCCGAATCATTGCGATTTTTCACATTTTACGTCAATAATTTGACCTTGTGGGCGCGATAACTTGAAAAGTTTTTCACATATCCTTTTCAAATTTGTTATGCATGTTACTAATGACCAGTTCTCGGACAAGTTCAATGATGGCCGAAAAAAAAAAAAAATGGCCGATTTATTGCGATTTTTCACATTTTACGTCAATAATTTGACCTTGTGGGCGCGATAAGTTGAAAAGTTTTTCACATATCCTCTTCAAATTGGTTATGCATGTTACTAATAAGTAGTTCTTGGACAAGTTCAATAATGGCCGAAAAAAAAAAAAAAAAATGGCCGATTTATTGCGATTTTTCTCATTTTACGTCAATAATTTGACCCTGTGGGCGCGATAACTTGAAAAGTTTTTCACATATTCTCTTCAAATTTGTTATGTATGCTACTTATAAGTAGTTCTTGGACAAGTTCAATAATGGCTGAAAAAAAAAAAAATGGCCGATTTATTGTGGTTTTACGTCAATAATTTGACCTTGTGGGCGCGATAACTTGAAAAGTTTTTCACATATCCTCTTCAAATTTGTTATGCATGTTACTAATAAGTAGTTCTTGGACAAGTTCAATAATGGCTGAAAAAAAATTCAAAATGGCCGATTTATTGCGATTTTTCTCATTTTACGTCAATAATTTGACCTTGTAGGCGCGATAACTTCAACATTTTCACAAGTATCCTCTTCAAGTTTGTTATGCATGTTACTAATAAGCAGTTCTTGGACAAGCTCAATAATGGCCGGTAAAAAAATCAAAATGGTTGACTTATTGCGATTTTTCACATTTATTTTACGTCCATAATCTGACCTTGTGGGCGCGATAACTTGAAAAGCGGCTGGTTTAACATACCATTTATATCTTGGGTTGTTATTTACGTGATGACATTCGTCTTTACTTTCTTTATCATAATTCGGCGGCGGGCTATTATCGAGTGTGCTCTTGTTTCACTGGTAAAATCTCATTTCCTGTTTTGGACACATCAAAGCTTAACAAAAAGTTGGTGTGGGCGAGTAGTGGGGGGGGGGGGGGGTCGCACGATGACCAATTCTGGTCTATGGACTATATGCGTGTTTAGGGTTATGACCTTCAAGAGACCGGAAATAACCTTTAAAGCTTCAAAATATTTGTTAATTATGAATGTTGACTATTTCGTGCCAATTTCCTTCAATTTGCTATATTACACGACTAAATTACCTTGAAATATAAACGTTTTAAAAAATCCCCGTGTTATTAGGGTCATGCTCTTTAGGACCCCGGAAATGCTTCAGAAAAAAATGACGCCGTTTTTATTTTGTTCAGTATTATTTTTTCTTTAAATTAAACATAGGTGTCAAGAATTAACATGCAATTCCCACGGAACCACATTTACTGACATAAGACCCTACACTAATTTGATGTATTTCGAAAACAGAAAGAAGTTATCCCGCTAAAGGGCCTGTCACACCTTGGCGATCAGCGTCAACGATCGCGTAACGCACGGGAAAATATTAAAAATTATAGACGCTGGCGATTGATGGATTCTCATGATCCAGAACGATTGTCTAGCGTTCATAAGCGCACGAGTAGCGTTAGAGTAACGCGATTGACGACTGAAGAACGCTCATCACATAATCCGTGATTCTATCGCCAGCGATCTCCAGCGACAGCCAGCGTGGGAGTAGCGCATGAGTAACGCATGTATAACGCACTCGACGACTGGGGAGCGACTACCGACGTGTTTTCGACGTTCCACAACGCACAGTTACGATCACATGATTTTTCTTTAAAACCACGAGTTTTTACTGCAGTATTTCATTGGTTTTAGTACATTTCTAGTGATAAATTTATCCTTTTAATATGTTGAGCCATGCGAAAATATAGTGAATTTTCAAACTAGAGAGTTTAGAAGTGTTTGGTATAAGTTATTTTGAATAGGACATTGTCTCATGTTAAAAGCCTATTTTTCATTGAAGATTTTAAACATCTCATATTAGTTATGATCAGATGATCAAAAACTTTTATAAATGCGCTGAACTTTTATAAAGATTGATACATTTGTAGATATGTCTATCATTACCAATAATTTATAACTTTATTTGTATGGTTTTTCACCAGGAAGTGTAATACATATATATATATATGCCTATGATGATAAAAGCAATATAGTACAGCGATTGAGTAACGCTCTCCTAACGTATACAACGATCGAGTAATGTTCCCCTAGCGTGTACAGCGACTGAGTAACGTTCCCCTAGCGTGTACAACGATCGAGTAACGCTCCTCTAGCGTATCTTCTTACACGCTGGTGTGCGTTGAAAGTTTTGAACCTGTACAAAACTCTCAGCGTTCATCAGCGTTCATGGGGCATAATTGAGAACATTACTGCATAGGCCATATGCACCCATGAATCATGTGAGATATGGTTTGCGCTTTATAAAATTTGTTGCTTGCTTGCTTGCTTGCTTGCTTGCTTGCTTGCTTGCTTGCTTGCTCGATTGATTGATTGATTGATTGATTGATTGATTGATTGATTGATTGATTGATTGATTGATTGATTGATTGATTGATTGATTGACAATCAATCGATTGATTGATTGTTTGATTGATTGATTGTTTGATTGTTTGATTGATTGATTGATTGATTGATTGATTGATTGATTGATTGATTGATTGATTGATTGATCGATTGATTGATTGATTGATTGATTGATTGATTAATTGATTGATTGATTGATTGATTGATTGATTGATTGATTGATTGATTGATTGATTGATTTTATGGGACTCAACGACACAGGTACGCACACAGTACGCAAGCATGTACGCACACGTTTACATTTTGAATGATCGATTCATGAGCGGGCAGACTAACTGAAAGACTGCGAAATGCAGAGCTACTCCGTCTTTGCCAATACGTTTGATGGCGCTGGTGTTGCAAGGGTTAAATCCGCCCTAATCAGCACCAGACATGGCACTGTCGCCCCCTGGTGAGGATATGCTCTCAAGGGTGTCGCTAATCTTCTACACCCCCTACCCCGCGATTCACGTGACCAGCCCCCCGCTGGTGGCGTGAAGGCATTGGTGGTCGTGGGGGTCATTAACTCTTTGAGTTATCCTTCGTTCCGTGCTATATTTCATACGTTTGAAACTGAAATTTGCTAACGCAATTTTCAGCTATTAAATAATATTTACCATTTACCAGATTAGAAAAAATAAAAAAAGTGAAGTTGCTCTATTTGTGACTATCTTTCCCGGTCATTTAGTAAACTATGACTTAATTTGCCTCCGCAACGTCCCGAATCATATATCTACATGTATGTGTTCCCGGCTTGAGTTCAGGATTAAGCAATATCATCAGATGGTCAGGCTGTATGGGTTAAACAGCATGGACCATGTGGTTTACGTCACATGCTAATTTACATAACCCATCTAGCCCCTCCCCTCTCAGTCCTACACGAAATGCTGTAAATGAATCCAAGTCATTATCAGTGACATATTTCTTAATACAAAAATGAAAATGCTAAATGCATGTATCTTTCCCTTCCCTCCAGGCTGCCGCGGTAGCTCATCCCGTTCGGTTGTGGAAACGTTACATAGAGGTAATAGTTAGATTCTCGGTGGGCTGGATGTTTGTCCTCGTGACTGTCTGTGCATAGGCATATATACGTGCTCCAAACTCTTCAAAGGTTTTCCTCTTGTCGCAATAGTGTCACCCTCCCCCTTCCCCAATCTCCCGCTTTCTCTATCTCATCCCCGCTCTCTTTATCTTATGACGTCACCATCACCGCCTGCTATCGGTTCGCCAGCCCCCTTGCCGCTCCATCGCCCCAGCTCAATTACCCCCCGAGGGAGGGCCGGCGCGAGCTAATGTGATTTAGCGCATTTGTTCCACGTCACTGGTTGTATTTTTGCTGGCAACTAGATGTGAATTAGGCTGAGTGTATGTGGTGTAGCCTGCTGTGCGAATATCGTCTGCCCGCAAACACGATACATTGAACCATTGTTGGTTCAATGTTGGCCCGCCATCTACGACGTCGGCCCAACATTGACCCAACAATGTTTCAATATCTCGTGTTTGCTGGGCTGCTTAGAGAGCAAAAGAAGTCATTGTAACTCAATTCCCCAGTCAACAGATGACTGCGAGCCAACGCTGGGCCAACCAAACCATGTCACATCGGCCCACAAACAATGGCACGTGGGAGTGACCCAGCAAACACTGATGTTGATCAAGATGATGGATTAATGTTGGACCGGTGTCGTGGTGGCGGACAACATTAAATCGACATACGATCAGCGTGTCCAGATTTCTGGGATAACATAACTATACCAGCAACAGTAACCTTACACCAGAAACAGTAACCACTACACCAGCAACAGTAACCACTACACCAGCAACAGTAACCACTACACCAGCAACAGTAACCACTACACCAGCAACAGTAACCACTACACCAGCAACAGTAACCACTACACCAGCAACAGTAACCACTACACCAGCAACAGTAACCACTACACCAGCAACAGTAACCACTACACAAGCAACAGTAACCACTACACCAGCGGCAGTAACCACTACACCAGCATTACATGTAATAGCACCAGCACTCCAACCAGCGACAAACCACTACACCAGCAACAGTAACCACTACACCAGCAACAGTAACCACTATATACCAGCAACAGTAACCACTACACCAGCAACAGTAACCACTACACCAGCATTACATGTAATAGCACCAGCACTCCAACCAGCGACAAACCACTACACCAGCAACAGTAACCACTACACCAGCAACAGTAACCACTACACCAGCAACAGTAACCACTACACCAGCAACAGTAACCATTACACCAGCAACAGTAACCACTACACCAGCAACAGTAACCACTACACCAGCATTACATGTAATAGCACCAGCACCCCCACCAACGACAAACCACTACAGTAACCACTACACCAGCAACAGTAACCACTACACCACCAACAGAAACCACTACACCAGCAACAGTAACCACTACACCAGCAACAGTAACCACTACACCACCAACAGTAACCACTACACCAACAACAGTAACCACTACACCAGCAACAGTAACCACTACACCACCAACAGTAACCACTACACCAGCAACAGTAACCACTACACCAGCAACAGTAACCACTACACCAGCAGCAGTAACCACTACACCAGCAACAGTAACCACTACACCAGCAAGCAACAGTAACCACTACACCAGCATTACATGTAATAGCACCAGCACCCCCACCAACGACAAACCACTACAGTAACCACTACACCAGCAACAGTAACCACTACATCAGCAACAGTAACCACTACACCAGCAACAGTAACCACTACACCAGCAACAGTAACCACTACACCAGCATTACATGTAATAGCACCAGCACCCCCACCAACGACAAACCACTACAGTAACCACTACACCAGCAACAGTAACCGCTACACCAGCAACAGTAACCACTACACCAGCAACAGTAACCACTACACCAGCAACAGTAACCACTACACCAGCAACAGTAACCACTACACCAGCAAGCAACAGTAACCACTATACCAGCAACAGTAACCACTACACCAGCAACAATAACCACTACACCAGCATTACATGTAATAGCACCAGCACCCCCACCAACGACAAACCACTACAGTAACCACTACACCAGCAACAGTAACCACTACACCAGCAACAGTAACCACTACACCACCAACAGTAACCACTACACCACCAACAGTAACCACTACACCAGCAACAGTAACCACTACACCAGCATCACATGTAATAGCACCCGCACCCCCACCAACGACAAACCACTACAGTAACCACTACACCAGCAACAGTAACCACTACACCATCAACAGTAACCACTACACCAGCAACAGTAACCACTACACCAGCAACAATAACCACTACATCAGCAACAGTAACGACTACACCAGCAACAGTAAACACTACACCAGCAACAGTAACCACTACACCAGCAACAGTAACCACTACACCAGCAACAGTAACCACTACACCAGCAACAGTAACCACTACACCAGCAAGCAACAGTAACCAATACACCAGCATTACATGTAGTAGCACCAGCACCCCCACCAACGACAAACCACTACAGTAACCACTACACCAGCAACAGTAACCACTACACCAGCAACAGTAACCACTACACCAGCAACAGTAACCACTACACCAGCAACAGTAACCACTACACCACCAACAGTAACCACTACACCAGCAACAGTAACCACTACACCAGCATCACATGTAATAGCACCCGCACCCCCATCAGCAACAAACCACTACACCAGCAACAGTAACCACTACACCAGCATTACATGTAATATCACCAGCACCCCCACCAACGACAAACCACTACAGTAACCACTACACCAGCAACAGTAACCACTACACCAGCAACAGTAACCACTACACCAGCATTACATGTGATATCACCAGCACCCCCACCAACGACAAACCACTACAGTAACCACTACACCAGCAACAGTAACCACTACACCAGCAACAGTAACCACTACACCAGCAACAGTAACCACTACACCAGCAACAGTAACCACTACATCAGCAACAGTAACGACTACACCAGCAACAGTAACCACTACACCAGCAACAGTAACTACTACACCAGCAACAGTAACCACTACACCAGCAACAGTGGCCACTACATCAGCAACAGTAACCACTACACCAGCATTACATGTAATAGCACCAGCACCCCCACCAACGACAAACCACTACAGTAACCACTACACCAGCAACAGTAACCACTACACCAGCAACAGTGACCACTACACCAGCAACAGTAACCACTACACCAGCATTACATGTAATAGCACCAGCACCCCCACCAACGACAAACCACTACAGTAACCACTACACCAGCAACAGTAACCACTACACCAACAACAGTAACCACTACACCAGCAACAGTAACCACTACACCAGCATCACATGTAATAGCCCCAGCACCCCCACCAGCGATTCGATTTGATTTGAAATAACATTCTAACCCGGTACACATGCCGAACCGAATGAGCCACCAGAGCAACCGACAACAAGTTACCTTAAATTTAAAATAACCTGAAAACAAATTATTGATTTTCGACAATGATATCAAGGTTAGTCCCGGACTCTGCATGTAGGCCTAATCCATATGGACACGTGTTTGTGTGCCTCTGCGGACTGTTGCCATGAGTACAGGCGACAGCTATCCATCATTGAGATAATACCATCTGGAACAAATACCCTGAGTGATAGCACAGCCGCCAATAGCTGGGATAAAAGTTTATCTGATAACACCCATCCTGCTACAACAGTGCAAAAGATAACGATTATACTTCCTTCACATAATGCAATCAATGAAGTTATAACATACGCCAACCACGCCAAGGATGAGTTTTGTAAATTGTTATCTTCACAGTATGGAGTGTCTATGCACTCACAGCTATGCTTCATATGCCTACGAAACGATGTCAGTTAAAACAGACCCGATTTCTGGAAATATAAAACATTGCGGTAAAAGTGCTTTACATGAAACTCGCTGTGCACAAACATTTGTTTTATATGTACAAGCTATATCTAACAGGCTAGGCCCTACTAGCAGCTGATCATTTCACATTAATTCTGTTACACTTTCACTTTTTTCAAAATTGAGTTTTTTACATAATGTCTGATATAGAACTTGTCTACAACTCTCCCTCTTCCCTCCCAGGATATACCCAGGTGTCACTCGCCCTCTAAGGCGATGATTCAATTCACTGCCTGTAAGATGCGGTAGAGCCTTGCCAATAAGATGCACTTGGGGCGCATATTACAAAGAATCCTAATTTTCATCCTATCTTAACTTTCTCTCATTCCCACTAAAGTTAGGATCGATTCTAACTTTTTTATGAAAATTAGAAGAAGTTAGGATAGGATGAAAGTTAGGATTCTTTGTAATATGGGCTCTGGAGCTTTCTCTTATCAGGGGTGTTGCTCGGCCCAAAAGATACATATGCAATCCGTGGTGATTAGTAACTGGTCTTTTCGGTGCATTTCCAACAGCCTGACTGGATCTGACAATAATTATTATTATCACTCTCAAATACGGGACTAAGTTGTTAACCACAAATATCTGGGGTATTTTTCCAGAACTTTGCAAATCGTTCAGCACAACGTTTTATTTCAGTTTCTTGTAGACAAATATGTCTAAACTGAGCCAAAATGGCTCAGTTAGGGAAACGATGAAATACGCGGTTTTCAAAATGGCGGGCCAGCTCAAATAACGCCTATTATGGAAATATATGGAAAATGTTCAGCTTTGTTATAGAGTGTGCAATTATATGTGACCTGCCATGCGAGAAGGTACGTCCCGGCGGGTTTGTTACAATTAAAATGTTAAAATTTTGACTTCACTGCTCTTTTCGTGTGGCGGGTCACATCTTATTTCAAACGTATTATGTAGCTTATTTCACATGAATATGACATATCACCTGTAATTATTGGACCACTCAAAAAAATCTTGTGGTCGTTTTGATCTTAATTTAGAGTTTGAAGGTCATATAATAAAGTTTTATAGGACACCTATGCCTAGAATCACATTTTTGCTAACAAAAATAGATTCTGCGCCACAAAGTTAGTCAGAAACGATATATATCACATGTACTTTTGGACTACCTATGAACAAGTCGCATTTTCACTGTCACCAGGTTTAAGGTCACTAGATAGCTAGAATGCTATAATTAATACCAGTGATAGATTCTGCGCCACAAAGTTAGCCAGAAACCACATATTAGCATGATTACATCTAATGTTGGACTAGCAGTAAAACAAATGTATTTCACTATGACCCCTGGTGATAATTTTTTTACCTTCATGTTTGAATGTCACAGAAGCCTAGAATTTTAATTTGAAGTCGAGAAATGGGTTTCACACCACAAACTTAGTCAGAAATGACATATTACATTTGATTACCGGATTCTTATTTAAACATGGATTTTTACCGTTTACGACGAAACGCCACGCAGGATTGATGGGGCCTTTCAGGAGAGCGATATATGGCTATTTAGGGATACGCAGGCCAAAATTCTGCGAGCGTAGCATATACTTGTGGAGAAGGTTTGTATATTTTGGAAGGGAGGGGTAGATTCTGGGAGGGTCGCACCAAGGATACGCACATAGTTGTAGAAAAGGGGGTAGATTTAGGGAGGGATGTCCATGTGTATTTTATCTTTGTCAACTATGTTTATGTATACACATCAATCATGTCATTATTGTTTTACTTCAAAATGATTACTTCTTATATAGATGTTTGTAAAATTATATGTTGCTGCAAATAGATTGTCAAATGTACACGAATTTAAATATATGCTATTATTACTATTTTATATTATTTAAGTAAATGAATCATACGAGTTATGTAGATATTATTATATTATTTAAATAGATGTAGATATCGATGTATGTTTTATATGTTCATAAATTTTGTTTACCCCTTATACTCCAGGAGCTAATACCCAAAAGACGCTTAAAATTAAATTGGTTCAACACAAAAAAATAACCAAAGTTTTACTTGATAGGATGGTAGTACTATGATAGTATGGTAGTGCGTTCAATCAAATTATGGTTATAATTTTTAATATCTATTGTATAGCACTTCTTGAAAAAAATAGAACATGTGTACACAATTGGCAATATATTTGCCAATAATTATTCAATCAATTTGACAGATTTCTGGTACCAAAAACGCAATGTGTTCAATGGCTGATATTTATACAAAAACACGATAGTTATTAAGGTCAATAAAAGTTACAACCTCATGCCACGGTGATCTTCGCAAGTGTTTTATCATCACACAATCTTCGCATTTGTGTCATTTGTTTAACAATAAAACTAACCTTGATGAGTAGTATATAATTATAGCCTCACAAGAACTTCACCTGGAGAGTACTTACAAATTTTGCCACCAAACCGCAGTTATCGGTTTAATGAGCTATATATAAAGAAAAAAAGTAACAACTGCTGCATTGTAAAGGTGAACATAACATACGCCACTGATTGTGCTATTTTTTATATTGTCATCACATTGTCTGTACTTCGATATTATATTTTGTGTTCAACTTTTAGTATATTTGTGGTGGTCCTAAAAGCCACCGTATAATGAATGATGACGTATACATCGTGCCAGCTTCACTTGTCATCGTGTTCACATGATTTTCTGACGTAACCATGAGCACCTCATTGGTCACATTGTTCACATGATTTTAAACAGCGGATGGCTGGTTTGAACATCAAACTCCCATGTCACTTTATTTTTCTGATAAGACGTATATACAGTAACGGAAACAGCCGATGATTCCATTTATTTATCATGCTTATATTTAAAAACAGTGACAGCTCTATTCCGATACTTACGTTTATAATCTTTAAAAATATATAAAATTTGTGAAGAAATCCGTTTACATTTGACCTTTAATTCTTTTTTCCCCAATTAGCCCCCTAAAAAACGTACTCCTGGAACCAAAAAATCGTGATGTAATACTTTAAGTATAGACTCTCATGAGCAACCATTAGACGCAAAATAATAAAACTTAGCATCAATGTAGCACAGGGGCAAGATGACACCAAGGTCATTTCAAGGTCAAATAAGCTGATTTATTGCGAACTTGGGTGGCTACCGAGGATTCGCATTATTGCGAACTTATGCAAAGAAAGGATAAAGCCGGTTTGTTCCACTCGGAGTACATCATATTGCATTGCATAGTCTACAACATAATTATTTGGCAATATATTGGCCAATAATATCAATCAAGTTTAATTATTTCGGTACCAAAACGTAAAGTTTTTAATGTGTAAATATTGAGGAGAAACAAACTGGCCAAGTGGATAGTCTACTCCAGACCACGTCCACTCCGGTAAATGTTATTGTGATGTATAATAGCGTGACTAAATGACGCCTGTGATTGGCTGGAGTAGATTATTTTTCATAACTCAATAAGCATGGGCACCAGGATAGATCTCTGATCCCCTTAATGATCTCGCACTCGCTTCTCGCATTGCCGATCTTCGCCCTCTGCTGTCTCTCTTACACGTAAGAGGTGACTAGCTCATAACTAAGGTTTTGTAGACCGTATACTCATGATACTTTGAATTTCTCAATTAATAATAATAATTATGATCAACTATACGCCATTCAATTAAAGCCTTGATGGTCGATTTAAGGTCAAATGTAAAGGGTTTTAAACAAAATATATTAGTTGGTGTTAAATTATAGATCAGTTGTCACTTTAAAAAACTGCGCTTAATAATTGTGCGCTCAAAAATATTATTATTTTGGTAAAAAATATTGTTTCTTTAAAATTTTCAGTTGACTTTCCCAAAACGTTCCGAGCACTCAGAAATGCCTATGTACTCACAATGATGACGTATATTCCGTGCAAAAGTTCACTCACTGGCCATCGTGTTCACATGATTTTTTGATGTAAACATGATCACATTGCTCCCATGATTTTGAACAGCGACTGATTTGAGTATCCAAGCCAGACCCAATATTCCTGGTTGAATGAACATTACTTTCCCTGATTTGGCGTATACATCGACGGAAAAAGCCGATGATACCACCTTCATGAAACTGTTCAGAAAAGTTTACCCTAAATTATAAAACCTAAAACAATATGGAGAGTGCTATTCTAATATATACTTTATATATATTATTATCGTCAGAAGTACATTAATCTAAATAGTTAAAATAATAGGCCTACTATACATCGCATCACTAATCGTAATTGTTTATGGATCCTGTTCCTAACCGTTATGTAATTTTAGCCCTGACTCAATTTATTAGGCAACACGTCCTCAGTAATAAGATAACAAATAACATTGACGCTTAAGCTACATAAACGCTGTTTAGCCCTTTCAAGTTCAAAGACTTTGATGTATATATATATTATAAAATTTGATTATTGGTCCGCTTTCAGGTCCTAGACTATACCATTTATAGCTAAGCCCTAAGTATGATAATCCGATTTCAGACTAATTCCCAGATTTCTCCTTCGACCTTCCAAACCCTTTAGCTGGATTGTCAAACGCTTACAAAAACGTTTACTCTTCTAGCTTTTTTTTCTTGTGTGTTGGGTATGGAGGTGTGTTTTTTTGCAAAAGGTTGGTTCTTAAACCTCCACGATCCCACTACCCACAACCCACAAATAACGGACAACTAATGCGTTATAACGGTCTATTAACGGACTACTAAGCCGTTATAACTGTCTACTAATCCGCTATAAAGGTGTACTACTCCGTTATAACGGTATACAAACGGACTAGTACTCCATTATAACGGTCTACTAACCGATTACTAATCCGTTATATATAGGTCTACTGATCTTTTAAAACGGTCTACTGATCTGTTATAGCGACATACTAATCCGAATAGGTTATAACGGATTAATATCCCGTTATAACGGATTAGTAAACCTTTAGTGGACCGTTATGACGGATTAATAATATGTTATAACGGATTATTAGACCGTTATAACTAAACGAGTTGGACCGTTATAATGGATTAGTAGGCCGCTATAACGGATTAGTAGAACGTGGATTGATAGAGCGGTATAAAGGACAAGCAGGCCGTTATAACTGTCTACTAACCGACTACTAATAGGTTAATATGGTCTACTATATATAGTCAATTAAAACGGCCTAGTAATCCGTTATAACTGTATCCTAATCCGTTATAGCGACATACTAATCCGATTCATTGTCAAAAAAGGATGGTGGACGTCTATTTATAGACGTTTATGATATCTATATTTTGAGGAGGCCACGTGATATTTATTTTTACAGTATCTCAGCCAACATGAGAGACTAGTCTATATTGTTTCAATGTGATAAGGTTAACCAACGTTAAAGCAACATAGACTAACCGTCCCATGTTTGTTGGCTAAGTATTAGGCCATGTGACATTTGGTCCGAGTATCATGTTGATTGAGAATGGCATAGTGGTATACTGCTAGAGGTGCCAAAAAAATAGAACACAAGAAAAACATTTAGGTCAGCTGAATAAACAACCAAGTAAAAACCGAATAAGACAGTGATACTATCAATATCAGGTACTGGGCAAAAACATGGAAGGCCACGATCCAGGTCGAATCCAGTGGGAGCAAAACGTTCAAAATAGATATCCTATCAAAAATGACTCGAGACTATGACGCAAAATCTTGCCACATCACACTGAGGCTTTATTTCAGTTTTTCCGGTGTGTGAGTCGTGGTTTGAGGATAGGGCTTTGTGTACTCGACGCACACGCAGACTCAGACGCATAAAATCAGGGCTTTGTGTTCTTGATGCAGAATGTTCTTTTAAAGCTGGGCCAGCGTCGTAAATGGTGGGTCAAGATTAAAACAACATTGTGGTGGGGATAGCATCGGACATTGTTTGAATACAATGTTGATCTGAGAGGACGGGAGTATTTCTCACATCCTTCATTTTTGAAGCAGACCTTCATGTTGGTTCTATTTTCAGTTTGACCAAATGTTTCTTTTAAGTTGGGCCACCGTATAAGACACTAGACCAACATTAAAACAACAAACATATGCAAGCATGAGCTTACTTTATTTTGATTCAGTATATGCCAGCATCGCATCGCAGACGGGGGACCAACATCGAGTCAACATACGCTGAATCTTTGTCATGTTAATCACTTTAACTTTAATGTAAATTATTAGAGTGATCTATAGCCGACATTTAGCATGCTTAAGCCTAGACCTCTATATTCTGATATTGGCTGCCATCTGGCGCAGTCAATAGGTGTTCTAATTTGGGGGGGGGGCATTTTTTGAGCATTTTGGAGCTTGAAGAACATTATTATTTTTATCGGAAAGTGTGAACTTCGGAACATGGGAGCGTTCGTCTGCGTCTGATTGTGCGTCTGATTGTGAGTGTGCGTCTGCGTCGAGTGCACAAAGCCGAGGATAGTGGGGTCGTGGATGTTGATGAACTACCATGATTATAAATATTAACCGTACCTACAGTGCACTGTTACTTTTATAAATTTGTATATCACGTGCGAGCATATAGAGTTAATAAACTCTATGGTGCGAGCATAGAGTTAATAAAGATAGAGTAATGCACTGTTGTGCATCTCGACACTTGTATTCAGCAATTTGTCGTTTTGTGAGTAACGGCAACTTACCTTACTTGTATTGTCATACGTTTTAATATCATTTTAACCCTTTAACCGCCAAATTATTGAATCTGAATTTTCACCCACCTGAAATTGTGTCTCGCTGACGCGATCCACAACTTCAAGTGAGTGAAAATTATTCAGATTTGACAAAATGGAGGTCAACTGTTTTCAAATATTGCTAATTGATGTCATATTTTATCTTTAACATGTTTAAAATGTGGTACTTAATGTGCTAATAAAAAATGAAAACCCGAATATATGCGACACCGGCGGTTAAAGGGTTAACGGTATATTGCCGGTGGGTTTTTTGCCAACAGTTTACCGTTGTTTCGAGAGTACAAAGTGTGACAGTGATGAGATGTGAATTACTGCCGCAGTTTCCACCTCATTACAAGGAGAAGAAAAATGCGTTGATGTTATAAAATATATCTAAAATATATTATTAAATATTTTAAATGGAAGCTCCTTGTGATGAAGAATACCATTTGTCATATGCGTAATTGTATTTAATATAGGGCCACCGTATTTATTCTAATTAACGCCTACAATCCAATAAACGCCCACTTCCCTGATTTGAAAATAAAATCACGGTCATTATATAGACATAAACTTTTATTAAGCACTAATCTGGTAAGCGCCCCCCCCCCCTCATGTAAACTCGGGGTGTATTTTAATTAACGCCCAGGGCGTTTATTAGAATAAATAGGGTAGGCCTATGCCATGTGATGCATAATTGCGAAAAGTAGCGGGAGCCCTAAGGTCTATTACAATACACGGCACACCCATGGCGGTAAAATATATACTATTCAGCCTGTTATAGGATGGTATTGTGTGGCAACACTGCTTTAGTAGTACATGTCTATGGACCACAGCGGAAATCACAAAAAAACTTAAAAAAATAACAACACCTCGGGCGGAAAGGGTCCGTGTGGGAGGTTGTTTACTCTGCCAGAATTATAAACGCTCCCATTCAAACACCAATTTATATTCCACCATCGAAACAGGATTACCTTAGCATCTGTGACGCCGGTCCATCATTGTTCCAATACTGGACCAGCATTTCGTCGCCTCGGAGCTAAAGGATCCTATCTGCCACTCTGACGAGTGTCAGATAGGATCCTTTAGCTCCGAGGCGACGATATGGTACATGGAAAGAATGCTGGGCTGAAAGCGGCGTTTTTCCGTGCATCGGGACTGTGTCACTCGGCACCTGCAGGCATGTGCTCTGCTGATACTGATGGAGAACCTTGTTGTGCTAGTCATAACTTTACGAGATCAAAGAGACCTCGAGGATTTAGGGCACATGGCAGGATATAATATTAAATAAATAATTAACCCTTTAACCGCCGGTGTCGCATATATTCGGGTTTTCATATTTTATTAGCATATTAAGTACCACCTTTTAAACATGTTAAAGATAAAATACGACATGAATCGGCAATATTTGAAAACAGTTGACCTCCATTTTGTCAAATCCGAATAATTTTCACTCACTTGAAGTTGTGGATCGCGTCAGCGAGACACAATTTCAAGTGGGTGAAAATTCAGATTGAATAATTTGGCGGTTAAAGGGTTAAGCCTGCCTCACAGGCCTGAAAAATATTGTTGCTCTAAAAAACCCTTCGACCCCCACACCCCGTACCCCTGTCGACCCACGCCCCCCCCTTCGTATCGACGTTTATTTGAAACATACCGGTACGTCTTATTCACTTACAAGGCACTCTGAATACACATTCTTCCAATAAAACCATATCGGTTTATTTTATGTAAAAAAATTATTTGGTTATCTGCTTAAGAGCAACTCTTCGTTATTTTCCCAGGTGGAAATTATTCACCAAATATTAAATTCCCCGATAGTCAATTTTTTAAACAAGATGATGTTATTTGCGTCCTAATTATCTCTTGATTTAAATTATACATTTATAATTTGTTCACTTTAAAAAATTTTCTATCAAAATAATTTGTAATTAAAAGTAGTAAGGAAATGTGATTTATGCGACGTACATGTATGCGTACAGATTAGTCCCTGCTCGTCCTATAGCCTTTAGAACTGTCATCTTACACGGTAGGCCTATATATTGGTATAATGTTGGTCCACCGTCGACGACGCTGGACCAACATTAATCTAACAGTGGTTTAAGGTTTTATCATTGCTAGGGGGCTTGGACAATGAAATGACTGATGAAATGAGAGCAGTGTCTGCAGTCTGTGGGCATCCTGGTCTCACACCGACAATACAGGCGCTCATGTTGCCTTGGAAACCAATTCCCCAGAAATGCCGACGCCCCATCCGGCTGCAAACGGGCAGCTGGGTGAAATTGATTTTTTTGTCGTTCACTCCTGCAGCCTGTTGAAAGATGGCCGGACACCGCACTTGATGCCTGCTGCTAAATTAGTTAACAATAGTCAACTAGACTTTAAGTTTATGTATAACATATTACCATAATATAAATTTATTGATTTGATTAATATTTGTGCTAGAATCGGCATAAGTGTGGCCGCTGAGAAAAACGATGATCTAGTATATAGGTTAGCGATTTGAAAACACGCATCTGAGCTGCTAGATATAATTATTAAAATAATAAAGCCAGAGGCATTTGTGTGTTATAGCTCCATAATTACCAGTCAATGTCGTTGATAGGTGGTGTGTCGCAATGTTTCATATCGATGCATCACATGACAGTTTGCAAATGAACACTATTATAGGCCTACGGTCACTAGAAGCTTTTTGAAACAAAAAAACATTTAACATTTTCTTATGTATACGCCAGTTTATTGATCCTCCCTTATTTAAAGTGAACCTGATTCTATGCTCTGGGTGCTGTCACCATATATCCACGTAATTGGTAATACAATTATATAGTGAGTGAGTGAGTGAGTGAGTGAGTGGGTGAGTGAGTGAGTGAGTGAGTGGGTGAGTGAGTGAGTGAGTGAGTGAGTGAGTGAGTGGGTGAGTGGGTGAGTGAGTGAGTGAGTGAGTGAGTGAGTGAGTGAGTGAGTGAGTGAGTGAGTGAGTGAGTGAGTGAGTGAGTGAGTGAGTGAGTGGGTGAGTGGGTAGTGAGTGAGTGAGTGAGTGAGTGAGTGAGTGAGTGAGTGAGTGAGTGAGTGAGTGAGTGAGTGAGTGAGTGAGTGAGTGAGTGAGTGAGTGAGTGAGTGAGTGAGTGAGTGAGTGAGTGAGTGAGTGAGTGAGTGAGTGAGTGAGTGAGTGAGTGAGTGAGTGAGTGAGTGAGTGGGTAGTGAGTGAGTGAGTGAGTGAGTGAGTGAGTGAGTGAGTGAGTGAGTGAGTGAGTGAGTGAGTGAGTGAGTGAGTGAGTGAGTGAGTGAGTGAGTGGGTGAGTGGGTAGTGAGTGAGTGAGTGAGTGAGTGAGTGAGTGAGTGAGTGAGTGAGTGAGTGAGTGAGTGAGTGAGTGAGTGAGTGAGTGAGTGAGTGAGTGAGTGAGTGAGTGAGTGGGTGAGTGGGTGAGTGGGTGAGTGAGTGAGTAGGTGAGTGAGTGAGTGAGTGAGTGAGTGAGTGAGTGAGTGAGTGAGTGAGTGAGTGAGTGAGTGAGTGAGTGAGTGAGTGAGTGAGTGAGTGAGTGAGTGAGTGAGTTCAGATATGTTGGACACACCAAAGCGTATATCCACGTGGTGGGATTTCAGAGGTGATAGCTGGATTGACAAATTGATCTAATAGGGGGCGCTTCCGTTCTCGCCCGTCCCGCTCAATCAGGTCTTATTTTAACGCCTGAGTTCACGGACCGCCTGGCTCGTCAGCCGATAATGTCAATACCACTGCATGTAGCCTTACAGTATGGTCTATTCTGTGATATAGAATCACAGATATATGCAGCAATCACCACCATAATTACATAGATATAATTTAGGGAATGACCTGATGATACGCGGGAAGTCATGGTTTCCTCGGACATTATCATACACACTGTATTGTCATCCACCATTGAACTGTTATCTGCTGGTATACTATACCAATACCATATTTCACCTTTTGAGTTATACCACTTGTTTCACACATGCGTCCTACACATGCTCATAAAAATATATAAGTGCATTTTACATCACCAATATCTGTTTCACAAAATTGGCATATAAGCATATCACGAAGGACTTGTGACCGAACACCGGCTTCTATGGGTAAGCGATGATTTCGATATATAAATTTTGTGAAATATTTCCTGAGTAGGTCTGGTAATTCATTTAAATAACTTTCGAAGCCAAACGATGTTTTAATAATACGATAAACTGTACATTTTCCTCCTTGTGATATAATTTCGTGCCATTTTTGAATAAACTGATCTTTTAATCTTATCTTCACTGAATGTTTGAATACTTCGATAGAGCAAGGCAATGATTGATTCAACCATGATCCAGAAAATTCGCAATTGTTCAGCGTTGTCTTAACAGTTTCCACCCATTCAGACTTAAATATATTTTTTTCATCTAATATGTATAATAAATAGTAGATCGTATTAGAGATCTTGTGTTTTTCACCAGTACATAATCTTGCCCAAAATGTTAGCATACGTGATTTAATATCAACATCTAGGGGAATTGCACCCAATTCTCCATAAGCCATCATAGAGGAGGTGAACTTATTTACAGATAACACATATTTAAAAAATCTAAGCTGGAGTCTTTCAAGTATGTCACATTTTTCGCTGCCCCATACTTCAGCTCCGTACAACACTACCGGTTTGACAAGTACATTAAAAAGTTTTAACAATATATCCATCGGGAGAGATAGATTTCTGGATTTTTTAAGTAGAGCGAACATCGCTCTGCATCCTTTCTGATATAAATGTGATTTTGCTATTTTGAATTTGGCATTGTAGTTGAAGACTAATCCTAAGTAGTTATACTCCTCTACAGTATCAAGTATAAATTCTCCGAAATTAAAAATATGGTGTCTTCTTAATTTTCCTCTGGAAAAAAATAGAATTTTGGTTTTATTTACATTGATGTGCAGGTCGAAAGTATCACAATATTTTTTCATTTCATCCAATGATGTTTGTAGGTCATTTGGATTTTCAGCAAGTATTACTGTATCATCAGCGTACAAAAGTATATACAGTTTAAAAAATGTTACAATTTCTTCATGAAGATGCTCTTTTTGTAAGTTTTCTATGTCTTTTAATCCGTTGCATTTTTGCGATATGAACGACTTTAGGTCTTTTAGATATATGGAGAACAGAAGCGGAGAAAAATTTTCTCCCTGTCGTACACCGATGTTACAGGTGAAAAAGTCTGACTGTTTTTATGCTGTTAATGCTACGCTAGATTTGGCTTTTTCATACATGTTTTTTATGATATCAAATAATTTTCCTGAAATTCCAGAGGCTAGCATCTTTGACCACAAGGTTGATCTATTTATAGTGTCAAATGCTTTTTTATAATCGACGAAACAACAGTACAATCGCTTACGCTTACTGAGATACAGATCAGTACAGTACAAAAACTATAAAAATTAAGGGGAGATATATAGGCTACAGGGCAGCAGTGAAAATCTACGCCGGCATGGCCGTCTAAGGTATATTACAGCTTATGAAGACAGGCGGCTCAGGCTGATATAGAGACTGAATCAGAGTCGTCATGTGACTGGAGTGTGATTAAATGGTACACAGTTTTCATAGAAAAACCTGTGAGGCAACGATTGTGCAAAGAAAGGAATATTAAGCCTCGTCCAAAAAAACCCACATGATTTTCATACAAAAAACTATAAGGTGGACTACAGAAATTCAATAATCGATCTTTTATGACCATAATTATGGCCTCTGTGGTGTTATTCGATGAGTGTAAATTCACTATACACAGTGATGATGGGCGTCAAAGATGTTTGCAAAAGACTGGGGAGAATTAATACAAAATATATGATAGTTGAAACTAGAAGTAGGCCAGTTTCAAGTGATACAACCTATTTTCAGATCCTTCCCCGGAGTCACGTTGGAACTACCCTGATCACATCGTACCTCCAAAATGTTATAACCAACTTTTAGTTGTTTCAGACGTTAAATCAACTTATCCTACATGCATGTACGTCTGGCGTTGATCAGACGTCTCCCACGAACGTGTGACATTACGTTTTAGTAAATATGATTAAAAATGCAACGAGCGTTAGATTAACGCCTCCGAGGTACGTCCCACGTTGATCCAACGTCTCTCACGTACATCGGACGTTGCTTCGCTCGTTTTATCTATACTGTTGGCTAAAGTCGCAATAAAGGTGAGGCAGACCAAACATGAAAGCAACGTCTCCGATATACGGCCGACGTTCTTCCATCGCTAGACCTAAATTATTTTCCGTTATCTGAAATCTGATGTTTAGAAAAAAATAATCCATAAAGTTGGTCTGACTTACTGCCAGCGCTTGACGTCCTCGGTTGAATATCAATAACACAAAACATAACTTTTGAAACGTCAAAGGCATGCATGCGTGAAAGTTGTGTCAACGGCAGACGAGACGTCTAAACAACGTCAGATAAATTATAATTCGTACACATAATTGGAATAACATCGCACATGTATAGGCATAGTTATAGCATCCAGAGTACGCCAACGACACTGGACCTACGTCGATGTATATAGAAGACGCTAGTTTAGCGTCCCGTCCACGTCATGTTTACGTCTTTCACCAATTTTAGAAAAAAATCAACACCAATCAAATTATTTTAGCTGAAGCATGCCAGTTATCTAGCAAACCGCGCTTGATAGATAGATAAAAAAATGAGGTGTCAATGAGGAAATTTCGACTGAAGCAAATTCAAAATGGCCGATTGGTGATCTGGAAAATCCGTACACAGAACAACCTGAGTCACTCACACCATAGTAACCGATATAGTCGGGGAATATTTAAAACCCGAACATTTGATTCTATCAGGTCTGTTCTGCAAGAGTTGTACTGGTTGCCTGTGCATTAACGAATCATTGTTGGTACTGACATATCGCTCCATCCGAGGTACTGCACCTCAATATCAGTCAACTCTACTGCGCAGCAATCATCAACCGTCACGGACTTCCCAAGCGCTGTTAGCTGTAGATAGGACTAGATTAAACACAATCATATTATTTCTATGGAAAGACGTGCATTCTCGGTGGCGTAATGGTCTCAAAATAATCAAAGTAATGACTTTTATTATGACAGATACTTCCGCATTTTGAACAAAACAACAATCAACTGAAATGCAACTTGATACTGCTAATTGAAATCAAACTAGCTTGTACCAATTACAATACCATTCACACAGGGGCATACTTTTTGATAAGTGAGTGGTTACTATGGTAAACTAACTAATCAAATTTCAGAAAAAGTGATGAAATGAAATAGTTAAATATTGGCGGAGGATAATTGTCGAGTGTGCTCGTGTTAATATCTGCCTATATAGCGATTACGGATTATGTTTTTGATATATATGCACTGAGATATAATAATATACAAGTCATTCAACTCAATTTATTAATTCAGAATTAAATCATCACGTGAGGTTCTAACCGAACATTATACACTGGTGAGTAACACAGAGCCATTTGTGAATAATCCCTCTGTCTATTGTTTGTGAAAAGTCCTTCTATTGGCATACTTTTTGTTCCTTAACCCTTTAGTACCCTTTAAGTACGACATTATATATGTTAAAGATAACATGTGACATCAACCAGCAAGATTTGAAAAGAGTTGACCTCGATTTTGTCAAATCTGAATAATTTTCACTCACTTGAATTGTGGATCGCGTCAGCGAGACACAACTTCAAGTGGGTGAAAATTCAAATTGAATAATTTGGCGGTTAAAGGGTTAATGATACTCTATGTATTTAATGGGACTTTAAGAAACATGTTTTCTCTGTGCTCATTATTGAACCTTCAATAACTTTTTATGTTATTTAATACATATTCAAAAGAAAGGTTCTATTTAGATACAACGTGGTCCTTGATGAACCCTCTAGTTCCTCTCTCTGCGCGAAAGGTTCTATAATATATACTTTGTGTTTATTATCGACCCTGTTTTGTAAATAGTGTAGTAGTAAGATCATTCTAGTGAATGCCCGGAGAAAGGAGCATATTTATTGTGTTATCTGGAGCTGGTTGGTGTTCTTGTACGGAGGTGCAATGGTCCACTGAAACAGAGCTGACAGGTGGGATTGATTGTGACTCCATGCAGGAGGTTATGGCGGGTAGTCCCCCACCTGACTTTGTTCGTTGTGAATTTCCCAGGTTATACTAATATTAGCCCAATGCTGCCTCAATATTCGATCACCGTCTAAGCCGCTGGCCGAGCATTGGGTGAGTGGTATGTGCTTTCCGGTGCAGGGGATGGTATCCCGTAGGTCAGCATGTCTGCAGGGCTTTGTGCACTAATACAGCCAGGTGTACACAGGTCCTGTATATTGTGGGTCCACACAGTGCCGGTGTAATGGTTAGCGCTGCCGCATGTCACGCCTTTCATTTTGACCATTGAGGAATGAGTCGGCGGAATTGTACTATCGACAGTATGATTTAGGTTGGACAAAATTTTACTATCATGAACATTTCTGCTGAAAACGCAACAGGGTGTGTCCAAAAAAACCCTAACGAGTTGAATTTTTTTTTTTTGAATATTATTATAGAGACCATAATATACAACCCCCTCCCCCCTCAAAAAGTTGAGCTTAAGTTTTTTGTGGTATTATTTTTATGGAGACCATATACAAATCCCCCCCCCCCCCCAACGAGTTGAGCTTATTTTTTTATTGTGCTGGAGACCCATATACAACTGTCGTAGTTCCAGGTATGGACATATTATTTCAGCGTTCGTTTAACACATACATTATATATTAGGCCTATACATTGGATTGAATGGATTGGCGGGTGGTAATTACCTGTTTAGCACATGCGATCATTGATTGGCTGCTAGTAAACTTTCACACTTGGGCCTTATTGACCGTGTACTTATTTGAATTTAAAAAATTAAAACGGACGTGACTATATACTAAGATATATTTTTAAATTATAGAATACGACATACATTGCAGTTTGTACTAATTTTAGATCCAATTGCGTTCAATGTGGGTAAGGGGCTATATTTTATCAAAATCGCAATGGTTCAAGTGAACTTTGTCAATAATGTTTGCAAATGAGTATATTTACGCATCCTATTCGATATTCATGTCTGCGTTGCGTTCAGAAGATAGCCACCACCGCCGCCGCCACTCGCAAGTATTTGTGGTCACGCCCACTCCGTTGATAAGACCGGCCGGAGGCCGGTACTATTAAGTTTATTTTGCCTGAGTTTGTGTCCTATTTAGGGGGCAAGAGAGGTGTTGTGTGTGGGAAACGGTTGACATTTCTGTACACCAGTCCTTATGAACATGTGGAATACTGCGTTTCAGGTCCTCAGGTTATGTACTTTTGTCTTCAACAAGTGCTCAGAAATAATAATATTGACGATTATAGGCCTATTTGTGGTTAAGAGCTTAAAGGGTTTTGGCTGGAATAATGTTGGCCCAGCGTCAATGTATCGCGCTATCCGGTCTTTCAGGCGCCGGGGTTTTAAAGGTCACCAGTATTATGCAGCTGTCAGAAAAGACAGTACAATCACCCAGTGCTGTTTCAATGACGGGCCAGCGTCGAATACTGTGGGTCAACATTGAAACAGTAGGCCTATAGTAACATGTTGAATGACACGTGTTTACGCAACAGACAACAGATCGGTGGGATCTGGGTCAGCGTCGTAGACGATTGACCAGCATTGAACCGGAATTTGGTTGGTAGCCTACATCCTCTCTATAAAGGTACATCGTAGGCAAGCATATTAAATGATTGTTGGCCAGCACCGGCAATGGTGGTGAAAGTAATACACGTCGATTTAGGATTCTGGCCCACGAGGAAGACCAATATATAGGCCTACACTGATTTTTTGTCTATAGCACTCAAGCAGACTAAAGCCGGGCCTCGGAGTTCGGAGACTCTTTTTCTAGTTTCGTTATAAGGTAACATGGATTAAGCGACGCCTGTGATTGGTTTGGGTAGAGTACTATACTTGCTCCAGATAAGTGAGAGGCGCTAATCTAAATTACTCGTGAGTTTCCATGTAGTCACTTCCCTGCCTGGATACGAAAATGAAAAGTTTATGTTCGCGTTCCAGTGATTTTAATGCTAATAGCGGTCATTTATTTTTGAGTCCTTGTTATAACGCGTTATCTTAAGTCTGAATGACTCGTGATTCATTTGCACCTATGTACTTATCTTCCTGACTGCGGAATGAAAAGGTTTTAGTCTCAGTTAAATCGTGGACATTTTGAGTTTTTCAAATTCTTGTGAACGCATAATATGAGTAACGCTAGTGATTTGGTATGTGCGCACTTCCTTTCTTGGTCTCGACATGAAAAGGTTTCGGTCACGGTTAATTGATTTTCATAAACAAATCCAGCCATTTATCATTTTTTAATACTGTTCCACCTATAATTTAGCTACTGGGATCTATAAGTATGACTAGTGGGGCGACATAGCATAACAATTTTGCATTTTGATAAAAGCAGCAACATTTGCTCAAAATTTGTGCAAATGCTGTTGCTTTTATGTCGACATTTATTGTCCACACCCATTAGAAGTACCGTATCCCCGCACATAAACGTCTATGTACTTATAAGTGAAATTCGCATGATTGTTTTGTGTTCGAATATAAGTACATGCACGTTTATAAGCGGGGATACAATACGGTATATATATATTGATCATATGGATGTTTTGCATTCCTACTCAAAATGACCGCTACAATTCAAAATGGCCGCCAGCGCCCATCTTGAATTTGACACTTTTGACATACTTAGGGACCTTAAATCTAATATAATATCTCATTTTCCACTAATTTGGGTACACTGATTACGTTGGAATGATTATGCTTACGTGTCAAGGTCAGCTAGAGGGGTGGCTGCAATGCCAACATGATTTTTTTCCTTTTTGCGACTACTGTTTTTTTATTATATCATCTATAGGTCCATATTTGGATTAAATAAGCCATTTTAGACTAACCTAAATACATTGATTGCAATTAGTTGATATTTTACGTTTCAAGGTCATCTAGAGGTCAAAGTCAATGTTTTATCTAGAGAACAAAACTAAAATGGTTGTCAATGCCAACATGAAAATTTTTATTTTTTGCCAGTGGTTACTGTTCATTATTATGCTCGGAAATTATAGGCCCATAATTCGATTAAATACGTGTCAAGATCAGCTAGAGGGATCGCTGCAATGTCAACCCTGATTATTTCATTTTTGTCAGCGACTACTGTTAATTATTATTATTATTATTATTTTTTATTAAATCATACGTCCATAATTGAATTAAATAATTCATTTTATAATAATTTAAAGGCGTTGATTGCAATACAATTGATATTTTACTTTTCAAGGTCATCCAGAGGTCTAAACCCAAATTAACGGCCATCTTGATTGCTTAAATTTCGACATAACAGGTCTAGAATCTAATGCAAAACCTAATTTTCGACTAATTGGGGTATTCTGATTACGCTGGAATGGTTATTTGTACTTTTTAATGTCATCTAGAGAACAAAGCCAATATGGCAGCCAATGTCCGACACGATGTTTTTGTCTATTTTTTTACCAGCGAGTACTGTTAAATATTATTATATAATATTTTTAAAAAAAAGGGCTACAATGGAGTATAATACCTCATCTTAGACTATGAGTACACTGATTTCATTGGTTTTCACTGATCACCAATTCCAATGTAATCAGTGTAGTCCAAAATGAGCTATTATATTCTATTGTAACCCTATTACTTTTAGAATATAATGATTTTCAAACTCACTGGTAAAAGCGGCATATTGCTTTTGTTGTCTAGATGTCATCAAACTGTTAAAACTAAAAAATATAACCATTCCAACGTAATCCGTGTGCGCAAATTAGTCGAAATTGAGACATTACATTAGATTTTAGACCTGTTATGTCAATAAGTTAAAAACTCGAGATGCCCATTAAATTAGTTTTGACATCTAGATGACCTTAGAACATAAAATAATAATTCTATATTTAAATCAACGTCTTCAAATTACTCTAGAATGGAGTATTTACTTAATTAATGGCCCCATAATTTCATAATATAATAATGACTAACAGAAGTCACTGACAAAAATGGCAAATTTTCATGTTGACATTTGTAGCCATCTAAGTTTTGACTCTATAGATGACCTTGAAACGTAGCAATAACAATTTCAGCGTAATCAATGTACCCAAATTAGTCTAAAATGAGCTAAAAAGATCAAGATAGCCACCGGCGGCCATTTTGAATTTTACTGGCTATATTGGATCTTAGAGTAGGAAGAAAAACATCCATATCAGAAATGGATACTTATATTCTTGTTGGCATTTGTGCAATTTACGTTGCTTTTATCCAAAAATGCAATATATTTGTCATATTTCAAGCTATGCCGCCCCATTAGTCTTGAATATAATAAGTATGCCCTGCCCTGCCCTGCCCTGCCCTGCCCTGCCCTGCCCTGCCCTGCCCTGCCCTGCCCTGCCCTGCCCTGCCCTGCCCTGCCCTGCCCTGTCTCGCCCATCCCCGACCCTTCATATCGCATAAAAATAAAAACATTTATTTTGTTATCTTTCCCCTTAATAATATTTTTTTAACATGGTTAAACATTTAATCATACATACCAGACGGTACTTTTTCCATAAACATGATCACGTTTGCGCTGACTGGCTACTTTAAATTATCTGTTCATTTTCCATGTTATCAAAATGAAATAAAATGAAATGAATCGGGCTTTAGGCCACCTTTGTGCACATATAGGCTAAATTGGGCCAGGAGAACCTCCTGAGGATGGTGAGATGATTGAGATGACACTGTCCTCCAGACACAGGATTCGAAATTCGAGCCCTGGCGGTCTGAGGCCAAGCACGCTACCTCTCGGTCACGGAGGCTCCCCACAATACTGACTTTCACACGTGGATGGGGAAGAAACATTTTTGTTTCTTTCAAACCGCCGAGACAGGGAACCGAACTCTGGCGTGAAAGGCAGCGGTGCTAACCACTACCCTAAGGCCCCCGCCCATCAAAATGAATCAATGGAGCATAAGATGAGTCTGGACTGGTATTGATTTTTCTGCCCAGTGCCGATTACTCCCTTCTTGTCTGTTCACAGTTATTGGTTTTATTGATCAGTGACACCTGTATTATTCATTCTAACCTGACTAATGGTATATGGTCGCTAGGCTACCTTATCAGGTGTCTATCACACTGAGATGTTCAGAACATAATAAACACGAGATGCTGACCCAATGCTGGCTTATTGTTGGGCCATCGTCTGTGACAGTGAACCAACACCAAAGCAACATTTGGTTAACGTATTGTGTGTTCTGGTCTATTATCTATTATCATGCCCAACAATAGCCAGCGTTAACCCTTTAACCGCCGGTGCCGCATATATTCGGGTTTTCATTTTTTATTAGCACAATAAGTACCACATTTTAAAAATGTTAAAGATAAACTGGTAGCAAGATTTGAAAAGAGTTGACTTTCCTCTTGTCAAATCTGAATAATTTTCACTCACTTGAAGTTGTGGGTCGCGTCAGCGAGACACAACTTCAAGTGGGTGAAAATTCAAATTGAATAATTTGGCGGTTAAAGGGTTAATACTGCAGCTGGTGTTTTACTTACACTTTAATAATATACAAGAGGAAAATGTCTGGGTGGATTATCACATATCTTGTCAACAGATATAGGCTAATAGCAGTTACTGGTATTTCATGTCACATCTCTACAAACATGCACAAAACATCGAGGCTATGTTGATATAATATTGGTTTACCGTCTGCGCCGCTAAAGGGTACATTCTGGAAGCGTCGCATAGTCGTTGAAAAGTGGGATATATTCTGGGAGGGATGGGTAGATTCTCGGCGGGTTTTACATTATGCTCAGTTGCGGAAAAGGATATATTCTGGGAGCCGAACACATCTTGCATAACCACGAAAGATCTTGGGAGGGAGGTGTAGATAACGGGAGCGATTGTAATCTACCAGGTATATATTTTAGGACCTACCCTGGCGTATATCATGTGGTGCTCACAATCTACCTGTATGTCTGTCTGTCTGTCTGTCTGTCTATATGCCTGCCTATAATGGGAGGGGTTATATCTCCAGAAGTGAAGGAGAAGTGGGGTGCTGCGCCCCGTTTGGAGACGAAAAACGAAAAAGAAAATAAGCACTCTCAGGAAATTCAATGTTGGTAAAAGACCCTCCTGGCACCCACATATTTCGTCTTATTTTCCATCACCTTGAGGTATAAATTACTGCCCCAATTTCCAGATCACGGACAAAGAATAAGAAATTAGTCCTGATTTATGATTATCCAAGTATAATATCTAAAATTAAAACTCAGGACGACGTACGTATACATTGTGATGGAATATGCCATATAGTCTAATCAATGAATTAATTTATCATGTTTATTCATAATGCGACAAGAGAGCTTAACCCTTTAACCGCCAAATTATTCCATTTGAATTTTCACCCACTTGAAAATTCAATCTTGCTGGTCACATTTTATCTTTAACATATTTAAAATGTGGTACTTAATGTGCTAATAAAAAATGAAAACCCGAATATATGCGGCACCGGCGGTTAAAGGCTTAAAGGGTTAAGTGATCACTCAGGAGGGAGAATGTGTTAGCGCCATACACAGTGAATGAATAATGCAGCATGACAGTTACAGCCGTAATGCCATTAGCCTGTATCTGAGAATAATTACCGCCATCAGCATAATATGTCGTCGTCACAGTGATCGACGTGTGATTACGGGATAATTCATGCACATCATTATTACGTTGAACCAATGTTGGTTTAATGTTGGTCCAGCGTCGCAGACGATGGACCAACATTAAAACAATATCGGGTACATGATTTCGCTTCCCCTCTTATTTTTGCATTGAACATACTGTCTCTTATATTTGTGTTGAACATACTGTATTTAAACGTTGTATGTAACCATGTAGGATTGTTTGGTATGAAGTATGATGATGAGGTGGCATGATGTCACCAGTCATTGTGCTGGTCACGTCTTGGGTTAGTTCCCCTGGTCTGCACATTGCCCCTCCTCTCTCTGCATGGATCTCCTTCTAGTGCCTCCTTTACGCCGCGTGTTTCTCCTACCTCCACTTCCTGTGAGAGCTGCTTCCTAGAAGGCCACTCCCTGACGGGTGCACGCACATCACCAGTGTCGTCATGACGGAATCATTCCAACCCTTTGCCGTCCTCTCCATCCCTTGCCCCTCTTCCTACAGCTTCTCGAGTGGGAGGAGGCTGGGCGAGAGCGATAATCCCAGCTATTGATCGGCAAAGGGCCGGGTCCGCCCTGTGGCGCGCGTGTCAATTAACACAGGCCGACCGTAAGGGAATTTAATATTGCAGACGAATAGAGGAATATTGAATGCCGCGGACAACAATGGCGCAGCTCGATGTCTTGTTACGAGCAATTTGCCTGGATGAGTTTGTCGCTGGTAGGGGGCTGACGAGATGGGCTAAAGTGGCTGCACTGTCGAATGCGCATCCTGGTTTCTCTGTCTATGATCCGGAGCTGATTCCATGGATTTCTCCGAATCCCCACCCCGTGCCCAGCTAAGCCTGCCCTGGCTGTCCATCATACCATTCTGTCCTGTGAAGCACGGTGAACACAGGCGCTTCCACATTTCTCAGGCAGAGTAAATGAGAAGATTTAATTCTGTGGTATTTACTTATGAGGAAAAATAAATATTTTTTTAAATGTGATGAAGCAGATATTGAATCTTTGAAATAATTTATGGTTCAAAAGCGCAAGCGTGGACAATTCCAGCTTGACATGATTATGTACCATACCGAGAGCTATACATGATGCAAGGGTTAAATCCCGTGTCACGTGTCTACTTTTCTGGTCGATCGCCTTTCAGAATGTGCGGCAATACCCAGCAAACACATGGCGTTGGTCCAATGCTGGTTTACTGCTGGACCAGCGTCGCAGACGATGGTCCAGCAGTATTTAACCTGGGTTAATGAATCTCGCAGATTCCTCAGTCAATTGTGACATTTTGCACACATGTGGCGACTACTCTGACTACTGGCACATATATACATGCACGCATGCTCAGGCTCATCTCGTTTCTTTACTGCGTCCTTAAAACGGTGTGAGCATTTTTCAGACCCTGGGGTTGAGATCGGTCTCAGTCACCGCCATGTTGATAAACGTGTATTCTCTTCCAAAAACCTCACGAACATAGCATTCTAATGCCTATATTTTTAGGGTGGCCATGGCTACTATGTTTTGTAACTAGTATTCTTCTGACTGGAATCTCGGAATAAAACGTTTCGGTGTGTCAAATGACAAATATTCATTTGCGATGTGTGAAGTATTGGCTTAAAATTCTTAGTATGCAGTCAGGTAGATATCCTAAGGCATGTTATGTCATGCTATACAACCTAGATCAACATGGCAAGAACACATGGGCTACGTGTGTAAAAGTTGTTTTCGTATGGGCCCTACAAGGAGTCTGAGATGTTGATTTATTTATAGAGATATTTAAGAACAGGGTTTCACAATTTTACAAGAAAAAGTGGTATGATGTCACTAGAAATTTTAGTATTAGCTGCATATACCACATATAAGTATAAATCAGAGCCTGAAAAATATTTGGATGTATTATGTATTAACGTTTAGTCGTTAAGATGTTCAAGTCACTATCTAAGGATTGAAAGTGGAAGGCATAACAATACTGAATCAGCTTACAGAAAATGTACTTTATGCAATTTCTACTCTATCGAAGACGAATTTTATTTTTTATCAGCTGTACAGCATGTACAGATTTGTTTAACAAATTCAAAGCTCCACATGTACTTCAAATTATTTATCTTCTTATGAAAATTCTGTCAAATTAAGGCAGAGTGAGGAAACGATCTGTACAAAAGACGTTGCATATTATATACTGTGGATCTGGTAATTTTCGCGTGTTCAAATGTTCGCAATTTTCTTATTTTGAGACTTTCCACGAAGCTTAGAATTCGCGAATTTTCATTTTTAGCCCGCCTTTTAATTTTAATTAAAAAAGGTGGACTATTGCAATTGAAGTTCGGCGTCGTCGGCGTCGGCGTCAGCTTTAACATTTACTTGTGAGCGCGATAACTTGAAAAGTTTTTCATGTATCCTTTCCAAATTTGTTATGCATGTTACTAATGACCAGTTCTCGGACAAGTTCAATGATGGCCGAAAAAAAATCAAAATGGCCGACTTATTGCGATTTTTCGCTTTTTACGTCAATAATTTGACCTTGTGGGCGCGATAACTTGGAAAGTTTTTCACGTATCCTCTTCAAATTTGTTATGCATGTTACTAATAAGTAGTTCTTGGACAAGTTTAATAATGGCTAAAAAAAATTCAAAATGGCCGATTAATTGCGATTTTTCGCATTTTACGTCAATAATTTGACCTTGTGGGCGCGATGACTTGAAAAGTTTTTCACGTATCCTCTTCAAATTTATTATGCATGTTACTAATAAGTAGTTCTTGGACAAGTTCAATAATGGCTAAAAAAAGTTTCAAAATAGCCGATTTATTGCGATTTTTCGCATTTTACGTCAATAATTTGAGCTTGTGGGCGCGATAACTTGAAAAGTTTTTCACGTATCCTCTTCAAATTTGTTATGCATGTCACTAATAAGTAGTTATTGGACAATTTTTATAATGGCTGAAAGAAAATTCAAAATGGCCGATTTATTGCGATTTTTCGCATTTTACGTCAATAAGTTGACCTTGTGGGCGCGATAACTTGAAATGTTTTTCACGTATCCTCTTTAAATTTGTTATGCATGTTATTAATAAGTAGTTCTTGGACAAGTTCAATAATGGCTGAAAGAAAATTCAAAATGGCCGATTTATTGCTATTTTTCACCTTTTACGTCAATAATTTGACCTTGTGGTTGCGATAACTTGAAAAGTTTCTCATGTATCATCTTCAAATTTGTTATGCATGTTACTAATAACCAGTTCTCAAACAAGTTTAATAATGGCTGGAAAAAAAATCAAAATGGCCGTGTTATTGTCATTTTTCGCATTTTACGTCAATAATTTGACCTTGTGGCCACAATAATGACTTCAAGTTCAATAATGGCGGCGGGCTATTGTCGAGTGTGCTCTTGTTTTTTAGTACCGCGATTATAATAATAATTTTCGCGAGATTCTTGAATTCGCGAATTTGTCCTGCTCGCGAAATTCACGAAATTTAAAACCTCGCGAATATTACCATATCCACAGTACACAAAGCATTTATTCTAAGAAAACAATTGTTAAATAATATTCACCAATGACCATGATTACATTGAGGTGTATTTAATTGATTTACGATGCGCCTGAGGCCAAGTATATAAATAAAATATTACCTTATTCATTAAACTGTATTATGTGCCATTCAAACTATTATATATTGCTATGCAGTCGTCAAAAATATCGGTTCAGATTTCACCAGGGCCAGGGATCTGACAGTATGAATGAATGCCACATGCTGCTGTATTGTCACAAGGTGACCTTACAGTGGGGCCACGCTGGCACTCATGCATATTATGCTCGTCAAAATGGAAAAAAATAACTGTTGTCGTTCTTGAACAGAGTGGGGCATACGTCTGTGCTCCCGTGTACAAATACTACAATAACATGTGTGATGTGAAGGTCAGAGTGAAGTGTTTATGTGCTCCCCGATGTTTACATGTGTAATTGAACGGCATATCTTAAAGCCCATATCACACTGTCACGAGGCCTCCGCCTACGATCTGTGGCAAGTTCAGTTGTCTTGTTAGCAGGTTAACACATGTCTATGTATGTTATTAGTGCTCATCAGTACTCATTAAGCATCTACGATAATTTCAAACTAATTAAAATTATTTCGCCGGCTTCGACGCACAGGCAGACGCACACGCAGACTGGGCCAGCGTCGTAAATGGTGGGCCAAGATTAAAACAACATTGTGGTGGGGATAGTATCAGACCCTGTGAAAGTGGGATGTGGGTCATTATATCATTTATCATGTTTATGGTAAGGCGGCAAGGCGGTAATATAACAAATGACTCTCGTTGTTTGAATACAATGTTGATCTTTGACGGGGACCTTCCTGTTGGTTCTATTTTTATTTTACAAATGTTTTTTTAAGTCGGGCCACCGTCTACGACACTGGACCAACATTAAAACAACAAACATGATTATGCAAGCATGAGTTTACTTTATTTTGATTCAGTATATATGCCAGCATCGCACCGCAGACGGTGGACCAACATTGAGTCAACATAGGATGTATGTCTTGCGTCAGCTGGGATTCGTGACAACAATATCGGTCTGATCGAGCTTGAGTTTCTATCTCCTTCATCATGTTAATCACTTTAACTTTAATGTAAATTATTAGAGTGATCTATAGCCGACATTTAGCATGCTTAGGGAAGTTAGGCCTAAGTAGACATATATATTCTGATATTGGCTGCCATCTGCCATGTCTGCGGCATGCAGTGCTGTTAATAGGTGTTCTAATTTGAGGGGGGGGGGGGTGGCATTTTCTTTAGAATTTTGGTGCTTGAAGTTCCGGGACAAACTGTGATGAGCGAAAACAAGATTTTCAGCAATGGCCACCAAGTCCGAAAAAAATAAAAATAAATGCTTAAGGGTGAACAAATTGCACCCGGTGGTTTCACAATCTACATAGGCCTATATCATCCTCTGGGGCAAAAAACATAATAGACCTACTTCTTAAATTGCAAGGCTCAGCTAAATATGGTGGCCTGGCAAACCGACCGAGGAAGCCGTTTTCGCCTCGTACACATATGGAAGAAAGAACTATAGGGACTGACGCACAAACTCGAACACGTGTGATAGACATGTCGTGACATTAACAGATCATTGTGCGACATGCAACGTATTTACCGGACTTTTTAAGATATGTAGACGTTTGTGCGTGTTTTATATATTTCACATAATCCTCGACGTTGCTGCCAGATTCTGGGAGCTGTGACGATCATATAAAAAACGTTGTATAGGCCTACATGCGTTATTACATGGACAAGTCTCCCAAGAAGTTATATTAAAGTATGGCATCAAACCCAATATGTAGAATTGAATATTTAGTCTTGGTAAAAATTACATGTATACTTTTCTCTTTTCTATGTATATTGACAAAAATGGAGATAATGTGACTGGTCTGTTCAGCTAAAATAGATTAAATATCCGTAACTGACGCTACATTGACACGTATATATAACGCACTAAATATCGACACATTATTTATAGTATAAATGTACACAAACACTGTTAAACATGTTAAATCTGCTCTGTGAAACTGAAATTTCACTCCTAATTTATGATATAAAATAATTGCAATAATTTGGTTTTGTTATACGCCCACTTTTGGTGTTTTGTGACATGCCCTATAACACTCCTGCACGCAAAGTCTTTATTAACTAAATGTGGGTTTATAAACTCTTCTATTGCTAAGAAGCAATCGTTTCTTCACAAAACTGGGAGGTCGTTTTCTGTCAAAATGCCGTTGTCTGGCATAGCGCACGGTAAATCATGTGGCATTTGTAATGCACGTTGGCCACATAGACTTTTAAATTATAACGGGATATTCTGTGGGATAATATAAAACAAAATCTATTTTGTCATACAAAAATAATACTTATAATTGCAAACATATGAGTACCGTCGGCCTAAATAATCATACTGTTATAACTGCCAGGTGATGGAGAGGGGGGGGGGGGGGGTTGCATTTGACATAAGTCAGGTCACATGATGCGACATAAGTTATGCTACATTTGACACGTATAGCGCGCGCTACATGGACATTTTTATTATGATAGGGAATTCTGGGGCATATACTTGAATAAACAAGCGCGAAGCTGGAACAATATTGAATTATTATTGGGTCAATGCCCGTCTGCTAAAATAATCACGCTTTTACAGCTCCCAGGGGCAAATGTTGATATAACGCATCCTACATTGACATTGTGTGATGTCAATATATTTTCTCTTTACTGTTTTGTACCAACTGGGGAATAACGGAGATAGTCTTCAGCAACCTTGTTTTCCATATGAGCCAGAAGCTCAATGTTTTTTTAGTTTTAAAGCAGATAAAACAGGGTATCGTTTCGCGATTTCTCTTATAAAGATGGTAAAAAAACAGAATTTATGTATAAGTTGTTTTTTATTGGATTGTTCTTGTTCTGAAACTTGGCAAAAGTACAGCTCATCATAGAAATCTGGCGAAGTTTGAAAATTGCACGCGTGCCGCGGATCAGATTCAAAATAGCCGACGCAATATTAAAACTGTTTTTCACTGTCAACGCGATTGACTCGCAGATTTGTATTCCATTGTTCCTATGAACCCATCGGATGAGTGTAAAAAACGAATCAGATTAAAAAACGCCGCCACCAATTTTCAATAAATGAGCAAGTTATTTGGCGTTGATGTCTATTCCCATTTCTGACGGCCTATTTTTATGACAATTATTTGACTAGATATTCGTTTTCTGATAATGAAACTGATTTTCATCATAATAATTATTTTGTCCGTCGATTGCCGGTGTAACCGCCCAGATTACCCCCCCTGACTGAACTATACCCGGGTATAGTCTGGACTATACCCTAGGTATAGTCTGGGAGCTCCCAAACTATACCCCAGGCTATACTCTGGGAGCTCCCAGAGTATACCCCACAATCCCAAGCAATACCCCACCAGATTCAGGGTGGGGTATAGTCTGGGCGATAGAGGTATACTCTGGGAGATATCGTATATGACTTACAATCAATAATTATCGATGTAATATCTGATCGTAATCTGGCATAATTCATGTCTCATGTATTAACCCTCTGAAGACTAGACTCTTATGTCCCCTATGTTAACCTAGATTATAATATTTCTCGTGTATTAACCTTCTGGTGGCTAGAGCATCACATGTCTCATTGATTAACCTAGGGCTAGACTTTCATATGTCATTTCATATTATTATTAATAATAATTATAATAATAATGATAATAATAATAATAATAATCTTATATGTTAACCTTTCGATAGCTAGAAGTCTCCTTTATTATCCCCCTTGGGGCTACAGTATCACATGTCTTGTTTGTCATGTAGCTACTCTAGCACCAATTAATTATTTGGTGCGCACCCATTGTACAACAAATAAGTTAATGCGTGAGACAAGTGATACTCTAGCCATCAGAAGGTTAAGGTGGAAGACATAATTTTAAGATAGTCCAGTCCCCAGAGGGTTAATACATGAGACATATGATACTCTAACCATCAGAAGATTACTATAGGAGGCATGTGATAGTCGAGCCCTCAGAGGGTTAATATACGAGACACGGTATACTCTAGCCTCTAGAGGGTTATTTCATACGACAAGTGATGTGACAACCATCAGGTTAATGTATGGAATATGTGATACTCTAACCATCAGAAGGTAAAAATCAGAGACATTTGACAGTCTAACCCCAGACGATTAATAGACGAAATATGTGATACTCTAAACATATGGTAGTCTAACACGCAGAGGGTTAAAACTTTAGACATGAGATACTCTTAACCACAAGAAGGTATAAATGATGTTAATACGTGAGACACTTGATTCGCTAGACCCCAGATAGGACGGGGGCCCTGGTTAAAACTGCCTGTTTGGGAAGTTGGAGATCGCGGGCTCGAACCCCACTCTGGCCTTCAAGTTTCAAAGAAACAAAATGTTTTTCCCGCTCACTTGTAAAGATTCATATTGTGGGGAGCCCCCGTGGCCTTAGACCGCCAGGGCTCGAATTTCGAATCCTGTGTCTGGAGGGCAGTGTCATCTCATTCATCTCACCATCCTCAGGAGTTTCTCCTGGCCATGTTTAGCCTATATGTGCACAAAGGTGGCATAAAACCCCATTCATTTCAATTTTATTTAGAACCCAAATAGTTAATAAAAGAGACATAATGATCTAGCTATCAGAATAGTAGAGAATATGTGAACATTTAACCACTTTCTAGCTATGAGAAATTTTAAATAGGAGACAGAATATCGATGTGGGCCCCTCTGAGGCATGCGATACTCTAGCCATTAAAATGTTAACATATGAGACATGTGGTACTCTAGCCCATAGAGAGTTAGTTTATAATTAGTTTAAATTTATAATTGATTGTAATCATATATAATATCTCCCAGATTATACCCCTATCTCCCAGACTATACCCCACCCTACATCTGATGGGGTATAGTCTGGGCTTGTGGGGTATACTCTGGGAGCTCCCAGAATATACCCTGGGGTATAGTCTGGGAGCTATCAGACTATACCCCAGGGTATATTCCAGATTATACCCGGGTACAGTCCAAAATATACCCGGGTATAGTTCAGTGGGGGGGGGGGGGGGGGTAATCTGGGCGGTTAAACCGAGCTGCATGTTTATTCTCATCTATATACAAAATCTGTGCTCTAACTTCGGTGTGACGATAATTATATAGCTTAGAATTGGAAGGTCTTGTGATCGTAAGCACTTAAGAAAACGTTAAAACACGTTCTGTACATCGTCATGAAAAGTTCTAGATAATGACGTTGACGTATGTAGATTTTCATCTTCAGATAACTGCTTCACTCAATTAGTTTTATACGCAATATGTTTTGAACGGTTTGAGTCAGTATTCATAATTTGGTGTAAAGATGCATAGGAATTATTTAGAGGAAGTTTGAGCAAAGAGTTTAGCCTTTTTACCCTCCTTGGTTTGCGTAACCAATCCTAGGGTTGACATGATTAAGGTCATCTAATTGCAAGAAATGGCCTGATAACTTTGGGGTTAAAGTTGAAGAAAAAATCCCATTGAAATAACATTAGCAAATCGGATGTATTAAAAACTGCAATATATCGAAAACTGTGCGTCTGGGGCTAAAAAAGGAGTGAATTTGGGCCCTCCGGGTATAAAACTCATATAGAAATGAAATGAATCGGGCTTTAGGGCACCTTTGTGCACATATAGGCTAAACTGGGCCAGGAGAACCTCCTGAGGATGGTGAGATGATTGAGATGACACTGTCCTCCAGACACAGGATTCGAAATTCGAGCCCTGACGGTCTGAGGCCTAGCACGCTACCTCTCGGTCACGGAGGCTCCCCACAATACTGACTTTCACACGTGGATGGGGAAGAAACATTTTTTGTTTCTTTCAAACCGCCGTGACCGGGAACCGAACCCCGAACTCTGGCGTGATCGGCGGCGGTGCTAACCACTACCCTAGGGCCCCCGCCCAACTCATATAGAAGACACCACATCAGGGCGGTTCCACTAGGGTACAGTTAAATCCCCTTTTGTCAACCGCTTGCCGAGAACTTGGGGAAATTCCATGGAAAGAAATTGCATTTTAAAACTTGAAACTGAAATATCTTGGAAGCGGTGCGTCTGAAGCAGAAAAGGAGTGGAATTTGGAACCGCAGGGTTAAATTGCTCTCTGTGTAAAACACTTTCCAACCAGAATCCAAAATGGCCGACAAAATTCAAAATAGCCGACGAAAAAATAAAATAGCCGATAATGTCACATTTTTTGTTAAAATCCATTACCCTGGTTGAGTTCGAAAATCAGCTAATTTGTATATTCAAGATCTGATCTGTACAATTTTTTTATGAACACTCCCTGATGGATTAGCCTGGTTCAGTTCTATAATCAGCGGATTTGCAGATGCCAAAGAGACACCCAAGTTCTCCCCTGCAAATCGGTTCTCCAGTCAACAATATTCATTCGATCTTCACGATGTTTTTTTAATACCCTCTGATAAATTATCCTAATGCTACATTTCCACAAGGATTTTTAAGCCTCGCGGGGCACAAATTTGGGCATCGCCAGGACAGCGCCATTATGCGTCAGTGGTTCGCTGTATGATCGGCGACGTACACGAGTAATCGCCATGCTTCGCCAAGGCATCTTGATATCGAGAAAAATATCAATGCGTGCTGTACAGCCTACGGGTTGTGGGGGACCCGCGTATCGCCAGGTTAACCAATTTGACTGTATCGACTTAAAATCACGACAATATTTCAACACAATAGTTCCGTAACAGTTTTTAGTCTTGACAGTACGAGTGTAAACATGTGAACGTTACGTATGATGTGGTAAAAATATGCTATAAAGCAGATAAAAAGTATTTTAATAATTGAGAAATATATGAGAAAGGTACTTTTATAATCATTATGAGGGTCTACTTTATGACACAATCATTATGAGCAAAACAAAAGGCGATTTCAGAGGTTGAGCGATAATAGATGAAATTACGAGCAGCCTCTGCGGTCGTCCAAAAGTATGAAATAAACATTATAAAAATGCAAAATTAATGACTGAATGTGATCCAGAATAATGACTACATCAGATAGATATGAAATACCAACTTACACCGTGCTTAGGCCACTTTTAGAGGGCAGAGCAAACATTTAAAATAATATCACTGTTGTTTTGACAGTAAATTGTTTAAAAAGATATTTCTAACGAGTAACGAAATAGATATAACGTACTGCAGAAAAGGCACAACTGTATATAAACGTACCAGAGGCAGAATACGTGCATTTACATTTTATCCTGATATTTCGCGTCAAGAACCATTAGCGACATATTGTCGAACAGCGCCGAGCATCCCACAACAGTCGGCGAACATTCGGCGAGGTACACCAAGTATGAAACATAGGCGACACATCGACAATGTTCTCAACATGCTTTTGTAAAATTTGGCGATTTAATCGGGGATGATTTGGGTGATCCATCGCTGATATTCCCGAACTGCTCTGCGGAGCATCGGCGATGCTATGGCGATGGTTGTTTTTGCCTGTGTGCTCCATGTTATATCAACCAGTAATACGCCAAAAGAACACAAGTGATCTCTTTTTTTTTTATCCATGATCTTATTCGGCAGCCACAATGCATGTGATTGCACGTAAAATCTCCACGTTTTATATGCTCTCCACAAGGCACTATACCATATCCAACCATGACGTCGTCAAGACTGCACTATTACGCCCCGACGCATCGCCGATATTTGTCGGTCTCACCCCAGCAAACACGGGGCATTCACCCAATGCTGTTTCAATGTTGGGCCAGCGTCGAAGACGGTGGGCCAACATTGAAACAGCATTGGGTGAATGCCCCGTGTTTGCTGGGACGCCTAAGGATCACCGACCAGTACATCGTTAACTGTTAGCCGATGTAGTGCCGATTAATCCTCGAATATCCCCGATGCATCGCATCGCCGAATATTCGGCGAAATGTCGGTGATACTCTCCGAAGGTTCGTCAATGCACCGCGGGTGTGTTTCCTCATGGGACCACACGTTCGACATCGGCACCAGAACACCCTCTTTTTCATCGCCAGCCATTTTCGCCCTCGTGGGGCTCTCCCTTAAATATCGACGTAAGCGCTCTCTTGTCATTATTTCGAAAACCTCCTGATGGATCACCCCATTTGATTTAAAAAATCAGCTATATTGCATATCACAATTTTTTTGCACACTGATGGATGACCCTAGTTAAATTAAAAAAATAAATTAATTTGAATATCTAAAATGGCTGACATGGCACGAGTTTCTATCATATAGCCCCATCATAACTGCATTGCAATACAATTTTAATTGTGGAAGGTGGAGACTTTCATATTTGCCATGAAAATGTAACATATCTAGTTCATACATTACCACCGATGGTATATTAGCGTGAATTCTAGATGGACGGTGAAATAAATAATAAACACATCATACACCAGTTATGTACAGTTTTTATTTGAATAAGGGGAAAAGGCTTATATATCTTAATAGTAGTATTCAACAACAGTTAGGATATAGTTCCATCAGAATATGTAATCGGTTGTAATTTGTGACATTTCCATTCAAAGCAAAAACCACAATGGTGAACATATCACATCATGAAAATGCCTAAGTGACGTAGATTATACGAAATAAACAGTAAAATGATATTCAAAACAGGTGCGTCTCAGCAACCACTATACTGCATGTCAATGTGTTAAGAAAATGATCACTTAACTGAACAAGTAATTGAACATTCACTAATTTTTACAACATAACAAATTAATAGGCGATGCAGGCCACATGCTATTCATTTCTAACAAACAATAAATTGTAACAAACAAATAATTAGTATATAGTATAAGATGAAATATTGTTATGAAAGATAATATATGTTCTGTAATTTTATTTCAATTAGAGCAATATTAACCATCGCTGTATTGTTATTTTATATCCTGTGCGGGCAATATCACACACAAGCCCACTGGCCGAATTTTGAGCTAACGTTTACGTTTTCAGAATAACATTGCGGCAGCGCTGGTCTGATTTGTGTAAAACTGGACAGATACATTTTCCGGTTACGAAGAATTTTAGTAACAATATTTCAAGAACTATATATATCAACAAATAAAAGATTGGATGTCGCATTATTTTTACATACTGTAAAGTGACTTTTGATTGCAATAGCTATTTTTGATAAACATTATATCACCCACTTAGGTGTTGAATAAACGAACGAAAACAGTCACATATATTATTTACATATATGCGTGTCTGCAGCATCGTGTATATATAATTAGTTAGACTTCGTGGTTATTCATCTGGTGATGTAATGATAGTACCGCCATGTATACATGTGTTGTGATGTGTGTGTGAGAGGCAATCCCAGCAAACACAAAACATTCGTATAACATTTGTACAATGTTATACAAATGTTTGTGTTTACTGGATATGTAGATGGATGCGTAGTGTGATGTTTGTGTGTGAGGGCTTATGGACAGTTACCCTAAATCTGTCGTATCTGATTGGTCTATAGATGACATTCAAAAGATCAGGGGCTCGTTTCACTAAAAAATCTTATCTTATCTTTTAGTCATTTATCATTGAAAAAATGACAAAATTATGCACTTCGAAACTACCGACACTATTTTCTGTTTTCTCTTTGTTTGCTACTACGTCCACTAAATTAATCATAATTGTATTCATGGAAGTGCAGTAAATTCTGTATGTGTGCATGATTCACTTGTTTGATGTGGATGTATTGTAGCCTTAGTGATGATTACCTATGTCACTGTTTCATGACTACCCAGTAGACACACGACTGTATGTAGAGGCTAGGTGTTTTGGTAAGGAATCGAAGACGGTGGGGGTATTGTGTCTTGTGTTTATCTTGTGACGTTGGCCCTATGGCGGCTCAGTGCTGGCCATGTTCTCTGGCGCGGACCCAACATTGAGCCACCAGAAGTTTAATGTCGGTTGTTTGCTTGGTAGGTGAGTTCACCAACAGTGGAACCATAGTCTGTTAATATAGGTTTCCTTCGAAGACACATATCGTCGCCTCGGAGCTAAAGGATCCTATCTGACACTCGTTAGAGTGGCAGATGGGATCCTTTAGCTCCGAGGCGACGATATCCGTTCATACGCAAGCACACACCAACACAGTCATCACCGACAAATTATAATGTGTTTAATCCATGTACATATATAACATAATACGATCACACGGGAATATCGTGCGCGTCTATGTTTTTGTCAATAAGCTTGATATGATTTGCCGAAAATCATAATACTAAAAGATAATATAACTGTAATTCACTGCTTCAGGCAGACAAACAAATAGAAAGTCAATAATAAATAAACAAACAAAGAAACATATCAACATGCAAACAACCAACCTTCCCTTTGTAATGCTGAGCATTAAGCATAAGCTATGGATTATATTGTGAACTGGTCTATGACAATGAAATTTTAAAAATAATGCCATCTGGCCGATCAGGTGGTAATGCAATGTTTTGGCAGCTTTAGAAACATAAATTCAGATTTCTTTGGGTCTCTGTATTTTTTTTAATATCGGGTAATTTTAATTATGATCTAAAGATAACAATTACATTTATAACTGAAAGATAACAATCAAATATATAACTGGTAGAATACAGCGCTCGGCTGTTTCTGACTATTCAATTTGTTTTTTAAATAGCAGTTTTGAAAAACGAATAGTGTCTCTATCATGTATATATGTATATCAATCAAATCGGAATGGATGAATTTAATGAACTTGTTTTAGCGCATTTTGCTAAATATGCTGTTTTGTATATTAATTAGGCAAAACAGCATATTTATCAACATCTTTGTTATTGGAATCTAGAACATCCCGACATAAAGATAATAATAATAGCACTGTGTCAGTTAGCTGTGAAATGTTTTTTCGTCTTGTACATTGTTTTACCTCACCTGCAAAGTGACTTATATTGCACCGATGATACAATATATTGTTTTGTACTAAATGGTCCTGGGCTATATCGGCGATAATTTGTTTTAATTGTGTTGTATTAGCATGAGGTAGAAATGCAGAACCGAAAACATGTGAGTTACCACTGGCACAAATACAAATGTAAATTTTTAGACAACAAGGTGTAATTTGAGTAATAATCATCACTATTTCTAAAGTGTGCATATATATAGGTATAATCATGGTTACAGATTTACTAAAATTGGCTTAACGACGACCCCTTGTGGTTGAAGTGTGTAAACCTTTTCTTGTTACCCTTAACCCTTTAACCGCCGGTGCCGCATACTTTCGGGTTTTTATTTTTTATTAGCACATTAAGTACCACCTTTTAAACATGTTAAAGATAAAAATATGACATCAATCAGCAATATTTGAAAACAGGTGACTTCCAATTTGTCAAATCTGAATAATTTTCACTCACTTGGAGTTGTGGATCGCGTCAGCAAGACACAACTTCAAGTGGGGGGAAATTCAAATTGAATAATTTGGCGGTTAAAGGGCTAATATCAAAAGATCCATCTACAAATGAATAACAGACGCTATACTGTTATGTGCAGAAAAAACTAAGCAACCAAAAGAATCATAATACTATCTTAATCTGTCTTGCTGCTACAATTAATAGAATTATTGGCAGATGTGAAACAAATAATCGTGACTGCTATCATTTGACCTTCGTTTAACATATCCCGTGTTCATCACGTTGTGCACAATGTATATGGCATGCTGAGCACTAGCTACAGTTTTATCAACATACGTGCCAGATACATTTAAATATGACACAAATAGTTGCATGTAACTGTACATCTTTACACAGTGGATCCACATGATCCAGTTACAGAGTTACAGCACAATCTGATCAGGACCAGACAATCCCCGTGCAGCTATCGCCAGTGGGCTGATGAAGACACCTTTCACAATGTATCCAGTCACAATAACAATCATCATCGGTTGATCACCATAGCACAGTGTGTTAGCGGGGTATCCACAAAAATAGTCTTCTGGAAACGTCCATTATCACAATATCCAATAGTTTTTGTACGCGATTTTTAACGAGTCTGAGAAGTAAGTGATCAATGGTCTAGACACAAAACTAGTATCCTTTCATAATTATATGATATCCGTATGCTATAACCTCCACTCAAATAGTATTAGGAAACAGGGTCATTAAAAGCTATTCTCAGCAAACAAGAACCGTTGACCCAAAGTTATTTTGAGTGGTAATGAATGGTTATTTGTCGTGGAGCCGATATAAGTTGAGAAATTACGTATTCATTATCATATCCAAAAGGATTGAGATCATGCAGTATACTTCTTTAGTTAATGATAATAATGAAGTAGAGAATCGTCATACTGCAATATGGTCTGGCCTGTGTAATATATACAATGAAGCCCACAATAAGCAGACTAGACGTTTCAAAACTGTCAGGAATAATCTGATGGTGTTACTATAGACATATTGTCGCCTCGGAGCTAAAGGATCCTATCTGACACTCGTCAGAGTGGCAGATAGGATCCTTTAGCTCCGAGGCAACGATATTGATGTTGGTATATTTTTATTCAAGTTAACGCTTCTCACTGTGCTATGATATATATAGCACGTTTAGAATCCAATGTGTTCAACGATCACAGGGTCTCTGAACAGGAAGAAGTTATGTTAATCCGCATTGTCGACGAGTGTCAAAATGTGTTCAAACCGGTTTATATATTTTTATATCCACACTTGTAGTTGAGTCACAAGCTGAGCACCTCTTGAGTTTACAATAAATATGAGATATTGTTGGTGAGAACAGTGCATCATGACTCCATAACGCAGTTAAAGAGTCTTTGAGTTGAATTTCAGGGCTAAGGCCTAACTAGTGATGGCACTTTAAGTAGCGTTCTTTCTGTTTCTTTTGTTTTAGACTCACTGGTCCGATTATCTGTTCTACTTGTGCTACTGGCCAGTGACGTTCTCGCCCTCGGAACACTTGGGGTGACACTAGAAGATGCAGTACTTCGTTTAGTGGTCAGTTCTAGAGGGGCATCATATCCATTGTTGACAGAGGGTGTGGGCGTGGGTGTAGGCGGAGAAGCACCATTGCGGTAGAATTGGGGATATGGGGGGTAGAAGTAAGAGCCTGGGGAGGCGCAGCCTGTGGGACTGAGTGGTGACAAAGAGGTGACTGGTCTGCCTGGGCTCAGAGCAGGGTGTGGCACCACGGCTCCCGCCCCCGCTCCTCCGTGAGCGCCGTACATGGCCGCAGGATTCAGGGATGGGTGTAGTCCAGCATAGAACCCGTGTGGATACATGTGATACTGATGAGCATAAAAGCTATTGTGTGGCAGCATCCTTGATGAAGCAGCGGCGGCAGCTGCAGCAGCCACTGACGTAGCCTTACTGCCATTTTGATCATAATGCATTGTAGCCGGGGTAGGACGCGCTGACCTGGCACCGCTACCCCGCGGACGTCCACGTGGTACACCACTGGAGGCCTTACACCGAGTGTCACTGGTTTTGCGCTGGTTGCTGGTTGGTTGTGGTGTGCGTTGTGATGGTGTGGGACTCCTCATGCTACATACGTCTGCAGGACTCCTTATATCCCCGGGGTAGGAGATCCGTGTTGGCGACACATGGGAATGCCCTTCACAGTGAGATACACATGGATGCTGTCCATGTAGCATAGGACTGCCTCTGCCGTGACAGAGCGCTCCTGTACTACGTCTGTCTTTTGATAAATGACTTTCTTTACCAGCGTCAGGCGTTGACGTGCATAGGGGTTTGTGCATTGAGTGTTTTCCCTCTATCACCAGAGGGGAGTGCACCACGGGGGATCGCATCTTGGGAGAGTGCATAGCGGCTGTGCTGCCACCCGGCCCCTTACGCTCACATTGCACAGATTTCCCCGCCAATGTTCTATTAGTGGCGGGATTACTGACAGTAACTGACTTAGATCCTTTATCCTTAGTTGAGTCTGATGCCTTTAAAACCCCTTTCTCTGTCGAGGTGGCTGGTTGATCACGACTGTGAACAGGAAGTTGTTTTTCAGGCGTCTTATCACATTCACTAGCAGTGCTGGCAACCTCTCTAAAAACATGGTCTCCTTTAGTTGTCTTTAGAGATAGTGATTCAGGCTTATCTCTGACATTAGCCAAGAGTATAGACTCTTCTTTAGTATCTGTGTTGCTAAGTACTGATATTGTCTTAGCCTGCTGTGCCTTCTCAATCTTACTCAGATGTTTAGATAAACTTTCACACTTATGTTTGAACTCCGTGCTCTTGAGTTTAAGGCCAGCCACAGGACTTCTCTCAGCATTAAGAGATGATTCATTGACACTGGGCACTTTACACTCATCAATGTTAAGCTTGGTTTGTTTATCACGCATATGACGTTCACTAGAATTGTTATTAACATTGTCACAAAATGTTTTTGATTTTGGTGATTGATCAGTAGGTGTTACATGGTGTGGTTGTGTACCTGTTACCACCACATCAGATGTAGGGCGTCTGCATGTGACGTCGTCATCTGGCACAGATCTATCTACTGGTAAACGTACTGGCACCTTTAGTCCTAGAGAAGACTTCACTGGAATTTCTATCTTCTCCTGCTCAATAATTTTATCCTCATCGGTTTTCTGTGTCGTTTCTTGAGTAGAAGAAGCCATGTCCACAGAGGGTGACATTTCTTTAGTACTAACTGGAGTGGAGATAGTGATTGTGAGGGCAGGTATTGTGGCTGAAGTGGTTATTGGACCAGGACTGCTGTGAGCCAGTGGTCTTTCACTTTCCTGCATTGTGACACTAGTATCATTAAGAGAGTCGTGTGAAAACACACCAGAATCCTCACTAGCGTCCAGGGAATCCTTCCTACCCTCGCCACACATTGATCCACTCAGACGGCTGCTACTGCTGAGTGGTGAGCAGGCAGTGTCCACCCCGCTGTCCACTCCACAAGTGGCGGGTAAACTAGGTACAGTATCCTCCTGTGATGGTGATGGGGAAAACTCACAACGGAAAGTATCCATCTGATCAGTTTCGACAGACACCTCCATCTTCTCATCTGTCACCATACTGGTTGCAGGGACATGCTCTTCCACAACCTCCTCGATGTCCATTTGCTTGACACACTCTTTCTCAATGGGCTCTTCGGGAACTTTCTCATCACAAGAGGGCAAGCCATCATCATCCATTTCTGGTGTGGATGATCCACCGCATGTGATCACTTCTGGGGACTTCCCTATCCTGATGGTCACACGAGGTCTGCGGTTGCGGTACTTTGATTTTTTGGGCTTCCTCCCACGTTTTTTGCCAGGTGGTCTGCCAGGGCTATTAACTGGCATATCGATGGCGGGAAGGATGATAGTGGAAGGTACAGCCTCTGGTATGTCATTCACTTTGATTGCGGGTTGTTCATAGGGAACAGGAATATTGCTGTCTGGTTTCTGATCAGAATCGATCATTGTCACGTTTGCCGTAGAAACAGTCTCCTCTATTGTGGTTTGAGGGACTTGGTCAACCAGCGGCTCTCTTCTTTCTACAGGAGACTTTTTCTTTGGATGAGAGCTGCCGCGACGTACCCGTTTTGTGGGTACATGCTGCTGATCTTCTATCTCAGTCAACCATAGATGCATATGTCTGCGATCACATACCATGTAGAACAGCTCCAATGGTGCTTCCTGAAATACAGAACAAAATCAACTGTACTTGTGACGTTAGAAACGTTAGCGTTATATAAACCGTTACGTATAATGGACAAATCAAAGCACAATAACATTACAATGCCCATCACATAATGTTTACAAGAAAAGGAAGAACCTCTACAAATAAAAGTACATCAAGAGCTTAACAAGTTAGAATATTCAGTTATAATCATTAATCTCAGCAATAGTAGCAAGAAAATAATACAAAAAATATTGGATTCATGGACTACTTTTAGTAAACACTAAATTTAATTGTTGGCGACATAATCTATTTTTTTATGGTTCAGAAAAATACCAACAATATTTAAAAAGGTTCATCGAAGTATGCCATTGGTAAAGAAAAGATAACTGTTCCACATACAAATAGAAGTGAACATCCCTCCCTCGATATAATGATACCACCCAAAAAAACACACATTTTACACATTTTACGTCTCATTTTTTAGTAGCGTCACATAGATATCACACTGGTGCTATACTGATAATGTATATAGACTTACCATAGGCCATTTAGTGATGTAGGCCACGTCTGCCAGCGTATAGTCATCTCTCAAGCACTCCTGTGAATGGTAAAATAGCTCTACCAGGTGATGCTCCGATAAGTCAAACTTAAGTCTGAGGAATTTTTTCAAGTGAGATATTGTCACCCCTGCTGGGCACTGTAGATAACGCTTATCACCATACTGAAAATAAAGTAAAATATTGGATATTCGTATATCGAATGCATATTTTATAGAGTTATAGTTAGTATTTAACTGAACTGTATTGTATGGCAATGCATTTTAAAATCAAAGCCTCAAGACCATAAGAAAAAAATGACACCCGCCACCCCACCATGTCAATTTTTTTTAAATGGCTGCAGCAGCCATTATTTTTTTTAAATTGATCCATCCCAAAAGTTAATCAGATCATCAGAAATACCTAGAGGACAATCGGAATCCTATCAAATATGACTGCAATCCAACCAACCGCTGCGCCTAAAAGCTTTTTTGGGCGGCCATCTTGGAAAATGTCCGTTTATGGCTAGGTGGAAAAAAATATATGGAAGGGATTGCCCAGTCACAGGTTTTTAAGGTTTTATCCCAAAATTATTCAGATCTTTAGAGATAGGTAACTCCCTAATGAATGCAATCCAACCAACGGTTCAATAAGTTGTCGCGCCCACAAGCTTTTTGGTTCGGTGCCCTCTAAAAATCTCTGGGTAAATTGCCCTGTCACATAGGTCATAGTGCAAAAAAAACCTTTTTACTGATAGGTAAATTAGAAATAGGCCCGCGGCGGCGGAAAAATGCTAAACACTATAAGCATCCCGATATTCCTCGGGGATGCTTATAAATATACCCATAGTATGACAAAATAACAAAATGCTCACCGAATCAACATTTTTTCGTCGTCGTTTTTGTCTAGAGTGTTCTGCCAGTAGAAAATCGGGAATACTGTAAAAAAACATAATTTTCCTTGAGTGCTGATGTGATGTATTTTATTTACGTTTGAGATAATTATTTTGCTTTGAGACTTGCTTTAGATATTTGTTACCCGCATCACACTATTATGGCAAGCATTTACTGTAACAATGTTTTCTTAGGATGATATTTAGTAACATTGCACCGTATTATGTCAGTGAGTATTGCTTAACGTATAGCTTTCGGCACATTATGGCAATATCGCGACTGGAAAAAACTGAAGTTAATAGTATTCCCTACTCTTATCGTATACTAGTGGTTCTTTATAGTGTACAGTGCCATTTGCAGCAATGCTCGCTCTAAAAATTTGAACAATTTTGAGCAATGCGTATACTGTGAAACATCCGACAGGGCCTATCGAACTCAGACGAGTCTCAAGCCTGAGCCGAGTCGAACAAGTCATCGGGGTCAACCAATAGTGTACAAGTGATGTATTCTATACCTGAGACAGTGTTGTAGAGACAGACTGACTGGATCTTGTCTGTCGTGTATGGCATGCTGCTCTAATCCACCCACAATCTGTGATAGATCGCTCATGCTGCTGCTACTGCTGCTGCCATTCTGACTGCAAGCGCCATTGCTGGTACTCGGTTCTCCATCTAGACATAAAACAACAATGTAGCCGTTAAAATGTGTGTCCCGTTAAAATGCTTCTTGTACAGAATGTTCCCATTAACAGATTAACATGATCAATGGCTGCGTAATGTTGATCCAGCGTTTGCGACACTGGCCTAGCATTAAATCAACATTGATAGACCGCTTTGTGTTTGCCGAGTTCTCTCTTTTATAAATGTAGGGTGTGTCACTTCATTTTAGAGATTTAAATCAAAAGCCGAGATTATCTACTATTTTACATGTCTTATATATGTAAATCAATATATAGAAGTGCGCATCACCGCATGTTGTAATGTACAGCACCTATAGCCTTTTGTACACTGTGATGTGCATGATATTGGGCAAAACTCAATACAATACCGCTATCCCATTAGCCCTACAATATAGATGATGTATAGATGTTATAACAGTGAAGAATATCTGCTCGCCGATCTGCAGGGATCTACACCAATGTCTGTGGAGATTTAATTATATATGGACACTAAATGTAATTGTTGTCGACATAATCTATTTTTGAGATTATTAATTGTTGTCGACATAATCTATTTTTGAGATTATTATTAAACACTTTTGAGATTATTACGACAGTTTTAAATCAAAAGCCGGGATTATCCATTAATATGTTGCATGTCTTGTGAATCAATAAATCTAGCTGTGCACATCAGCACATGTTGTAATGCACATCACCAAGAATATATAAAACCTTCACATCACCTATAGCCTTTTGTACATTCAAGACCACTGTAATGTGCATCACATTGGATGGAAACATATATAATACCACATTAAAACTCCGCAGCCCTACAATATATGTATAGCTAGATTGTGAAGAATGTCGGCTCCACGATCTAATTTACACTAAGTGTAGAGATTTAATTGTCATGATTACAAGACCACAATTAATTTAATAAACACTTTCGAGATTTGATCTGCGAATTGACACTAATTGTTACCCGCACTGTAGAATTCATTACCTAGTGCTACGAGCGGATCTATTATACAGTAATTATGGGTTTAGGTGGTAATTATTTCAGAGGTTGACATGAGAGTTCAGCAGAGGTCATTTGACAACCGGGTACGGGGTTATTAACCCTTTAGGAATTAGAGCTTGCGAAAATATCTCAAAAAAATTATTTGTACTTTAGTAGTAGTAGTAGTAGTAGTAGTAGTAGTAGTAGTAGTATTAGTAGTAGTAGTAATAGTAGTAGTAGTAGTTTTTATCCAATTGTATTTTTCATTTGTTCGAGTAGTCTTTCTCAGTGCGCTTCCATGTTAGGCAGTAAATACTAATTTTTAATTTGATTTTACAAAATAATAGCATTATCTCTGTTCAATTGGATGAAAAAATTAGGCTAGTTCGAAGGAGATATGACGTCACAGTCCTTGAGAAGACACGAAGCATGAACCACCGCCCGATGGGCAATATGTTCCTTGTCCTCAGGTCATTGTCACATTGGATTGATTCGCCATTGGCTAAAGCTTGCCAAAATGTTCACAATGCTGGCTGAGCCTCCAAGCTAGTTGACCCGAGGATCAGTTTCAGTGGGCAGAATGTAGGCAGAGTGTAATAGAAGGAAACGCCGTGACGTCAATTACATATACAGAATTGGTTCAGCTTGCTACATGCAGGGATGAGTGGGTGGTTCCCACTGATCACAAAACTAGCAAAACATATCACACCAGTGTTGGCCGAACATTGAACAAATGTTATTGACGCGCTCTTGACGGACGAGTATCGATGACAAGAAATGACTGACGTCAGTAGCATGCTCGTCGCTGGAATAGTCATTAAAATGTTTTGTATTCACTGGTTTTCTAGACGACACGAATAAATTATTATTGAGGCCCCCACTCTGTGGGACGAGTCATTAGTTTTTATTCTTATGGCAACTCGTTTGTATGATTCCCGCAATGATGTGTGCATGTCGCGCGACTCTCCATAATAGGCACGAAATGACCCGTACAACACAGTATCCCAGCGGATTAACTTCTTGTCATCCAAATCGTTGTTTTCCTTCAACATTAGCACTTTAATGGGCTGTGGCCCCTATGCTGCTATGAGAGCGACACATAGTGTCTTATTAATAGGGGTCTCCCGACAAATCATCCTACATGTTAAATGAACTGTATTTCTGCTTATTATAATGTCGAATAAACAAATCCGAGTCTGTACGGATAATATAGATGTAAGTCATGGCTAGCGATAAATGGTTTTAAAACACATGGCATAGAAGCTCACAATCACGCATGTGCGCATTTTTTGTATTTTGTGTTTAGGAGAACATTGATCACTGGCATACGTCCGCATCAGCAGTGTACATGGGTATGTTTAAGGCCCCTCCGGTGCCGGTATATAGGCGCCGTATTCCAACTGCTCGCTGTCAGACCGATTTGATCCCAGCAAACACGAGACGTTGTCCCGATGTTGGGTTAATGTTGGGCAGACGTCGTAGACGGCGGGCCAACAATAACCCAACATTGGGTCAACGTCTTGTGTTTTGCTCGGATATACCCTTATAAGATCTTGAAAACTGATAATCTGTCATTGGTTAAAATAGACTTACACATTGTTCCTTTGGAAGCGAATGAGACGTCAGTCACGAACCAGTTTGTTCTCAGATTCAACATCATGGATATTACCGCGCCAAACATATGACCACTACTCATAAGATGGGTGAATTCACTGGTCATTTCTGACCATAATGACCGGTGACCATGGCGACATAAATCCAGCGTCACATGTGTTGTGGACAGGAGTGTGTAGGAGGGCGTCCACCGTGCTCGAGTGAATGACCCCAGTATGGAGAGACCCCTAGTGCTGGAGAATTAGGCAAACAAGGACGGCACGGCTTAGCCTTGATCCTTAGCAGCTGCCGTCCCAGCAAACACAGGACATTGCCCATGTGTTGGTTCAATGTTGGGCCAGCGTCGCAGACGATGGGCCAACATTGAACCAACACATGGTCAATGTCCCGTGTTTGCCGGGGTGGTTTCCCCTCGTCTCTATGGTAGGCTACATCACAGCTGTCACCCAGTAAACAACAGACGTCAGCCAATGTCGGGCCAACGTCCCAGACGGTGAACCACCATCAATCCAGCACTGTGTCAATATGTCGTATTTGCTGGGCAGCTGCTCTGATATAGCGCAGAGGGTGATATCACACACGGGAAAATATAAAAGCGCTGGTTTCACATTGGCCAACATAATCATGATAATACAGATTGATCTGACTTTGAACATTCCTAATCTCCAAATCCGGAAAAGGTTAGGCATTCTCTGCATACAAAATGCAGGGCTTATTGGTATATTTTATGGGACAAACATAATTATGTGATCACGTGTATGAGACCATAACGATTTATCATACAGTATCCCACTTTTCTATACTAGTATAGTCATGATAGTATACTATGGACCAGGGAAAAAACTATTAATGAAACGCTCCTTTATCTAGCAATGCAACACAAATCATAATTCTGTGAAGTGCGTATAAAGTTTATTGAATTAAAAAAACGAACAAAATATAGAAAACGTTCTATATCTGAGAAAGTCAAATAAAGGCGCAGTGTTTCAATGCACCATTCATTTGATTTACCATCACAGCTTGAGCTCTATAGTTTCCCACAAAGACTTGACCAAGCACATGATTGTAGACTATACGTTATATTGCCCTGCAGTGCTAGCTTGCCGCATCCAGTTTTCTGTTTTCTCATGCGTGTAGATGGCCACCTCGGCCAGCTCCTGTTACTCTGGTTTCTGTAAGCAGGTCGCGTGCCACTGTACCGTGGTCTGCCTCTTAGCTGACCCTCCAGCAAACACTAGATATTCACCCATTGTCGGGTCAATGTTGGGCTAGCGTCGCAGACGGTGGTCCAGCATTGATCCAATACCGGGTTGATTTCTTGTGTTTGTGACCCCGGCACCACCATGTGGGTGTGAAGGTCATTCCAGTGTCAGGGGCACAGCCGGCAGTCTTCAGGGTGAGCCATCACAAATCTCAACCTGTACATTTGTAACCTGTTTCCATTTACTATAGGCATATAGTCTTATTTAGCCTACTGTGTCGAGTAGAGAAGGTTCATAATACATGTTACAACGTTTGTTGTTTTATTGTACAACAAGCGTCCTATATGCCCATGCTGCGGCTTGCTGTGTAGAAAAATGCGAAAATAGCATATTATATATGCAAGAGTATATGCTGTAAAATCTAATGAGGGCACAAAAAAAACTTTTTTAAGAAAAATACATTTGACATTTTTAGAAAGAGTCAATGAGGGCGATAAAAACATAGCTGGATCAATGTTTTTCATCTCCTGAAATGAACTTTTATTCCCGAAAATTGGCAACCACCCAATGCACGCTGGGCAGAAAAACACATTTTGTTTTGGTAATGCGCCGCCCCAAAAACCTCAAATGAAAGATGTGCAAGATTACATTTAAGTGTATGCCTATAATATTGAAGACCTGGTGACGTCACTACCGCTCTCCTGCAGTGAGTCTCTTAGTCACCTGGACAGGTGCCTCGCCGTAGTCACGCGCCAGCTTTTTGAACCAGGAGCTGCGCATAAAGCAATAGACCGCACCCCGGGGCGCAGCCTTAGTGGGTCTGAAAAGGGCCATGGGAGGGCACCACCCAGGCGGAAATAGACGAGATTTCGTCGCTGCCCCAAAATCGCGATGCAATTAAGGGGTGGAGGGTGATAGATGTGATGAATACGGGGTCAAGACCAGATAAAGGGGTGCCGATATACCGGGGGCGGGCTGCTGCTCTACGTAGTCAAGGCAACAGCTGGTCCCGCCCGCGGCTGCAGAGTAGGGTCAGTAATATAGTATGTGGCAAGGCGGATTAGAGTGTATGAAATAAGCACCTATATTTCTACGCCAAGATTAAGCGTGAGAAAAAACATCTGCGCCGAAACAACACATTCTACATCGACTACAGATATATTATTGAAGTTTTTGTGTGGGGTATAATATTAGAAAATGTCACCACTTATACATGAAATAACCTTAACCCTTTAACCGCCAAATTGTTTAATCTGAATTTTCACCCACTTGAAGTTGTGCCTCGCTGACGCGATCCACAACTTCAAGTGAGTGAAAATTATTCATATTTAAAAAAATGGTCTCAAAAAAAAATGTTTTCAAATATTGCTGTTTGATGTCACATTTTATCTTTACCATGTTAAAAATGTGGAACCTAATGTGCTAATAAAAAATGAAAACCCGAATATATGCGGCACCGGCGGTTAAAGGGTTAACATTAACCTTGTTTTCAATGTAATGATTGGGTTACAGTCTTACACAGGTTGCTGTATGTCTTTTATTTCTCAACCCTTTAACCGCCGGTGCCGTCCATATTCGTTTTTTACATTTTTTATAGCCCATTACATGTCAGCTTATAAACATGTTAAGGATAAAAAGTGACATTAATCAGCAAGATTTGAAATTTGTTGCCCTCCATTTTGTCAAATCTGAATAATGTTCACTCACTTGGAAGTTGTGGATCGCGTCAGCGAGACACAACTTCAAATGAGTGAAAATTCCAATTGAATAATTGGGCATTTAATAGGTTAATGATTTGTCGGAAAAAGTTGCTTCAGAAATATTAAATACTGTAGCCTATATGTATTGAAGGTATACATATATTAATCATGCAAAGAAACAATAAGGACGAGGGGGGGCTTATATTGGAATAAGTTCAACAATACCATACGGGTGCTGGCCATGCAATTTTAATGTAAAAAATTAAAATGTAAACTATGTTGCAACTAACATAGGAGTGTGTACATCATGGATATGACCAGGTGTAACTGTGCATGAAGATGTAAAGAACCAACCGGGGTAAATAATCAATTAAATAGAATAGCGATTTCAAAAGAATCTCAACTAAATGGTCAAACTGCATGCATCGTATGGGCCTACACCCAAATTGCCAATGCTGATTTAATGATGAACAACTTCTGCAACCTCGATCCAATATTGAACCAGCATTGGCTTCTTGGTCGGAGTTTGTTGGGTATACAGCGAGAGCAAGTAAGTGGAGGGTAAAATTCGCCTAGATCACGTTACAGGTTTTCTTTTCCGTCATTTCACAGGGCACCCATTAAATATGTGGTGTGGGAATGGACACCATTCAGGCTGATTACTCGCCTGTATGAAGTGCCCTCATCAGTGGAGACGTGTCGTCACCAGGCCGTGACAACGAGCAGTGACGGTGACACTGGTCACACCACAGACCCGACGAGCAACCCAGCAAACACGAGACGCGTACCCAATGTCGGTTCAATGTTGGCCCGCCGTCTACGACGTCGTTCCAACATTGAACCAACATTGGGTAAACGTCTCGTGTTTGCTGGGAAGGCACTGACCAGTGGGCATTGGCCCCTAGCATGCTGTACAACACTCGCTAAGTGCCTGCCTCACAATCCCTGCAAATGAGCCTGGCACTTCAAATGTGAATGGCCCGCCCCCTCTCACTAGCACAGCACCCCGTCTAACCCCTTTATCTTCGGTCTACTTTTTATCATAACATGGTGATAAAAAACTCTCAAAGTTGAGCAATACCAAATTTACTCTTGAATTTTCTGATTACACTGAGAGAAACATCGAGATAATTTGACACGTTTAGGCCAGAATAATGACTTCACCAGAATGATGACTTCACAACACAATGACGTGTAGACCTGAAAATGTGCCACCCGGGGTTTAATAATTCAGAGCGTGATCTATTTCTCAGCAGCTGTGTAGTACCGTAATCTACTAGTCCTGTATTCCTAGCATTCATGAGACGTTGAGCCAATGTTGGGTTAATTCTGTGCCACCGTCTTCGATGCTGGCGCAGAAATAAGCAAACATTGGCTGATCGTCTGGTTTATGTTGGGCTATTCTATCCGGCGCACTACATATATCACTCATATCATAGAGTTAACTTTAGGCTCATAGATACTGCTGCCAGGTTACTCTTTGTAAATGTGGGTTGATTCTCATTAACATAATTAATGTTTGACTCTAGTATAGGCCGGGGTAATCAGTGGTAATCAGTAAGGCGGCCTACATTGATCAGTGAGGCAGGTGTACATTCCCACAACAGATAATGAGTGAACGACATTTCACAAAACTTCTAAAAATCTGCTAATATAGTAGGGCATATCTGTACAGTAATATTTATATTATCAGCTAAACATACACTTATTATGTGCTTGTATTACTCTAATATATGTAATTATGTTGTGGAATATTTAACCCTTTCACCACTGAAGCCCGTTTTTAAGTGCTGAATGCTATGGCATTCAGCACTTAAAAACGGGCTTCAGTGGTGAAAGGGTTTTAAATCAGTTGGACATTCCAGAACCTAATAACTTATTTAATGTAGTAATCCTTACCTGAATTAATATTCTGCTCCATGTAGAATCGTTTCCGTCGCTCAACCTCACCTGTGAAAATAAACAAGTTTTCGAATGTTTTTAAACTTGTTTGTATGCTTGTATTGGTTAAGTGGCATAAATATCAGTGTAAGAAGATAATTCAAGGTAAAAAAGAATTTAACAAATAAAAATATGTTTTTCCCACAATTCTTACATTATACAGACATTAAAAATATATAATGTGATATATTATACATTTAATTCTTGTAGCATGTACAGTATATGGTGTTATGGGGATTCACTATTCTCAGACCAATCACAGCAACATCTTGTCAGAAGTGGGTAAATTTCACTCATTTAAGAACTTTGTGTGAGAGGATTGCGACACTTGGTTCTAAAGTGAGTATCATTTAACTACTTTCTAAATGAATATGGAAACCATGAATACATATTCTCTACAACATCTTGTTGATTTTTGACAATTAACAAACATGCTAATTAACCACTGAGTAGGCAGTCAGTAACCTTATTAGACAACAACAACTATTTTGACAAAAACCATGTACGATGCGCAACATCGTGGCATGTGAGTTCATATAATTCACCCCATATTACGCATACAAACTTACGTCTATATAATCCTGGCACAAGCTTATACACCATTTCCTGGAGCAGAGTATCTGACCTACAAATAATATACACAATCAATTAGTTTAATGCTGAAAAAATATCATAAGCTATTGCCTATAATAATAAATTATAACATATATAGTATAGGCTAGTATATAATGTAGACATTATTAACAAGTCGTGTATTAGTGACTAGCAGCCCTATTTTTAATTTCTATATCAAGTCTTAATTATTTGTCGTTGTTATTATATTATTAAACTTCATTTGTGGTATTAGGCATTTTAATTCTTGATGCTGTACCGAGTTGTTTACTAGGGGTTTAACGTGGCATATAATAGATACAGCCATCACGAGGGGTTCTTTCAATTCTGGCATAATGTATGTGATACTGGCCCAGCAGTACAGCAGCATTGGCACTAGGTTGCGTGTTCGCTGAACAACGTCTATGATTTTATGGTCTTTGGGAGCTTTAATTTAACATAATGCCAGAGCTGTATTCGGCATTACTGTGACCCAGATCTTAGGCCTTTGATTGGTGGATATCACGATATCCACCAATCAGAGACCTTAGATCTGCATCAAACTATATACTTGAGAAAACCGGACCTGCAGTAAAACGGGTGACACTCTGTAATTATACGGCTTCTACACACACAGTGGTCATGTAATTATTGTACCTTAGGTTAAGATGTGGCCTTGTTTTGTGTACTGGTACGCCGCACAGCGGGCATTGTGGCGTCTGGTACAGTCTCTTCAATATACACGACCGACAAACTGTACACAACAAGAACAAGGAGTGAATTATGTACAGTAAAAATGATATAAATTACATTACAGTGTCATTTCACCCACTTGGAAGCTGTGTCGCGCAACCGCGATTTATAACTTCAAGTGGATGAAAAATACTAATATTTGTTTGCTTTGTGACCAATCAAATCAAATCTTGGTGTTTAAACACACATTCCGTTCCCAATAACAGTGATTTAAACATGATAAAACGAGTTGGAAGGGTCAGCAGACTTTTTACTGATAAAGCACCCTTGTTAATTGAATAAAAGTGTTGTAACCATCACAAAGGGACGTTATGAGCTACAATTTGAGATATTACACTAGATATTTTTTAAAAATCAGGTCATTTTAATTCGCGTTGAGCACGGAGTTTTGATATATATATTAGATTTCGTCGCCTCGGAGCTAAAGGATCCTATCTGCCACTCTAACGAGTGTCAGATAGGATCCTTTAGCTCCGAGGCCACGATTTTCTATGTAAAGTGGTGAATACGACCCTTTCTGGTGATTATAAGCTTCATTTACAACATACTTATATTTATTATGTTTTCATGTAGATACTTACAGCTGTGGAGACATTCTGTGATAGTAGTGGCATCTACTAGGTATCCATCACATAATCCACACACCAGGTGAGGATTCATTGACCCAAGACTCGCCCCATCATCCCCAGCCATACTGAAACAGAGGCACCAGATGATTAGTAAACACCCTCACATAACAGCAGAAGCAATATATAGCAGCATTAAATATAGTACATTTACAAATCATAGTTTGTAAAAATATTGCAGCATTTTCAATCTTCACAATAACACGGATTTCAGAGTGCACATAGAACATGTGACCTGCTTTCCATTCCAATAATAAAGTTATAATAAGGTGGTAATTCATCTGAAATTTATGTCGATAATATCCTCATTTTGTGTTGCAATGATCAAACTTCTTGTGATAACTAACTGCGAAAATGGCTAGCAACATGAAGGGACATTGAGGTGTAGACGAGGTTTTATATTAGAGGTGATCCTGTGGTTAGAGCCTGCAGACAGATGATCTGGTCTCGGTGTGCAGGCCTCTCACCACAGCCTCTATAACGTGACATCGCGGCACGTGCCGGACACACAGCCACAACCAGCATTACAGCCACATATTTTGTCTGCCTTCCCAGCAAACACGATACATTCACCCAATGCTGGGTTGATGCTGGGCCGACGTCGGAGACGGCGGGCCAACATCAACCCAGCATTAGGTCAATGTATCGTGTTATCTGCCTTATGGTCAGCGCCCTGCAAGCACGAATCCTTAGTTTGACGTTGACGGTGTCTCAGCATTAAATCAACGACTCGTGTATGCTGGACTGTGGCCGGTGTCAATAACCTTTAGGCTAGTTTGAAGGTCACGTTTTTATCCAAAGCAAGTGTTTATCTCGAATTGTGTCCCAAAGGTTAGTAGAATGTCCGTGTTCCAGGCATATGCCCATGGCATGTAGTGTCTCTGCTCACATAAGTACGTAGAGGCAACTACAACGACTGTCATTGAATGAATGACACATTTTTGGCAGTGTGCGAAATAACATTGCATAGAACATTCATATATATATAGAGTATGCTAAAGGAAAATATTTTCCGGATGCTGCAATAAAAAAGCATTTGATCAAGCTGATAATAGCGGTTTAATTTGATTAATAATCCGCTTTTATAACATAAAATATGTATCATGCATGATAAGCTAGTACATTCCACTATCATGCCTTCAAAATGTTGAGTGCAACTCAAATCCAACGGAGATCTCGAACGAGCATAACAAGCAACCTTTGGTTGGATGTGACCAGCTGATCCAGGAGAACCCCTACATTGTCAGCATCAGCAGCAGCGCATCCCGCTGAGCACAAACCTACATCAGCGGCCTCAGTAATCAATAACATGTCTGTGGTGGGATCAACGCGGGCAGCCTGCCACACAGTAAGACTTAGAGGTGCATGTACGCACTAAACATGCTAAATGTGCACCCCTTACCATCTCTCCCCAGTGAACACTAGACATAGACTCAATGCTGGACCAATGTTGGGCCAGCGTCGTAGACGGTGGCCCAACATCGGTCCAGCATTGAGTCTATGTCTAGTGTTCACTGGGTATACACCCACACATCACAAGAGTCTGGGACAACGTTAAGCCAGCCCTAGGTCAGTGTCTTTGTTGGAATATATGTCTTTGCTGGAATATATCAGAGCTGATATGTATAAAACCATTGACCAGATATGTGTTAAAACCTTCAAAAAAAATATATTTGAAACGGACAGTCGTAAATTGCGAATGAGCAATTTACGACAGTCCGTTTCAAATGTCGTTGACGTTATATCAGAGTACAACACCTGCACCTGAAGATAGGCTATATAATTATAGTCAATGGTGAGTGAAACAGTATCTACTGTTAGTTAGCTTATTGATGAGGCACATTGTGTACACAGTGCACTTTGCAGTGGAGCAGCACCAGAAAAAATATTCAAAGTCATGCGCAGCCCAGTTTGTAATGTATAGACTACCAATACCATCCTTTTACCTGACATTGATATCTGGTCTAGATTGAAGACAGCCTACACACGCCTGCATCATTTGTATTGTAGATGCTATAGACATGATAGATCCATCATATACATGTAGTCAGCTATAAAACATGCCTTATTTACATCCGAAATAAGAAATGTCATAATTTTATAAAATATACACTTTCATTGGAGAAAAAAATGATTTGTCTATTACTATTAGCATGCTTAGAGATTAGAAAGAGTTCCCACATAACCATGATTAACTGATTAGATTGAACCTTTCTGTATTTTATCCTACAGTATAAATAACGCTAAACCACCTTTTCCCACTGGACTTTTGTCGTGTTGCATATGTGGTATGTCCAATTCAATCCACTGCAACAGTGATATTGACATGTTCCATTCAGTTTGCGGTATCCGTTTTAGAAGTGAGTTTACATGATAAAATTCCACATGTCAGACATAAATATATATTATGCTGTTGGCATAACGATGGAATTCATAAGTATCCCATATGCCTGCTTAGGTTCAGAGATGATTTTCGTGTCGATTGAACCCGTTTGTCCCCTGCTGCTGCTTGCGCAATGCCATCAATATTTTGTCACGTGTCAGATGATCCCACACGAATAGACAGTCACTGCGTATGTGGGTTGTGTTTATAGTAACCGCAGAACCAACGTTTATTGTACATTATCTAATACTCCAAAATTATGGCACTTGACAATTGAATGGTTCACCTTTGATGAAATCTAACAATAATATTCCTATTCTGTCCTGATTTTGTCTTTATTATATCCTATAAATATGCGCCACTATAAAAGTGAAGGATAAATCCTGGTTCAGCTTCAAATACCCGGTGCCACATCCTAGCGTCCGGTGTGCTGGTGTATATAGACCGTCTAATGTACATCCTCCTGTGAATATAGCTGGATATCCTTGCCCCTGGCGATAATGTGGAGTCACATGTGTGCCATGCTGCCTGTGCCGACGACAGGTTGAATCCGTACACTGTCCAGAGCTGGAGGTGGTCAAATCAGAAATGTTCAGTAATGGCGGACTGGATTGATGAGGAGAGTGGTGGAGGGGGAGAGGGGGAGAGGGGACACTCAGCCCACACAACAGCCGTGTCAGATCCATGTGCTCGGCTCATTCACAATCAACCCCCCCCCCCCCCCCAGCAAACACAACATCCTGCATTTATTGTCGGGTCGGAGTCGTGGACGCTGGCCGGACAACAAATCAAGACATGGATCTAGATCCATAACCCCAAGTGTACATCACACCTTGTAGTGTGCCCTGCCTAAATGAAGCAGGCTCCTCCCAGCAAACACGGATCGTTTACCCAATGTTGTTTTAATGTTGGGCCAGCGTCGAAGACGGCGGCCTAACATTAAAACAACATTGGGTAAAACGATCCGTGTTTGCTGGGCTCCCACCCTCTCACCATGCTCACCTGGGGTGAGCTTTGTACCCCCGCTGGCAGACAGGTTGGCTGATACGTCCAAAGAGCCTGTAGATAAGCCGTATCCGTGGCGGGATCGAATTCAACCCCGGATCCTGGCGGCAAAGACCTGCCTCTCGTGGCCAATCAGCCAGCATAGACTCACACTGTGACCGGCCTAATTTAAAACAGATGAATATCTGGAAGGGTTGCTTTACTTTTTGGATATTTGTTGTTTCTTTCCACATAAGCAAATCCTAGTTCAAGATACGTTTTATAATCTATTTGGATCTAATTAGGATCAATTCTGAACATGCATGGTGATACTTCATTCACCCTATTGATAATATTTGGTTAATATATTTTCTATAATTCCACTGGGGGGAAATAGCACTTTGCCGTATCTGCAACTGAACAAAGAAATGAATAAATTAGCCATAAACCCTTTAAAACAGACAAAGTTCAATTGCTTCATACATTTACAATCAATCGATGATCGATTGATTGATCAATCAATGGATCGCGATCAGTGCTGTGCATCTAAGCACTTGTCATGCTTACCATTACGGCAGACTAGTGACGTAGTCACGGCAGGCAGTCTCTTCACGTCAATGTCACTGTCACGCCCCATCGTGACAACACGCCGCTGGCGCGTAACCTAATTATATAGGCAACGTCTCATGTAACGTGTTAGAAAAGACGCGCTACATGAAAAGACCACCTACCTGTCTCTATACCACGTGTAAAGTACTGATAGTCAGGCAGCATGTACCATCCACTAACATTCAACCAAATCAACAGCTCCCGCAAACAACAGGCTTGTTGGGCCAACGTAGCAGAAAGACGTCCAACATAAGGCCAGGAACGTTTGAAATTTTCGTGTTTTTCGTGAGAATAGGCCTAGCCTAGACATTCTGATTCTTATCTCTAACGGTATCAAAAAAAAAATGTTTTGTATTTTTTGCACTCATAAATAGAATTTAAGTATTGACTAAATGCCTGTACTTATTCTATCATGCGGGTTAGGTCAACATAGAGAGACAAGTCAGTCATCAATTTACTGCTGACGTCAATGATATCAAATTGATATCGGTTTTAACCAGGGAGATTTGGTGCATAATCATAACTGATCTACACGATCTATGAATGGTGGACTAAATAGATGTTCTAGATAGTATAGGACAATACATACATGTCGGTCGATAACTATACAGCACAACCTATGAACCAACACATGTAGATCAGTGTGTTAACAGTCCTACATCCCAGCTAACGCTTTACGTTGTTTGGATCAATGCAGCCCCATTACTGGACCAGCATATTCAATGTTGTTCAATCCGCGAGAGATAATTTGGGCCGTGTAGTCAGAAGGCGGGTTGCGCTGAACTCCCGCAGAAAAAAGACCGCGTGAGAGAAGGGGAGGGTGCGACAAGGGAGGAGTTGGCACGCTGCCAGCGCCCCTCCCCCTCCTACTGCTGCACTATGGATTGAGCCAGCAGAGTGTGGCGTGTAGAGGGAGGGGGCCTGCCAGGTAATCAATCAGAAATCCTTCAGTAAACACCCGCTCGCCTCGTCGACAAATCAAATGATTAGCAGCGATTGGTGTGGCTCAGTCAGCGGGAGGAGGGGGCAATAGGGGTGGGGCTATGACGGAGAAGGGGTGAGGGCGCCGTGGGTGGTGATTACTCTGTATGGCGGGGTATTATGTGGTGACGGTGAGCTCACACCAGCGCTGAGGCGCACACATCAAAGAACAATCAAGTAAGACGGTAAAAACACACCCTGGCCGACACCTCAGTTCCGAAAAAAATAAATGTCAATATTACTATGTGCAGTTCACTACATCATTTTGACAAGATAAGTATGTGAGCCAAGCCCTTGCACATAGAGTCAACACACCAGCTCATATCCCTTTATATGTATATTCTTTACAATGTAGTATAGAGGCTATAACTGACCTTATTTAAACTAATAATTATGTAGCATTAAATCACAATAACAGTTATATGTAATAGCAGTTATGATTTTGACAGAGTATATAGGTTGAGATATTCTTAGATTGAACTACCGAAGTGGCACAATTTTATTTGGAAATATTGGAGCTACCTCAACTATATTAAAGGGACTAACTCAAGCTAAAATCATAAAAAAATCGGTGATTTGATTTTGGCTTCTTAATATGACCATATGATGTAAACATGTCCATAGACTAGAACTGCAAAAATTGTTTAATTTTTGTGCTGCGCATTTACCGGTTAAACTAAATATAGAGACGAAATTCCCGTATTTCTTATTTTTGACACAGTTGTCCAAAATAAGAAATCAGCAATTTCGTCTCTTTATCTAGCCTAACTGGTAAATGTGGAGCGCAAAAATTAAAAAACTTTTGCAGTTCTTAGCTATGGACATGTTTATCATGTTTATGGTTATATTAAGAAGCCAAAATAAAATCACCGTTTTTTAATGATTTCAGCCTGAGCTAGTTTTTAATAATGTAATATTTTATATTGGTACCCTTTGTGGATTAGGTATATAGTGCTGTGTACATGGCCTACATTTAACTACCAGACGACTTCAATAATGGTAAATCTGTGCAGCATAAAGAATGCCATTATTTATCAAATGTTATTACACGGGTGACTGGACTGTCCACAATGACCATCTATTCATATCGACCTCCGTACGCACTCTGCCAAATCAATATAAGCCAAATTAGGACGCCACAATGACCAAGACAAGTCAGCCAGCAAACAAAATAACCTATATACCAAATAATATATAGAGTTATTCAGAAAGATCGTAGTATTGTGTTAACTTGATAACGTATTCTGTTGCAGGAAGTGGAAGTGACGTAAGACAATGAGGTTCCCAGTTATCATGATCGATAGACCTACAAATTTGAGTTGTCTGATATAATAGAAATAATCCGGTTTATTGATTATTGACATACCGCGTTAGAATTTGCCTGTATATTTTATGATAGCGCTGTACTTCATGGCTATACTTTGTACATGTTGTATTGGCCCCTATATACAGATATATATTGCATTTGGTATTATGCCCATAATTGAGCACTAGAAATTCCCATATTTTTTTAACTATCATCTTTGACATTGAAATATAAAGGTATGATACATATCTTATTCTTTTATTTCAATATAACCAAATAAAAATATCAAGCTCAAATTGCAGCAGGAATGGGATAACTAGGCTATAAGCTACAATATAAAAACTGTGGACTTGAGCACTTGAAGGGTCAAGGGTATATGTCATATTTATTTGCCACATTATATGGTTTGGGTTGACTTGTGACCGAGACCTATAAAAGTTGTTGGAAATCTAGCCAGGTTGTCATAGCGCGTTGAACAAACATATGGTGGCAGACCATGCAGTTAAGGTCACCGACAGCTGAGCACAGAAGCATAGCATCAACAAACAGGAACAGCCAAAAGGCAATTAATCATACCCCTTTAATCCCAGCACATCCGGTAAAACAGATGGTTAACCCTTTAACCGCCAAATTATTTAATCTGAATTTTCACCCACTTGAAGTTGTGTCTCGCTGACGCGATCCACAACTTCAAGTGACTGAAAATTATTCAGATTTGACAAAATGGAGGTCGACTGTTTTCAAATGTTGCTGGTTGATGTCCCATTTTATTTTTAACAAATGTGGTACTTAATGTGCTAATAAAAAATGAAAACCCGAATATATGTGACACCGGCGGTTAAAGGGTTAAGAACGTACTGTTACCATGGTTACCATGTAGCATGATTTCTGAGGAGTTGCACAATCATGCTGATACATGGAATATAGACACAGACGGAAGACTCTGTTGTGAAAGGAATGTTAATTAATATGCTAAAAATGCCTTCTTCACAATAACTAGAGTGAGAATGAAATATGGGAAGTAATATTATCAGCTAGATGGTGTTACCTGCACACTCTTAAAGGTCAAATTTAATAAGCTATATATACACTGAGAACGCACGCATAACCATGATAACCACCGCAATCAAATGTCAACTTAATACAATACAGGCACGCAATGAAACCATAGCCATTAGAATAATGTCAATGCTATTTTTAGCATACATTATATAATACATGTAGGCCCAGGGCTATATTGGAAGGGATAGATGAATTTAATTCATTTAAAAAAAATGACGAGATTTTTCTACTGTGTAACCATTGAAGGACCATTGTTGCGTATAATTATGTTGCACACACATGTATTGAACATAAAATACATTTGTGTTAAAAATGGTGAACAGGTAAAGCTGCCCCAGGGTTTAGAGCTATTTTTCAAAATAAATATTACATAATTTTCCATCGCGCTGCTTTATTTGGTAGTATATTATACTTAGTATACATATGTGTCTGCATTATGTGTTTTACCTTACATTGACGTGCTATATGATTATATGGCTGATTGAATGAGATGACATCATGATCACGTGGACCAGAGAAACTGACTATATAACGCGGTTGTGCAAAGACAAACAGCAGACTTTACAAGTATAAGCAGATACTGCTCTTTGTATTTACATTGCATACAGTGATGTAAAGTGACTGTAACATGTGTAAGCTGTGTGCAGGTGTGTGTGTAGAGGAGAGGCTGCAGCTGATGTGAACCATTCACCCCTATCATCGACTATTTTTTTAATGGAGAACGCATTTTACTGCAGTATTATAACCAAATAAAATTTGAAAATAATTTCCATAGAGCTAGGCCAATAAACATGATAAATATAAGCGTATATACATGATATACTCATCTGCACCAGTCCAGTCTCAATTCACGCGTGCCGCAAATCACATGACAGGGTGAAGATAGATATATTAATAGCCTTAACCCTTTCAGGCCCTTTCATCCACTACAAGCCGCGAATTGCTGTCGCAATTCCCGACTTGTAGTGGATGAAGATGATTTGATGTGGGTGAAAAATTGAAGAAAATTGCCATGTATTGGTAAACCAGTTTCATGAAAATATTCATTCTAAAACCCTTGGTTGTAGGAAAATTAAGTCTGTTTTCAGGGATGTAAAATGATGCTTTAATGCATCATGAGGGCTTAAAGGGTTGAAAAAGAATGTTATCACACAATATCTTAGATAGATATAGAATGGAATATAGTAATCCATTCCCCATAAAATAGTAATATTAATCATAGAGTATAAATTATATGCTAACTGTATATTCAGGAAATAATAATCTTCCATGATTTTAGTAATATATTCATGCTGCTTGAAGTGTGATAATGTTCACAAGCCAAAGCAGAATGCATCGTCATGTTTTACAAGCCAGTACACGTAATTTTGTTATTTAGAAGACCACTTTAACATGTTTAAGTGCATGCTTCCTCTGTAGTCCACACTCGATGCATCACACAACTGACAAATTAACCTTTTGGTTCCCATGCTAAGCAAATACAAATCTGTATTGGTGAGTTCCATATACCATATACAATGTGACTATATGCATGTCATATCAGGGATGATTAAATGTGATTATCATTTAACCTGCGATATTCGCAATTTTATATATGGACATAACAGATCAATAGGCATATTGATCAGTGTTGATTTTGAAGATTCAAAGGGTTACGACAAGTGGGTCTCTCATGTAGAGCGTCACTGATAGCGCTTATCAGCCATGCGTGGCGCAGGGAGGGCGTGACGACTGTAATCAAAACGCAACTCCCTCTTATCACCAGGTTTGATAAGCCTCCGACACTTCAATCCGTTTGCCGCTTTGGTGTTCAAATGGGTTCTCATTGAACAGCTCATATTAAAGTACAAAATAGTTGATGCTGCCGCTCCCATAAATACACATTAAGATCATGATACACGATTGACTGTGACAGACCAACATTTGTCCATGCAGTGGTAAAAAACGGCTTTTAGCCCTTCAAGTCGTCACGATGCAATAAAGCGTCAATTTACATCCCTGTAAACAGACTTAATTTCCAACAACTAAGGGTTTTATATTGATAATTTCCACAAAACTGGTTTACCAATTCATGACAATTTTTTTTTTTTAAAACACACATAAAATCATCTTCATCCACTACAAGTCGAGAATTGCGACAGCAATTCGCGGCTTGTAGGGGATGAAGATGGCAATGGTAAACTCAGGCTTAAAAGGGTTAAAGTATCGTATTCTACAGTATAAGTTTATAATTTAAATAACAACTAATCCCGTCATGTCAATATTTAATTGGTCAGGTGTAGCCTACTACTACTACTATATCAGGAAAGGGCGTACTAAACAAATCAATAATTTGTGAATCCATCCAGTACTTTTAATTTTACATCAGAAATACTTAAAGTTCTAAATATCAGTAATCTACAATCTAGAAATTGGATTTGGCAGATTGTTAAAGAAATCTCCTGATAAGAGAAAAAAGTGTCAAGGGAATTGTCTTCCTCTCCCATATCACCAGTGATTACCTTCCTCAATCATGTCTATATAATAACCCAGCCATTAGCCTACACCGCTTTTCCAATTCACTGAATCATGCTCAATTTGATGACTGAAATACCAATATGGTATGCTATTAGATGCATTATACTACGTCATTATTGGAATAGCTGGCGAAGAGAATCCAAGCCAGCATGATACATTAACCAATGCTGGCGTAACGATGGCCCATCATCTGCGACGCCATATCAACATTAAACCAACATTGTCTACATGTATATGGCGTTTTCTGGTATGCGTGATCCCTCTCTCGATGTGGTTTGATGACTAAATATTGGGTATAGATTCAAACTGGTGGTGGCGGCTTTTAAGTCTAATTTTGGTGTCATCGTTACTATCAAATACTACCAATGTAATGTACATCATCAGTGATCAACACGCATAAAAGAGTAGGCGTTGACTTATGCTTCAAGGGTGCAGGAAGTGTTATATAAATTTCTAAAACATTTGCTAAATTCAAGTGTCTAGAGTGATGAGATTATGATAATGAATATACCCTGCCACCTCCTATAGCTGATAAAGAAACAGCAACTTGGTCCGATCCAAGCAAACGCGAAACATTTGTATAACATTTGTACAACGTCTTCGACGTTGGGCCGACGTTGTACAAATGTTATACAAATGTTTTTGTGTTTACTAGGATGTCCTTAACTGTTTTATATGAAGAGTGGTGAAGGGACTCGGGTGGGTTTATCTGTTTATAGCTCGGTGATTTATGGAGAACAGAGACCCTGCTTATCAGAGCTTCAGCCTCACCACATTAAAAAGCTCAGTTTTGATGCAATAATTATTATCAACATATTAAGGTATTGTGGTTTACTTTTTATGTATGAAATGATATTAATTAGGGGCCTAATATTTTATTCATAGTAAACACTAGTCAGCCATCATTGATTTGCTCAAATGTGTTTTTTAGGGACACAATGTTAACTGAAACCCTTACATCAAAAACTCATGTAAACGAGCTGGATGTAAAATGATATGACAGCACATTAATATTGTAATTCCTCACGCCCCCCTCCCACAGATCGCTTTGTCCTGAAGGTGATCTGGTCATGATGTAACCTCCTCATATAGTAAGTAGACTGGGGTGATGAGAAGGGCACGCCCCCCTACCCCCTCTGGCTGATCACAGCATGACGGCGTGGGAGCCCTATCCAAATTTATGACAATGAAGACACCCCGACCCAACAACAACCCCTGTGTATTGTCACCTTCCCTCCACGGCTAACCTTTTCACTACAGGTGGCCTGTTTCATTGCGATAATATCCACATCCAATTATGATATTTCCCATTAAATTTGGACTACTAAATCAGCTCTAGCTAATTACATATTTGGATAGGATTAAATAAGGATTTATTCGCCAGCTAATACCACAGTTTCTATATATTTCTGCTCTGCAAAGGCAAAAGGCAGTATCTGCTTACTTGTAAAGTAAGCAGATACTGCCTTTTGCCTTTGCACGGCAGATTTGTTCTCTTATACATAAAGCAGAAGTGATGAAAGAGAAATAAAAAAAGAGTTCCCTATGGTTCATAAGAAAAATAATAGGTTGTGAAAAACTCAACAATGGGTTTGTTATCGCTCTCCTAGTACATGTTGTAGACGAGAAGCTTTGCTTGTACGTTGGCATATACGTTTTGGCCCAGCGTTCGAGTCATTATACCAGAAACACGCCGATGTTGTTTGAGGTAGACAATACACTATACCATGTACTCACACGATACATTGGCCCAATACCGCCTCACAACTTGTGCTCTACCAGTCTACAGATTGCTGTTTATGCTGTACACAGATACCGGTGGTCGTTTGGTGTGATATCCATAGCCCCTTTACATTGGATATCATATCATTATAGCATATATGTGTTTTGCTTGCCACTATTGTTCCCTCTGGCATTCCATATAGGTTCCAACTAGACACCTGTACTCAGGACGATGTAGTTGTTCTAAGGTGCAGATAAAAGTACTCCCAATAAAAAAACGCAGAATGACTCATGTTACAATTATTTAACACTTTTATTAATCGTATAACTCTTATAATAATAAACCATGCTTGTCTCGGGCTGAAAATTGTTGACCCGCTGTTTACATCAGAGTGGATGTGTGTGTGTACACGAGGACCATGCACCCTTTGATGATACGCATAAACGGGTATTTATCGGAGCACGCCGCCGCCGAGTGTCCATCCCCTTTAATCAGTGCAGGACAATCTGATTGCGTAATGCAACTCGACAACACGTACTGCTTGGTAGTGCATGCAGCAACAACCTATCATTCAATTTGTTTCGTTTGTAACTGAACATAGTACATTGCTTATATATTTGTCAATATTTGATAATTACACAGATAATATTACGGTTATCAATATATAAATGATTATGTAAACGATCATACTGTATGCATAAAAACACAAATTTACAATGTTCACACTTGTTATCAGCTTGTCCATGACAAAATGGGGAGGCCTGATAGACAGACCTCGTGTGATATGCTGAAATATGATAGGCACAGATTAACATAATAAATCCTTTCAGCATAATGTTTATATGTAGGCCTATGTATATGAAATTATGTCGAATATCAAAACAACCAATTTACCAGAATGATAGTCAAACGCCTGTTTTGACTTCATTCGGCCTCTGCGCTAGGCGCCAAACACAACGGATTTTAGGCAAGCAGATATCAACACACGAGAGCAGCCAGGCTGGGTTCACTACAAGTAAACAACTTACAATCAATCCTCGCGCAGCATCAGTATGATCAGTGTCCACACGTCTAGTGGCTCAGTCCATGCAGGCAGACATCAACCTGTGACTGGTGAAGCCTCCACAGCTCTCTTAGCCTGCTAACTCTACAAGTATTCTTGTTGAGCTTTATAAGTGTAAAGTGTAGGCCTGTGATTGCCTCGTGGTTCTCTCGCTCAATGCCGGTGCTGATCATAATTAGTGACCGACCCTGTGAAGACAACCAAACTGGCGCCAAAACCCCCGGGGTAGGGGCGAACAGAGGGGATAAGGGGGGCGGGCGGATCCCACGTACCCCACCCTCATGAATATGTAGCACCGGGTTAATTTGATATGCTCTTTTGCCCTGGGGAAATCTAGTAATGCCCTGCAGGTAGGTATGTGTGTGTATGTAGAGGGGGGTAGGTCTACGCACTGAGAGGTTCAGCAGACTCTGCCTCCAGGGCTGGTGGGGGCTGCTAAACTCCTGCACAAAGCCAAATGGCAGTAACTGTTCACTTGTATAGTGAGAAGTTACTGCCTTTTAGCTTTACACTGCTGCTAAAGTCAAGCACCATCACCACACGCCCTGGCCTGGTTCCAGCAACCAAGCCCAATTGCCAATCTGTCTACACATTTATACGGCGTACACGCACATAGTCAGTGGCCATCCATCCAGTATTGGAAAATTCACCAGCAATGGGGAGGGAGGGTTCACACACATTCAATATTCTGAATCATGCATAATTTATTTAAATTACCGTATTAGGTATGGTAACCCATTTTGTATATGCTTAAGACCAAGGGTGAAATTATTTACTTTTTACAAAATGATATGAATGAACATCTTATTTGATTAAATAGTATGGAGATAAGAGTGGGCTCTATACATAGCCTAGTAAAATAGACGAGTTGACCCTATTAATAATCCTATGTCCATGATGTAGCCTATCAACATGCTGTAAAAAAAATTGACACGTTGTCTACCACTTTTTTAAATTTGGTCATCATATTTTAAATGAATTGTTCATCCTATAATCATGTCTGGGCTTGATAAAATCAAAACAGACAAGTAAACCGCAATGTCCAGGGTCGTATTATTTGTATTTGTCAGCTTGACTATCAGACCGCATAGTGTGTATAGCCTGTGGTCTACGTTGTGTACACAGCGCTCAGCTGTCAGATCACACAGTCTATACAGGCAACCGCTCATACGTGCGCAATAACACATCGACCCCACTCTCACTAAATCAATAGTCACCGACAAACTATCATAGCAAGGTTCACCAAAAACACCTACCTTAAAGTTAACACCTTTATACTCCTATTCCAATGTTGTATTCTATGCACCACCGTCTGATTATATCCTGAAAATGTCCAAATTCACCACTTCGATATGGCTGTGGCCCACCAGCTCGCCGCCATATTGGATCTGCCGAATAAATAAATGTGTCGAAATACAGAGAACATAAAATCCATTTTTCCTCATCGGTTGGTATTCCTGTACGGCTGTCTCAACGAATTCGAACACATCTCGGCACGATACAGTGCCTAAAATATGATTTTTGTCGATCCTTGTATTTTAGAATGTACACTGATCATTTAAAATCCGTTATTGCAGCGAACGATGTTGACAGTTGGCAATCGCCTTTGATTCTCTGGCGGCTAGTCACGTGACTCTCACCCCGCACTGCCAGTGATATGCGCAGCCTGCTACACAAACCCGTACCCGTGTGCGCAGCTGTTTCTTCACCGGAACTCTGGCCGGCTTGTGTGATGTAAATTAGCAGGGTTGACTTGGAGAGGAGGGGGTGGGGTTGCCTACACACAGCGAGGAGAGGGGGGTCTGAGGGAGGCAGGATGAGGGAATGCCATGGGAACGAGTGTGTCTGGAAATCGATGCAGGCGGCCTGTTTTTGTGGATGGATGAAAGCGAATTGCCGCTCTGGCTCTCCGTACAGCGTGAGAGCGAGAGAGACATGGACTGCTTGTGCAATATGGCGGGCGGTGAGACCCTGCCGGCCGCACCGCCATGGCGCAGCGTATAACTGTACAGAGGCCATCCCAGCAAACATGTCAGATACGTTGAAACAATGATGTTTTAATGTTGGGCCAGCGTCTGCGGCCAACGTTAAAAAATCATTGTTTCAAAATGTAGTATTTGCTGGGATGTTTTAACCTACATTTCCTCTATCATTTTACTAAATAATGGTGAACGGCTATAGGGGCCTATGAGCGAATGTTGGTTTAACGTTGGACCATCGTCCCAGATGGTTGTCTAATACTAAAACAGCAACGGCTCCACCATGAGATAAACAGAGCACTTATAAAAAGGCATACAATGCCATATTGTTGAAGTGCTTGACAAAAAAGCTCGCGTGATAATGATAGCGGTTTTATTAACATGATTAATGGAGTGGGCTTATTAACTGAGCCCTGACAGTTTTTTTTCCGTGTTGTTAATATTACATATGGCCCGCGCGCACAAGTCACTACCCTCTAAAATGCGGAATAGCAATGCTATAAATCAATACAATTAAGTCAATGCACAGATGTAAGCCATCGTGGTGCGGGGGGGGGGTGTAAGGTGAGAAGCCTATATCCGTTTGAAATGAGCAATATTAATGTTGTAAATAGGCCACAAAAGGTTACGGGTTATACGCCTACTTTATTAATGAGAACAATACATACTAGGGGTATGTGAGATAAACCTGTCAGACGTTATCATTGTTAGTTATCACTTAGATAAGAGGTGGACATGCTGTTATACGCTGTGCATGCAGGCTGTTACCGTACAGCTCCGCCACATACACAGGCCTACGCCTTGACCGTGCCATGGACAGGGGATCCCCTTAGTTAAACAAACACCAGGATTAGTCGCTGACCATTTCAGCATGATATCTGTGGGTGGTCAGTCAGTAATAAGCTCATTTTACCGCCCATTATAGAGCTCTGTATTATACATGCACCATGGGCATAGACACCGTGGCGTTGTTATGGCATCAGCACGCCTATCTGTTGGTGGATATCGGGTTCGCCCCCTCTCTGATCCTGACCGACCCCAGATGGCCGGGGACCGGGGACCAGGGCAATGTTCTATTTGCAGATTATGTAGAGATCTACTTTGATCAAAACGACATATTTAAACCATTTAGGCCTAGGTCTACGTATATTTTGTAACATCCAGAGGTTTAAATCTATATCACGAGTAACCCCTAGCTGAACCTAAGTGTAGATCAACATGTACACTTTACAGATCCCGAACAAATAGCATAAAAAGCATTAAAAATAATAACCACACTTGGAAAGGCCCGCGTAATAGGCCTATGGTCTATACTTTTGCATACATGACGGCTTACCAAGCACGCAATGTACATTTTGTAAGACATATTACACTGCAGTGATGATATTGGCGCTGGTAGAGATGCTGACACGTACATACACGCAGGGGGCAGGGCTGTGATGACTGACTGACGTATTATACAGCAGGCCATAGCATCGCGTGTACACACGAATGGCTGGTGCACAAACAAAGAGAGGGAGTGGGGAGCACTGGCGGGTATTTTATCACGCCCCCAGTGGTTCGGTATTCGCCTCGGCCTCTCACGGCCGCCCCGGGCCATCTGTTAGCTACATGCCATCACCCCCGCTTGCCCTGGTATCCTGGCTGCAACAGACAGTGCTGGCCGGCATCTACAGCAAACATGGCGGCACTCTCATACAAAAATAAATTACCAGCAACCATGCCATTTGTACGAATACATCAAAAGTATTTAGGTTTACAGTTGCTATTATTTTTATGCTATCGCCTTTATTTATTTATTTTTCTCACATCATGGTAAATATAGTTTCTGTTTAAGTTTTTTTATTATTATTAAAATAGTTAACTAATAGCCATTTTTTTGCAAAATGGATGTGCCATGCTGTACATTGTCCAACAATATTTATTGAAGCTATATATAAATACATGGCCTATATGATACAACCAATAACTGTGCAAGAAATAATAGAATAATTGTATCTCACTATATTATAGGCCCTATGTACTAATACATGTAGTGTATTGGTAAGCCTACTTCGGCACATAACAGACCTATAATTTATAATGTCTATATAGAGTCAATAAAGCTCAATATTAATATAACTCTGATCTCATCACGTGTTTGATCGATAGTGTTAAGTGCCAAATATCGAACATATTGGCTATAAGCAGACTGCTACTCCAGAAATGTGAGCCCACGGTATAGAAAGGGTTAAATTAATCAGGCGGGGAAAGGCACACAGAGAGGAAAACCAATCAAAGCTGGGCGCGCGGCTCATCACCGGCTTCAATTAAGAGGGAATCTTAATGGTGTACGGGCGGCCCGAAGGTGGGGGGGGGGGGGTAAAATAGAGCAACATGCGTAACAGAAAATACTAAATCAACCAAATTAGACACTATCCTGATATTAATCTACCCGCGTAAGCTGATTAATTACCCTGTATATTACTCATATACCATATTAGCCCTTAACCCTTTAAGCGCTGGATTAATTTGTAAAACACATCGCAACCAAATGATTTTTTTCAAATTGAAATCATCATAATTTTTTTGGTTATCTCTTCCCGATTCATTTGAATACCTATGCTAGGGTCTACGGCCATTAGAAATATTTTTACTCTTACAGTGTGGGGATCTACTTTAGAAGTCAGAATTTGACGTTTACAGACGTCAGATTCCGACGATTATTAAAAGTCGATCTCCTTACTGTAAGGGTTGAAGTGAGAACCACGTCTAGCACGGCTTTCGACCTTTTAATTTGTCTTTAACCGCAAAATAATTCAATCTGAATTTCCCCCCACTTGACGTTGTGCCTCGCTGACGCGATCCACAACTTCAAGTGAGTGAAAATTATTTAGATTTGACAAAATGGAGGTCAACTGTTTTGATATATTGCTGACTGATGTCAGTTTTTATCTTTAACATGTTTAAAAGGTGGTACTTTATGTGCTACTAAAAAATGAAAACCCAAATATTTGCGGCACCGGCGGTTAAAGAGTTCATTTGTCTTTGAAACCCGAATATGTGATAGAGAAGTGATCGTTAACATAATGTTTTGATTTAAATTCTATATATATATGGGTAATTTTTACCCACTTTACTCATAAGTTTTGGGTCGCGGTAGACATGGTAGAGCGACACAAATTCAAGTGGATTAATTAAAAATAAAATACTAAGACATAGCGCTGTAAGGGTTAACTTTAATCAAACACATAATCATGTTGTTGATTCAATCAAAATAGTGCAACAATAAATTTGACTAATGTGTTCCTGTTGTTACCACGAATTAATTAGCTCCGATTATTTACGAACATTTAATTATCGCATAATTAGTAATTTTTGTAATAATTTCTTATCGTATATATATCCACAGTTATGTGTTGCGTACAAAGTATACATTTGCAAAACGGTATATCTGGGTATAGGTTAATTGTGTGGTTGTATATAATTGCATACCTGAAAAAATTGCTAGGGTTAAATTAGTATTTTATTTCTGTTTATCTATTTTTATTATAGTGTTTATCATTTGGGAGGTATAGACACAAATAGTCGAAGTCGAATTAAAATTATTGCTTCACAAATTTTACAATGTGCTTGCAAAGTACAAATTGAACAATGTATATACATTATATGACAAAAAGCGCCTTATTGCTGACAAAACCTCGCACTATATATTAATTACATATTATACCATTTATAATTAACGTTATTATATTTAATATATTGACTTATTTTTGCTCGTGGAATTGCTGCAGGCATGCAGTGTACATGACATAAATGGCAGAAGTTTTCTAGCTCAATTGGCCTATTACAGGCACTACGCCCTTTACTGAATCGTAAACTGTGTTTTTGTATTCTCTTTAGTTTTTCAGTTTGTCATCATTCTAATCATAGGCCTATATCGTAGACCTCCTGATGATGTTTATTTTTTACCATAGTGAAAGCATAATTAATTCTGAAACTTATCCAAAAGCAAAATATCACTTGACCTTGAAATGTATTAAACATCATTTACTATAGCTAATCATTTTTTTTTAACTAGAATCACACTCTCAGTTTAATTTATTTTCGTCTTTTTTTTTAAAGTTTCTCAGAAATGGACATAGGAGGTTTTATGTGTGGATCGACAACGACATGCGTGTATTATACAACACTATAATATATATATATTTTTTTTTACAATTTAGTCAATATATATTAAAATATTTAAAAACTTATTTAAAAAAATTGACGTATTAAAACAATAACGAGGGTTATTTATATTTTAAATTATCAATGAATATTCAAATTTTATATAATAAATTAACAATAGTTATTTATATCTTAAATTAAATGTTTTTTTTATATCTTATATCGTAAATAATTATGGAAAAACACTTGATGAGACCTTTATTGGCTTCGAGTACGGTATTATTAAAGGTCATGAGTGTGGCCTTTTCTAAGTTAAGTTAAACGGTAATAACAATTATTTTCACCAATATAAAAAGTGCTCAAAACATATGTACATAATAAATTGAAAAAAAAATCGAAAAAGTGGAGAGCACTCAGAATCACCTGCCTCTTGTGATATAAGGGCAAGTTTCTCTAGTTCACATGATTTCCCCCCAAAAATAGAAATAATAAAGAAAGAATTTATTAAATCATATATATTTTCATAAACTGACAAATCCTTCATACTTCACATTTAAAAGAAATTATGTACAGCGACAAAATGAATGTGGTATCGACGCTTTTAATATATATCTAGTCAGTAAATGTGACCTATACATCAAAATCATGAGAATTAAACGTTGTTTTGATTTAGCCTTCTATAATGATGTAATGGGTAAACATGCATACTGGAGAAACATACTTATACACATGATACACGATGAAACATGTGATGTGTTTATCAACTTCACACATTTTACAAAGTGTTAGAATGAAAAGCGCAAATTTAAACAATGAATAATTATTTAGAAAATAAACGAAAATATTGTCCTATTGCCAACAAAAACCTCGCACTATATATTGAACGGGGTATAAAAAACAAGCAGAAATCAATACCTGCATGTAGATGAGCGTTTTTGCCGACACTGCAAATATTTTGAAAGATTAGGTTCATTTTATTAGTGATTGCCCAATCCACGAACTACCCTGAAATAAATACTTGCCACCTCGGCATCCCGATAAATATTTTATCGACCTCTTTAAAACATCATCAGATATAGTAAAATTTAAAAACCTGGCCATATTTATCGGATATATATGGCACTGAGAAAGAAGAAACTATGTCAAAATTCAAACGTTATATCTTCTCTTTTTACAGTATAGTGATCCATACACATATAATATTATATATATAGACGTCAGCCACATCATGCATGTGTTTATATATATACCATGTATGCTATAGTTTTTATTTATATATTATGTTTTGTGTATACCAAAATTATATAGGTACTGCATTGTATGAAATAAATTTGATTGATTTGAATAAATTATACAGATACGAGGTCTCATCAACAGACCGCCGATATCTATATAATCAATATATATATATATCTATATCTATAGTTTCAAGCGCTTTGATTGATTACAAAATCAAAAAGGCGCTATAGAAATAAGCTAAATAATAATAATCAAGATCAAGAATCACTGACATAATTAACCTATTTATTCCCGATATAACAATATTCTAAAAAACACAAACATATATAATCTTTAGGTCAGAAGTTTATCAATCTTGAAGGACTAAACATGTAATACATGGAGTACAATAAGTATTTCCAGGATATAATGAAATTTAGTCAAAAGGGACAAATAAATCTCCAATTTGCATATTTCACGAATATGTACAATTTGTACACCTTGAAATAAAGACTCCGCGAATTTGTTTAATAAATTGATAAATTGCCCTTTTTATATATATATATATATATATATATATATATATATATATATATATATATATATAGGCCCTATATAATATCCACTTTTTAGCAAATCAGCTGTGTTTCAGTAGTGCGTTCATTACATTACAGTTACAATTGAGAATTGTTGTGCAATAAATTTGATTTGATTTGATTTGATTTGAATATTTATCACGATATGATTAATTCTGGAGAAAAATCCGTTTAAGGAATAGCTGACTGCAGCCATCTTAAAAGACAAATCGACTGAATATGATTACTCAAACATATTAGTGTATGGTTTATTCAGATTTAAATACGATTGTTGGGGGGAGCTGTATAGTTGAAAAAATGTTTACTTAAAATGGTTAAAGTGGTGTTTTAAGTTAAAAAAAATAATAAGGTGAGACTTGGGGGATGCAATGAAAATAATATTCACTTTTGCCCACCAGAGCGGCTGATTCTGGGGATGTTTTCAACATGACTAATGTTTTTCTTGCGAATATAGTAGCATGTGTAGTTAACAATTATGTAAATATATGGTGTACTCTTAATGAGAAAAAAATAAAAGTAAAGCAATCTGCAATGTGCATATAAACGTACATATTATAAAGACCGTGACATTTATGTTGTGGCATTTTAATAATCGTCCCACAGCAATTAATTATCATTTTTCTTTCAGGAATTTACTGAAGATGCCCGCACAACAGGAAAACGAAGTACGAAGTTCTAAGTAGTCTACACATGTAGGCCTACCGAGAGTAGTGAAGTCAGTAATAATAAATTGAATGAAATTGTTATCGTTGCATCCTTCAGAACAAGGATAATGTGTTCTCGGAGTGAATGCTCCTATTATCTTAAGAAATAGGTGGAAAAAAATTACATGGTATATTGAACCTGTAATTAAGGGGTTCGTGGCCTATCACAATCTTGGCCAAAGTATATAAATATATTTCAAAATATATTTGAAAATAAACATGTGGGTGTACATCTATACAGTATATAGGGTAGGAATTGTTCTCATGTTTAAAGATCTAAAGTAAGCGGTCTCCTTCATTTTAAATTTAATATCATTTTTAAGATTATAAACGTATACATATCGCAATAGCCCTGTCATTGTTTTTTAAATGTTATAATTAAGGGTAATTTTTTTTTTGTGTAGACTGTTGTATTGAAGCTGGCATCATCGGCTGTTTCCGTCATTGTATACGTCATAACAAGTGACATTGAGTTTGGAATGTATGTTCAAACAAGTTATTTCGCTGTTCAGAATCATTTGAACAATGTGACAAATGAATAAAATGACAAATGAAGGTGTTCATGTTTACGTCAGAAAAAAACACGATGACCAGTGAAGTTTGTACGGAGTATACGTCATCACTGAGAATACTGGTAGTCGTTTCTGACTGATTCATAGTTTTTCGGAAAATTGACAGAATATCGAGAAAATCGGACCAAGTCTAGTAGGCTACCCCCGACCAATCGGAAAGTAGTTTGGCCTGTCACATGACAAGATCGGCCAATAAACGCCGTCATTCAGTTGTTATTTAAATAGGGGATATAATACCAGATTTGGGCCAGAATATCTATATTTTTTAACCAAATTAAAAAAAATGCATTGATCTATATCACTGAATGGGTGTTCATTTTTTTCAAAACCGTTTACATTTGACCTTTAATATGTGATATGAAAGATATCTTGCAAACTTCATCTCCACCACAACGAGCTAGATACAGATACAAGATACAAAACACATCACAGAACACTAACATATATAACGATTTTATTCACATTTTATATATATACTATTTTGTAGGATAAATGTGCACAAATTGTCTAAATCAAAACTGTTATCAACTTTTCAGACCGACACCGTAAGATTCTTAGGATGTGTCCGTATATGGCCCTCCTCTTGTTTATCTGTCATATCTTAAATGTTGGAATGTGACTCGATCTTAATAATATTAAAGCCATGGCATATGTGAAAAATTCACCAGTTATTTATCATGCTTATCGTCAATTTTGGGCCCATTTGTATTTCTTTGTAGGCCTATATACATGTATATATGATAGTATGTTGCTTGGTTGAACGTGCATCAGTGCATGATGTGCACACGTATACATCTGCGCAACAAAGTATATATAACGTGGTATATTCTCCTATGTTGTAGGATATACTGTTCTTTAAATACATATTTTTTCACCTTCACTGCATGTGCAAGTCATGCGGCGACTATATCTTTCATTTGTTCGACAAAAACACTGCACATCGCCCGCTCCTTTGTCATGCATGATGATTGTTGCAATCCATTGATGATTAGAGCACTGGGCGATAATGCTCGTAATTTTAGAACTCCAACATACGTGAAAAAGACAACGGTTTTGCATGATCAAATATTTCTCAAACATTAATTATACCATGCAGACAATTGTCACCTGTTTTAGTGAGTTCAATGGACTTAAAAAAACAACAAATATTAGTTAAATGGAAAAACACGTGGTTCAGACCTTCAAGGTAAAATGCAAAAAGTTTTAAAATTTATATTACTTAGGGTTAAATTATAGATTATAGCCATCACTTTATGCAACGGTATTTAACATTTATACATGAAACAAATTATTTTGTAAAACAATAGCCCTATAGTTTATTTTATTATACCGTCGATTTTTCAAAAAAGTGCTGAGTACTCAAGAACGCTTATTAATGCACAATGATGACGTCGATACAAACTTTGTAATTTTCAAAAATATTAAATTTAAACCAGGAAAAACGCCCTTGCATTTCACCTATGCAGTAGTCCTACGTACGAAGGTTGAAGTGACAGTTATGCCGCTTTACATGAATGTGTATACAATTTGAGGTAGAGAATACATCGTACATCTAAGAAAAATGGTTTATTTTATTATATCCAAGATGAATTAAATCAATATAAAATAGCAAAAAACGGTAAGCATATAATAACTCCCGCGAAATGTCACTAGCTGATTTATCATGTTTATATGCTCAATACTTTTCAAAATAAACACAGGGGTATTCCATACAAAAAAATCAATTAAATTTGCTTTTTGCACTGGCAAGAACATTGTGATACAACCAATAGGTCTAATATAATATATTTTTTCTTTACGGCCATATATCTGCACATACACGCTCACGTACACATTGATAACCGTATTACTATAGTGAAATGAATGGGTTTTAGGCCACCTTTGTGCACATATCGGCTAAACTGGGCCACGATAGTCTCCTGCGGATGGTGCGATGAATGAGTTGTCACTGCCCTCTAGACACAGGATTCGAAATTGAGGCTTTCTACAATATTGAATCTTCACGAGTGAGCAGAGAAGAAACATTTTGTTTTTTTTAAACTTGAAGGCCAAAATCGGTTCGAACCCGCGATATCCGACTTTCCAAGCAGGCAGCTTTAACCACTGCACCAGGGCACCCGCCCGCAATGGATTGAAACAACAGATACATCAACTATATAAATACTCATGAAATACATATACAATCATTACGGACTTCATGTGAAATAATGCACCGGATTACAAAAAACTGTCAGATAAAATACGGATGCCCGAAATCGAGCTGGACTTTCAAAATAAACGTATGGTAGGCAAACTGTTTTCTTTCGTCTGGAAAAAAAACACTTTATATCACGAATATTGTACTAGGTGATTTCCAGAGTCTATCACTCCGTGGATTTCTTTATTTGAGCTAAAGCAAATACATGCAAAAAGGGCTCCACAGACAGAACGCGTGCGTCACGCGAGCGTTTTTTTCGCGATATGTCACGCGATTTAGACGCGTTTTTTAAAACACACAGAACGCGATACGGACGCGTTTTTGGACGCGATAAAAAGCCAAAAAGGACTTGAAAACACATTAGGCCACACTCATGTCTGCATACATATGCGTGTACGTTAATCATATTTTACATAAAAAATAAAAATAAAATAATGTTTCAGACATATTATCATCTAGCCTTCAGAGAGTTAATGAATGAATAATGTTTCAGACATATTATCATGTAGCCTTCAGAGAGTTAATGAATGATGCATGTAGGGGGCCTACTCTAGATCCCAAGAGGGTTAATAGATAAAGCATATATTACTCTAGTTACAATAATGCCTTCCCTCATGGACCAGTCGCTCCAAGCTATCCCAGGACCCCAGTGCAACCCACAGGATTATATGACTCTGGAGCTATGACCCAAGCTGTAAACCGTTTAGCAGATTTACTCAGGCAACACACATCTGGTAAGATGTTTTAACGCTGTTGACAATAGTTTCAGCAAATAAGGTGTACAATCTAAAACGTGAGAAACTGAAAATATTAGCTGATCGCAGTTATGACGAATGACAATGTAATTGACGGATAACACATCAGACTCTAACTGGTGTTCCTATATCATGTATATGTATTATGTCAAATAAGTTATGGAGTAACGTATGGAAGGATGTAATAATTAACCCTTATCCTGTAAATCTGGAACAGTGTTCTTTTCAAACATGCTTTATGTAATTTTACCCACCTGATCTTGTTGATCGCGGAAGCGATTCACATCTTCATGTGAGTGAGAATGTAATTCAATACAACAGGAGAAGGGTTTTAATTTTAATTATAATATCATACTATTATTAACAGTTGATGAATATTATTATTAGTGATTTTTAGTATACAATATGATTATATCTGGGTAGATAGACGGATAAATGTGATTATATATCTCTATTATGTCGCACTGTAGGATTACTATTGCTACGTGGAATATCCATGGTCTTGGTAAACAAGGCAAGAAAATCCAGAATGATGAAATAATAGACATTATTAGCTGTAGAGATTTTATTGCTTTGATAGAAACGTGGACTCACAAAAATTCTGATATTTCTGTCCCAGGGTATGGATCTCTTCATAATCACAGACAAAAACTTAAAAAACGAGGTCGACCTCATGGTGGTATCATATTCTACTATAAGACTAAATACAAAAATCATATAGAAACTATGCCTTGCGATCACGAGGATCTCATGATAGTTCGTGTGAAGGGTGCCGCGGTTGGCCACTCCAAGGATCTGTACATTTTTGTAATTTATGCTCGACCGGACATACCCCCTGGGGACCATTCTGTGTTTGATATTTTAGAGACGGAAATATCTTTATATCAATCTAAAGGCGATACAATTTTAATGGGCGATATGAACGCACGTACCGGAACTATATGTGACACTATTGTAGACACTGATGTTCAGCCTGACCATGTTACTAGGGATATCATAGATAGACAGAACTGTGACATTTGTGTAAATCAATACGGTAAACTCCTTATTGACGTATGCCAAGCCACTGAGCATCATGTAATTCTTAATGGTAGATATTTTGGGTGACTCAATGGGATATTTCACATATATTAGTAAGCAGGGATCTAGTACTGTAGATTACATCATCAGCAACAACAATATCTTTGATAGGGTTGAGTATATCCACGTAAACCCACTACAACACCTTTCCGACCATTGCCTTATTGATACATGTATACGATTTTCAGACAATGCGAATCTCACTGTAGCAGCAAAAGGCAATAGCATACAAATGAAACCGCATTATGACAAATTCACTGCTTCTATTGATCAACAAGAAAATTACAATTCGGCTCTTCTTGAGGACGACTCACAAAATTCGATGATCACTTTTTTGACCAAAGACTATAGTGACATAACAGACGGTGTTAATGTAGCAGTAAAAGATTTCACTGAAATAATTGTCAAAGCTGGTAATAAAACATTCCATGTAAAGAAACACAAATCAAGAAAACCAAATCCGAAACAGAAAACTAGAAATAATAATAAGTGGTATGATTCTGAGTGTACTTTGATCAGGAGAGAAATGCGCTCATTAAAACGTAAAATGGTAGTGAGTCCGTTCAATGTGCAATTTCAGCAACAGTATTTGAATTGTTGCCGAAGATACAAAAAATTGCTGAGAAGAAAAAAACAGACATACCGCGACAATTTAGTAGATAAACTAGTGAAAATGGCGGAACAAAGTCCGTCAGATTTCTGGAAAACGCTTGAATCTCTGAAAAACATCGAGAACAATGGCACAAATAACAACAATAGCAACATACCTTCTGACGAGTGGTATGAACACTTTAAATCCGTAGGGTCTAGGGAGATCCAACTGAACCAGGAGCGTCAAGACATTATACATAATTTAATTAAATCGGAAAGTAATCTAAGCTCAGACAGTCATGACACTCTTGATAAACCAATAACTATAAATGAAGTAAAGAGAATTGTAAAAAAAACTAAAGAATGGTAAATCAGCGGGGAACGATATGGTTATAAATGAAATGTTAAAATTTAGTCTTGAGCTATTAGTCCCAGCGATTGCAAAATTGTTCAACATAGTTCTAAAATCAGGAATATTCCCTTCTAAGTGGAATACTACATTCCAAGTACCATTGTACAAAAAGGGCGATCCATTAAACTGCGACAACTATAGAGGAATCAGTCTGACCAGCTGCCTGGGAAAAGTGTTCACAGGTCTTCTTGCTGAAAGACTTCAAAACTTTCTCGCAGAAAGTTCTAAACTTTCGCCATTCCAAGCAGCGTTCAGAAAAAACCACGGGACTAATGATCATATATTTACCTTGAAGACTCTAATCACAAAATATGTGAAACGACTGAAATCCAAATTATTCTGTTGCTTTATTGACTTCCGCAAATCATTTGATGGAGTGTGGAGGGAAGCAATGTTTTGGAAATTACGTAAGCTGGGTATAGGGGGCCTATTCTATAATGTGGTGAAGAATATGTATTCCGAAACGAAATCATGTGTTAAGTTAGCAAATGGCCTAACTGAAATGTTCACAACAAGCACCGGTATAAAACAAGGGGACAGTTTGAGTCCAATTCTCTTTAATACGTTTATTGATGATGTTACTGGTATATTCTGTCCTGTTCAATGTGCTGCGGTATCCTTAGATGATATTCAAATGAACTGTCTTATATATGCCGATGATCTATTGATTATATCAAACAATGCCCTGGGACTTCAAAACGCATTACATAGATTAAACGCGTATACTAATCAATGGGCTTTAGAAATTAATATACAAAAAACAAAAATAATAGTGTTTAAGACGGGCTCTAAAGATGAGAATGTGAAGTTTTATATAGGAGAAAACGAGATTGAAATTGTAAATTCTTTCACGTATCTTGGTATTTTAATAACAGCAAACGGTAAATTTTCGGCCGCAATGAATAACCTGAAAACTAAGGCAATGAGGGCCGCCTTTATAATTAGCTCAATATTAAAATCTCAAAATATAATCGACCCTATTGTCTCTCTAAAACTATTCGACAGCATGGTTAAACCAATCCTCCTCTACGGGAGTCAAGTGTGGGCCCAGGAATTACTGCCATATGAATCAAAAGACATTAATAAATTAGATCGATTGCCATTTGAGCAAATACAAAATAAACAATGTAAATATATTCTTGGCGTTCGCAAACATACAAGTAACGTAGCTGCTAGAGCAGAACTGGGGCGTTTCCCTCTGTACATTAACGTCATAACTCTAAGTATAAAATTCTGGATACAAATTCTTAAATCCCCTGATAAATTATCATATAGAGCCTATAAAGAAGAATGTTATTTGGACTTGAAAGGTGAAAAAAACTGGGTTACGTTTGTGAAATCAACCTTAAAACGCTGTAATTTATTACATTACTGGGAAAAACAGGCTGTACCCGACGAAATCCATCTCTTGAAACTGTTAAAAAAGAGTTTAGAGTCTCAATATAAAACATCCTTCAACGAATTATTAAACAAAGATACGGGTAGCTCAGGTAATGGGGGTAACAAATTAAGGACATATGCAAAAATAAAGAATAACTATGTAATGGAACCTTACATGCAGTATAACTTTCCACCTTCCATTAAACGTTCAATAGCTCAAATAAGATTAAGCTCACACGACCTAGAGATCGAAAGGGGAAGAAGAACGCGCCCCAAACCTACACCTGCTTGTGAACGGTACTGTCATCAATGTACGACGAAAGAAGAAGACGAAATCCATTTCGTAATAGAATGCCCTATGTACGATGACATACGGAACGAATTAATTTTTTCAAACCCGAATATACCCCCTAGTGACAAATTTATAGCCCTATTTAATTCAGAAAATAAAACATTATTGTACAATTTAGGACTCTACATTTCGCGCGCCCTCCAATATAGGAAAGATTCATTGACAAAAGTGATGTGATCCATATCGTGTGACAGACTTCTTTGAATAATATTTTATTTTATATAACCATGTATTTGTAATGTGTCTATATAATATGTGTTTAGTACATCTAAATTTATACAGACTTTTTTAAAGGATACTTTATTTTATTTTATATAGCCATGTATTTGTAATATGATTATATAATATGTTTTTAGTACATGTAAATGTATGTGATTTTGCCGATACAATGTTAACTGTTGTGCAAATAAATTTGATTTGATTTGATTTGATTTGATTTGAATAAGCTCGCTAGGCCTAATATAAGATATATAAACTATGATCGTCTACCTCCCAGACTCTTTTTTACATTTAAAAAAAAATAGAATTTCGAAGAAATTTAGAAAAGAATAGCATTTTTACGGATTGTAGGGACCTTGACGGTATTGGGATTAAAAATAATATGCATTATGACTATTTAAAGCGCCCCATCATTGTGTTCTCATAGCGCATATTCAGCAATAGGCCTATTTTTTGTCCAAGTCTACCTGGTACGTATAATAACAATTAAATGACAGGTGAAGATAATATGAATTGTCCACGTGGTCATTAGACCTTTTTGCAGGTATACTTCCACACTTGGCCGACTGATCCAGTATACAATTACATCATGATATGTATAGTTGCGAATTTTTTGCGGATGCAAAAAATGATGGATTATATGGAGGGATTGGTTTAAGGCATATAACCGCAGCTCGTTTTCAGAACGTTGAGTTCTAAGCATGCTAAACGTCCTTCTTGCTTATAGAATTTGTTTAATATTTTAAGACTACTAAAAAGAAAATAATACATGTAGGTTATTAATATGAGTAATAAATATATGCATGAATGCTGTCTGATCTCAAGGTGTCGTTATTGTTTTTATCCCCCGTCCGTATACGGGAAGGGGGATATTAGTCGCACAAGGATTTCGTCGAGCGTCACGTTTTTTTGTGGGCGCAAAAACGCAAAAAACTAGTTGTCAATGTGCAGGTCATTTTTCAAGATTTACTGAAATTCAAAATGGCCGCCACGGATCAACTTAAATTTTTGTGTGGGGGGAAATTCAAAAAATCAGTTTAGTCAATTTTTTTGAAATTTTAACATGATATTTCTAGCAACATGGGGATGTGCAAGTGGTCTTTTAAAGATGCTACCAATATTCAAAATGGCCGCCAGAGGTCAACTTCAATTTTTTTTTGTGGGCGGAAAAACTCAAAAAACTAGTTGTCAATGTGCAGGTCATTTTTCAAGATTTACTGAAATTCAAAATGGCCGCCACGGATCAACTTAAATTTTTGTGTGGGGGGAAATTCAAAAAATCAGTTTAGTCAATTTTTTTGAAATTTTAACATGATATTTCCAGCAACATGGGGATGTGCAAGTTGTCTTTTAAAGATGCTACCAATATTCAAAATGGCCGCCAGAGGTCAACTTCAATTTTTTTTTGTGGGCGTAAAAACTCAGAAATTATTCAAATTTTACTATCACATTCCCCACGATATGGAGATGTGCAGGTGATTTTTTCAACGTTTTACGGAAATTCAAAATGGCCGCCACTGATCAACATTTTTGTGGGCGCAAAAACTTAAAAGATACTCAAAAAATACTATATGGAGATGTGCAGGTGAGTTTTTTAAGTATTACTGAAATGCGAAATGGCCGACATTGATGAACTTCATAAGTTTTTGCGGGTACAAAAACTCTAAAATTGCAGTAGGAAATGATTCACAATAATTTTTACAATCACATCACCCACCATCTGGAAATGTGCAGGTGATTTTACTGAAATTAAAAATGGCCACCACTAGTCGACTTTTTAAATATTTGTGACTGCAAAAAATCTAACCTAATTTATAGCGGGGGGTGATATAGGACTTCATGCCTCTTGTTTTACAAGCTAGGACCCGAAGCTAAATGGACGTATCTGCCACTCAAGTTAGTGGCAGACAGGTCCATATAGCTACGAGGCGACGAGTCGCTGTGCAACATTTAACACACAAATCTGCTTTTTCTGTGTCACACAGCTCCCAGAAAACACGCCACAGTGAGTGTTGTTTTAATGCTGATCCACCGTCTACGACGTTGGCCCAACATTAAGTCAGCATTGAATGAGTGCCTCGTGTTTTCTAGGAGAGCACACAGATATGACGTCACGCTTGGCCACGTCTAACACAAAACATTTGCATAAAATTTATACAACTTCGGCCCAACGTCTTCGACGTTGGTCCGACATTGTATAAATGTTATACAAATGTTTTGTGTTTGCTGTGTCGTGCTACGTCAACCTGAATGAGCGGTAACTGACACTGTCGTGGGTCATGTGACAGCCACAACGCAAAATAACACCCCTTAACACCTGCAGCTATTCTGTTCAAACAAAATATGATGACTTTGAATGGTAATCTAAAAATATATATAATTATTTTTCAATTTGTTACAAATAGTTATCATGTAGATTAATATGTTGAGTGCTTTGATGACTCACCACTTTTAATCAAAACATAAACAGGGCGGAATTTTTTTATAGGAGGCTGCTGCCAGTGGGTATTGTGAAGGTTTGGTGCTGGTGATACTAATGGGTTATCAGGGTAGTATCAGGTTACCAGCTATTACATTAACACGTATAGACCTCTGGCACTGACTGCGTAGTAAATCAAACGTGATATGATACAGGCCTGCACATATAGGCTACCATATACTTAAGCCTATTAGACGTCATCTACGCCTCAAATAATGTGAACCTATGGAGGGTAAACGTGTATGTATACACTCAGCTTAATACATGTAAAACTACACATGCACACATACAAACAGAGGCATGCACGCACGCCACACACAAACATTCTTCCATACACGCACATCAAATAAGGAGTTCTCATTGGTGTGGTGATGGTTGGATTGGTGATGGTGGTAGTAGTGGTGTTGGCGGTGGTACTAGTAGTAGTGATAGTAGTGGTGGTGGAAATATTGTCAGAAATTCCAGCTACAATATAAGAAATGGTAACAAACAATTTTGTTACTATTTCAACATAACATAGAATAGGCCTGTGTGATCATATTTATTGTCCAAGCATGCTGGTGCATGCGTAAAGCTTTTTTATAGTATTTTTGGGTGACACCCTTTTAGTCAGAAGGCTCTTTAGTCAGAAGGCCCGTTAGTCAGAAGGCCCTTTAGTCAGAAGGCCCGTTGATTAGAAGGCCCGTTGGTCAGAAGGCCCGGTAGTCAGAATTTGTTCATTGGACAGTGGATAGTGCTAGTGGACGCCCCATTAGATATTTGGAGGGGGGTATATTATTTTGAATAAAACGTTTGTTGTTCAGCTATTGATAAAGAAAAAATGGTTGAGAGTTGTGCATAAAATAATTATTCAAAGATACCTAAAAAATGCTGATAGAGTTGACGTATTTTTTTTAATTGGGTAGTTTAATGAATAGTTTGCGAGAGAAAAATAGCCAAGAAAATGTTATTGTGAGAAGTGTAATAATGTTTTCTTATAAACAAGAAACTCTTTTTAAAGTATAGGCATATATGTCTACACAAACAAATTGCACAACTGAAAAAACCATCTATAACTCGATAGAGATCAAATGTTGCGTCCCTAGGACATATTAAACTATTATTATTGGTGAGTAGTTGGTTGGGTTATTTTCAACAAATAATTGTCCTCACGGGTCTGTACTTTTGTTGCATAATTTTATATAAACATCACTAAAATATATGTGCAAAGTGTGTCATGAGAAAACCCCACAATATTTCTCAACTTGTGTTGGAGTTTGTAGCCGTCTGTTTAATTTATGTCAAGCGTTGATAAATGTATCATTTTGCTCAGAAGAAATAATAATTGTTAGTCAAAATATTCTGATAGCTATAGCATTGTTTATTGACTCTTTTGTGTGGTCTGGTTCAGATTCGAGAAAGCGAAGTTTACCTCAGCCCAAGAGAGCGATTATATAATGTTATTACAGTATACATTATTACCGTGCTAATTAAGACTAGGGCAAAATTTTTATCCAATTATTATCTATTAACAGTATCTTGTTGTCTAGACACATTTTTTTGCGCAAATTTCAATATTCAGGTACTCGCGTTTGATTTACATTGTTCCCAGCTGTTAAAGACATGGAGTGTGCAATGCTGCTTACGATAACGATATGCAATTATTATTAATAATTATTATTTTTACCATCATTACTATTATTATACTATCATTTCGCTATATGTACGGCTGCCCTGGCTCTGAGCAGACAATTGACTGTTATTTACGCAGAGCTTGGCAATAACAACTTCATCTAATTATTATGGGTATAAATCATTCATATGAAGCTGGAAATTACGTCAGCAACATCAACCCTTAAAGCGCTGAAGTTCTTTTAAAAAAACTTTGAACACCAAAGGGTCTATTTCGATTTTATATCATCATAAATGTCTTATTCAGCTCTTTCCGATTCATTTGAATACCTATGTTATGGTTCTACGGCTATTCTAAATATTTTACTCTTACAGTGCGGGGATAGACTTTAGTCGTCAGAATCTGACGTCCACAGACGTCAGATTCTGACGACTAAAGTCGGTCCCCGCGCTGTAAGGGCTAAGTTGAAAAACATAATGAGTAGCATAATTTTAACGCAACCCTTATGAAAGTGCTACACGTAGTTACCTGCACAAGTAAATAGACAAAAAAATATTGGTGTTGGCTACTAATGAGATTCTGATGAGGGATGCCTAATTAGCTGACTTTCTGACTAACGGGCCTTATGACAAGCGGGCCTTCTGACTAATAATCCTTAGTTATTTTCTGACTAGCGGGCCTTCTGACTAGCCATGCCAACGGGCCTTCTGACTAATAATCCTTACTTATTTTCTGACCAACGGGCCTTCTGACTAACCATTCTAACGGGACTTATGACTAACGGGCCTTCTGACTAAAAGGCGGACACCGCATTTTTGTTCACGTGGGCCATTTACGCGTCTATGCAATTACCCCTCCCTATTATATGCAGGTAATTTGTCGGCTCTGATCTTATTAGAACGCTACTTAAAATTTACGAAAAACCGGGTGTTATTTTTGCAAAAAAATCCAGAAGAAAAGGTCGAGTACTCAGAAACGACTACTCCCGATGTTGACGTATACTCCGTACAAACTTCACTGGACTGATCGTCGTGTTCAAATGATTTTTTAACTTAGACATAAACCCCTCATCATTGGTCACATTGATCACATTATTTTGAGCTGTCTGGTTTGAACATCCACGTCAAACACAATATCACTAATTGAATTTAAAGGTGATCTATCACCCTATATATAGTATGAATAAATTTGTGACAAATAAATCAAAGTTGCCACAAAATTGGGCACAAGTGTTTCCTTATATGGGGTGATTGGCTATCATGTGACCGTCTGAGAGAGTCACATGATAGCCAATCACCCCATATATGAGGTGATCACCTTCAATTTCCCTGATAGCACGTATACATTGACGAAAATAGCAACAGTCGACAAAAACTCTCATTGCATTATAAGCACTGATAAAGTGATTGGAAGTGCTATTCCTATATATCCTTTTATAATCTTCAAAATTATTTCAAATGTGAACTGAAAACAATACGTTGCTTTTGACCTTGAACATGTTTAACATTGAGAGATTCGAGAGGCAGATGTTGATGTATATATGATGTATATGTGTAATTGTTCTTAGGGGCGGAGAAATGCGGGTAGTAAGATGCGGGTATTGAGCGTGGGACACCCCCCTCCCAACCTGATTCTTATGTGCATAATTTTATTTTATTTTTTTTAATTTTGTAGTGACAACATATTAAATTGAAGTAACCCCTTCAGCTTTTAAAACATTTTTTTTCTGGGGTGGACAGAATGCCGCAGAAATTATCCAATAATTGTGGTTGCCGGAATCGTGTCATATATTTTGTGAACACTGCTACTGTACTAACCTCTCACACTTTTTTAAACTCTACTGGATTAATTTTTTTTAAGCTATTTCATTTATGTTTTATCATGAACAATAATAATGGCAACCATGTAAGAAATTGTATTGCCTTATTGCCTATTGTATTTTACCATTATCACCTGATTAACAGGAGGGGATGCTTTCGTTTCCGAAACACATTTTGCGGAAACACATTTCTAATTTAAATAACAACAAAATAAGCACAGTGATTTTGTCATGTTATAGGCAGAACGCGTGCGTCACGCGAGCGTCACGCGAGCGATTTTTTCACGCGATTAAAAAAATCAATTTTATAGTAAATCAGTGTGTCATAACACACAGGACGCGTGCGTCAAGCGTAAGTCACGCGTCTCTCGCGCGATACTCACGCGTCACGCGACAAAATCAAATCAAGAGTGATTTTATCGCGTGTCGCGTGAGAATCGCGTGGAAATCCCGTGAGTATGACGTGGGCAATAAGGTATTTCCCAATACCGTGACGGTCCCTACAATCCGTAAAAATGCTATTCTTTTCTAAATTTCTCTGAAATTCAATTTTTTTCAACTGTAAAAAATAGTCTGACCTTCCTTTACAATCAAGACAAGCCAACCATGTATACACTTTGAGGATGGTAGGATGGATCGAGGTGTGTATGTGAGGTTTTCTGGTAAAAAAAGTGTATTTTATCGTTTCCCTTTTTCTCCGATTTTTAAAGTAATCTGAATAAATGACACAAAAAATACAGTCATTCAAGGGCTTTTGAAAAAGTATGTAATATGCTTTAAACTTAATCTGGGACAACACAACTAAATCACAAAAAGTTACGGGGATGGCTTACATTGTAACCTTTCAGTACGAGGATCGCTTTTAAACGTCAATCTGACGCCCATCATATGTTTGATATATCAACCTTCTGATGGCTAGAGTATATTATTTTTCCTTATTAACCATCTGGGCCTAGAGCACCACATGCTTCCTTTATTAACCCTCTATGAGACGCGAGTACCACATGTATCATGCACTAACCCTCATGGGGGCTGTACGATCATATGTCTCATATATCAACCTTCTGGAAACCAAAATATCTTGATCATGTATGCTTCCTCTGGGGCCTAGAATATCATAGGTCTCATTTATTAGGCCTATTATATGCTTCATGTAGTCTATTAACCATCTTTAGGCTAGACTAGAGTACCACACATAGTATTCATTAACCCTCTGGGAGATAGACGATCATATTTTATATATCTTATATTGAGCCTAGCTAGCTTATTGTAACTATAGTAATATATATATGCTTTATCTATTAACCCTCTTGGGGCCTAGAGTAGGCCTCCCACATGCATCATTCATTAACTCTCTGAATAGGAGGCTAGATGATAATATGTCTAATATAAAATTATTTCAGTTGTATTTATTTTGTATGCAAAATATGATCAACGTACACGCATATGTATGCAGACATGACTGTGGCCTGATGTGTTTTCAAGTCCTTTTTGGCTTTTTATCGCGTCCAAAAACGCGTCCGTATCGCGTTCTGTGTGTTTTAAAAAACGCGTCTAAATCGCGTGACACATCGCGCGAAAAAAACCCTCGCGTGACGCACGCGTTCTGTCTGTGGAGCCCTTTATGGTGTCTTCACACCTGCCTCTCTAAATATATGTAGAACTATATTGAGGCCTCTCCTCCACATGCGACCCTGTCTGCCTCCTCCAAGATTTGACATCAAAGATTGATTGCCTGCAATCAACAAGCATCTCGACCCGTGAGAAAATTATGACATGACTGTGACAGTATAGGCTATATATAGACCGGGGCTTTAGACAAACCACTGCCAGAACTTGCTCAACGCCCTATCAATGTTGTAACAGTGTGGATGATATATCTAATGGCCCAAAGTTGTACACATCCCCATCAAACAGGCTTTGACCCAATGTTGGATTAATGCTGCGGTCAGGTCGCAGACGCTGGGAAAACCTTAACCCAACATTAGCATTATCAGGTCAACATCCGCCCTACACGTAGTATAGGTCTATTCATCACTTGCACATGTAGGCCTATGTGGCGCGGTCTCTGGTGCAGTGGCTAAAGCCTGAAAAGTCCGAGATCGCTTGTTCGAACCCCACTCTGGTCGTACATGTGCACATATAGGTGGCCTATAGGTGTCCTGGAAAACCATATATTTAATTTCGCTCAAGCGCGTGAGTGAGGTAATACGCCTGGCAATGCTAATTAGGCATAGATTATTTGGCATGGAAAGGCAAAAAACAGTATCAAAAATGCTTTTGTTGAAATGGCAAAAAACAAATTAGTTGATAAAACATTTTTTTTTTATTTATTGTGAATTGTTTTTTTCTCCCCCGCCCGTAGGGAAAAGGGGATTTTAGTCGCGCCAGGAATCTGTCTGGCGTCCGGCGTCACGTTTTCTTGTGGGCTCAAAAACTCAAAAACTAATAGTTATTTTTTTTTTAATTTCACATGACATCCCTAACAACATGGGGATTTGCAGGTGATTTTTTAAAGATGCTGGCAAATTTAAAATGGCCGCCAGATGTCAACTCAAAAAAATTAGTGGGCGCAAAAACTTGAAAACACAAAGTCAGAAATTATTCACATTCCCCACCATATGGAGATGTGCAGGTGACTTTTTCAAAATTTTACTGAAAGCAAAATAGCCGCCACGGCCCAACTTCAAATTTTTGTTGGCGCAAAGACTCAAAAAATTAGTTTGGTCATTTTTTTTTTAATTTTAACATTACATTCCTAGTAGCATGTTGATGTGCAATTGATTTTTTTTAAGATGCTACCAAAATTCAAAATGGCCACCAGAAGTCAATTCCAATTTTTTTTGTTGGCGCGAAAACTTTAAAACTTATAGTCAGAATTTATTAAAATTTTACTATCACATTTTCCTCCATATGGAGATGTGCAGGTGACTTTTTCAAGGTTTTACTGAAATTCAAAATGGCCGCCACGGATCAATTTTAGTGTTTTGGTGGGCGCTAAAACTCAAAAAATTAATTTGGTCATTTTTTTCAATTTTAGCATCATATTCCTAGCAATATGTGGATGTGCAAGTGATTTTTTAAAGATGCTACAAAAATTCAAAATGGCCGCCAGAAGTCAACGCAAAATTTTTTTGTGAGCGCAAAGACTTTAAAACCTTACGTCAGAAATTATTCAAATTTTACAATAACATTCCCCACAATATGGAGATGTGCAGGTGATTTTTTCAGGTTTTTTCTGGACTTCAAAATGGCCACCACGGTTAAATTTTTATTTTTTAAGGTCGCAAAAACTCAAAAAAATAAGTCATATATTCTTCAAATTTTACAATCACATTCTCCACGATATGGAGATGTGCATGTGATTTTTTCGAGGCTTCACCGAAATTAAAAATGGCCGCCATGCATGAACTTCATAATTTTTTGTGAGCGCGAAAACTCAAAAATTGAAGTCAGAAATACTGAAATTTAAAGTGGCCGACTTCTTAATTATATGTAACCGCAAAAAACTCTAATCTAATTTATGGCGGGCTGTGATATATGACTTCAGTCCTCTTGTTAAACTTTGGTGTTTTGAAACTTGAAGTTCCCGGAACTTGAAAATTGGGACTTCGGAGCTTGAAAACTTAGGAACGTGGGAACTTTGGAACTTGGGAACTTGTTTTAGGGTATCCCGTCTTAGGAAGTATTTTCGATTTGTTATAAAGATGATCTCAGATAAAAATATATTTATTGCGAATAGACATATTCATTCATTAAAAATATCAATTTGCCTGTCATATATAAACCCCTAACTTGAGAAAAATATATAATGAAATAATAGATTTGAGGCTGTTTCCACATATAGGCTAACTATATTTTGCGTAATTCGCGAAACTTCTCTTTCTTTCTAAGCCGAACTAAAAATTTGGATCTTCCTTTCTCCCAAGAAACTTTTGTATTTGTATAAAAAACCGAGTCAGTGCAAGCAGTCTAGTTATCCGAATATTATGACTGTCATAAATTCTAAATTCTGCTAACGTTAATTATTGTCAAAATGATTTATTTCTCAACGTTCCACACATTCAGTTATGAGGTTTCATAATAATGGAATGGCATTGTCAATGAGAATTATTGACAAATGAGCCTTTTAACTAAAGGACCTTCTGTAAAACGAGATTGATGACTAACGGCTCTGACTAATAAAAATGATCTTCAGACTAAACATCTAAAAGTTGGACCCCGTCAAAAAATGATAATTTCAATTTTGAGTTTACAGCCTATATCATACGAAATAGCGAAGTTAAACGTCACAATATGATTATATTATATCACATAGGCATGCGTACATCCATTTAATTGAATTGATAGAAGCGATATATATATGTACACCCGATTAATATAATTTATTGAATCCACATCAATAGAATTGAATTTTATCCAGAAGTGTTTTTTATATAATTTTATTTTTCAGTGTGAATTGAGTTGGCGTACCCATTACCTGATCAACCTACCACCTTCTTCTTAGCAAGCACGAGACATTGACCTTATGCTGGCCTAATGTTGGCCCAGCGTCGCTGACGCTGGGCCAACATTAGGCCAGCATAAAGTGGTGTTTGCTGGGTTGAGTGATGACGATAACATCCTGACGGACATTAATTATGTATGCTTATGACTGCACGCATGCGGAGCGTATGCTCTGCTTTGTCTGACGTATGCTAAATTATGTATGACACGCCGAGTGCGGGTGCATTGCTGATGCCCAATTATAACCGCATTTAATTGGATCGAAATGGAATCATTCTATTTAATTCGCTTTTTAGAATGTATACCTTATTTTTTTTTCAAAAATGTATATAATTACACTAAAAAGACAAAATCACGTCAAATTATAGACGGTCACTAATTATAATGAGAGTGATTCATAGAAAATCATACAGCCTTAACATGAGGACACGTTAATATTTCGATAATATTCGAAGAGTTCAGTATTTTCACACTTAAATTTGGCTTCGCGCAACATATAACGTAATAATATCTTGATTGCTTTGCATAATTTTAAATGTCAACAAAGCATTCTCGCTGTATGGGCAACCCTCATGAGGATGTGCCGGATGAGCTCAATCACGGATCAGAGTCCAAATGGTCTGCCCTCCGACATTTTTTTATTTTTCTTTGTCACTGTGATTGCGTCGCTGGTTTCTTTTACAATTTTTAATAAATTATTTGGCGCTGAGGGCTATTGGGGCTATTCCCATCTGTGATCGACTATTTTGATTTCTACTATGATGCAGCGCGTCTCTACCGTGCGCGAATGTAACGTCGATACACCGGTTTCATCGTTAACCCAACGAGGCCGCCATTAACGTGATCGCCCAGTCAAGTTGAGAAAGGAGAAACAATGATATTTATCTGAAAATCCGACGCAACATCAGCGGTTTTCGAACCCGGGACGCATGCATGACTGGCGAAGCATGAGTACTTAGCTCTTAGAACACTGCGCTAAGAGATTTAAATTTTCAACCACTTGAAGTCGTGTCTCGCTACCGCGATCCACAACTTCAAGTGAATGAAAATTTGTGAAATTTAAGTCCCAACATATATTAATGTTTCAAGATTGAAAGCATATTTTATTATTAACAACTGATCATATATATAGATGCTAATGAAAACACAGAATGTTTACTTTAGTCGACATCAGTGTTCAAAGGGTTAATCTAGAACTTGTCGATCCCAGCAAACACGAGACGTCCACCCAATGCTGGACCAATGTTGGTCCACCGTCTACGACGCTGGCCCAACATTGGTCCAACATTGGGTGGATGTCTCGTGTTTGCTGGGTACGCATGTAAGCAAATTCAGTACATACTGATCTATCAACGGCGTATCCCACGTATTAACCCCGTCGATACAACTTCTTGCTGATAGGCGTACACCAGAAAAAGCGCAATCACGGGCGGAGTGACTAATCCGTCATCAGCATGATCAGAGGTATGAGTTTGATGAGTCACTATAAATGATGACACCTGACAATCTGTCACGGCTCAGGGCAGGGTGGGGTGGGGTGCAGTGACCCCATCCCTTCCATCTCATGCCCCACCCCCTCCTCCCTTTCAGCCATCTCACCCCTGCAGAGTCACATGACTCAAATTTTTTGCCGCCCTGCAAATAATAAATGAGCGGCTGCCCTCTTATGTTGAGCTGCTAATTTGAAGTGGGTGGTGGGGTGGGGTTTAAAATGACACATCCCTTCTTTTTGTCTTCAATTTTTAATAAGTAATGGAAAAATAGATGGATAACTCAGATATGAGATATCTATTATTGTTTAGGAAACACTGTGGTTGGTGACTTCAAATAGATTTAGATGAGCTGCACGTTCGTCTCTCTGGTCTCTCTCGTCTCACCCGGTGTTGTTTGCATGTTGAACCACCGTCTACAACACTGGCCCAACACATGTGTTGTTTGCTGAGTAGGGCCTATATACGTCTGTGTGACAAACTGCAGCAGCTTTGCTAAAACATGCTCCTAGTCTATTGTTATACGTGACAATGATATGGCGTTTCAGATATTAGGAGCTGTTAATATCACCATCAGACTGATATATGGTGGCTTTATGGATAGGCGGTGTTAAATTAATAATTACGCTAATTGAATTACATGGTGCATGTATAGTTTTTGCTATGTAACTATAGATATTTATATCAATAAAACTAGTACTATAATAATTTTTCCATATATATTGTGCATTTATAACAGCTCTAATAATACCTATATTACTGTATAGTTTGCTTATTCTGAAAGGACAATAATTCTCCTCTGTCTAGGCATATATGCAGTTACTACTCACTGTATGGCTTTGAATAATATTATCTTTGAACTCTGTATAGTAATGAATGTTGGAATTGATGAAAGCATGCAAGGAGTGTCTCCATAGGGTCATTTGAAAACTAATGAACAGTTATTTACTTTGCTTGGTGGGCGGAGGCCTATAGAGTAGTGCATGGTTAGTACCGTTGCCTTTCACGCTAGAATTCGGGGTTCGTTTCCCGGTCTCGGCGGTTTGATAGGAACAAAAGTTTCTTCCCCATCCACGTGTTAAACTCAGTATTGTGGGAAGCCTCTGAGAGGTAGCGTGCTCGGCCTCAGACCTCCAAGGTTTGAATTTCGAATTTTGTGTCTGGGGGGCAGTGACATCTCATTCATCTCGCCATACTCAGGAGGTTCTCCTGGCCCAATTTAGCCTGTATTGCACAAAAGTGGCCTTAAGCCTGATTCATTTCATTTTTATTTCTTTCGTTATTCCTACTATTTCTAAGAAGACATTTTCTCTTTCCTAAACATCATACAGATAGGAGAGATTGGGTGTTGCCAATTACGATGCCATCACTTACTCTACATTGCCTCCAGCGCAATCTGTAATGATGGTCTGCTAATGAAGCACTTGGTGATCAGTGAACTGTCACCACGGGTGATCACATGTGTCACGGCGGCTCTCCTCATCCAGCCCATCTCAATATTGCTCCATTGTTATCCTGGCGCACAAAGAACCAGGCCACGCCCCTCTAACACCCGCTAACCACTACGGCAGTCACAATATGCAGCTAGGGTGACATTCCCGCCAGGCCCCTGCCGCGACAAGCACCGTAATGCATAACGGACGTGTTCAGAGGGATAGAACTCCCCTTAATATAATACATAAATACCCAGCATAAACAGGACGTCGAATCAATGTTGTTTTAACGTTGGTCGAGCGTCGTAGATGGCGGAACAATGTTAAACCAACATCGATTCAACGTCTTGTGTCTGCTGGGTACTGATCATGAAATATTACGTCATTGTTTGGCTTATCTCGGTGTAGAGCAAACAATTGTCTTTACTATATAAGCCTATATAGAAAGAAATCAATGCATTTTTTGTATTTTGCTTCAAAATTCTATTATTTGAATAATTTCAACGTTGCCATTACACTTGAATCATTACATTTACATTTCCAATAAAAACTAGACCTCTTACACTGTAGAATAGCTTTATTCCAGATAGGCCTATGCATGCACATATCACATCAATTTATGTTGATATTTTATCTTTGAAAAAATAAACCCAAAAACTAAGTATTTTAATTAGGCATGTTTTTATTTATTCAATGACAAGTGAGGACCTAGCCCACAGAGGGTGGGGAGATCATTGTCCTACCACGGCTTATCCACAGCAGCATTGTCGCATCCTCATCACACACAAAAACCAATTTACTTCCAGCTCTCGTGTGCTGTGACCCTTTAAGCTGTAACGGCCACACACAATCCCTCTATTAACCCTTATGCTGCCGATTTGTTTTCAGATTATTTTTCATTCATTCGAAACTGGAATTGCTGACGCAATTTCCAGCTCCAAATGACGTAAAAATAATTATTTTTATGAACAAATATACATCTTCAAAATGTAACTATTAGATTACCTAAGCATCTATACCACAAAACATCTTTAGCAATTCGAGTTGAATTTATTGGTGTGAAATTTGCTTGAAAACGGATATATTCGGTCCCGGCAGCATAAGGGTTAACCCTTTACTTGCCGGGAACTTACGTCATATTTATAATTCGCTGTGAGCTGTGAATTTCTACCAAAATTCCCAGCTCATAGTGAATTGAAAAGCATCCAATTATAGAAAATAACCAATATTGTATAATATCAAATTGAAACTCCAAACATATTGATTTTAATGGGATGGCATTTCTATTGCGTTATCTTCATTTGATATAATTATGCCAGATTACGCATATATGCGATGTAATAATTTTAACCTGTTTTAGTTAATTAAAAAAATGTATGTGATAGCTATGAATTTAACTTGAAAGAATGATTGCTATTGCATCAGGAAAATGTTTTCAAAGGCTCTGTTTACTATAACTGAAAATACAGGAGTCAACCTTTCTCACTTTATAATAAACAGGAGATATGTTTGAAGAAATTATTATAGGCCTTGCTGTTGATACTTTTGTCCTGTGTAATTTACTCTTCATACCTTATACTATATTGTCTATATGATACTGATTTCAGGCTAAATAAATTTTTTTTAAATTCGCATATTCTCCACTCTTCTTCAGAGGTGTTTTCTGTCTTACTCGTATATGATTGAATGTATATATATATGTAATACTTTACAGATGCACATTTCTTTATATTCATCTAAATTTTTGACGTCAGCAACCATAATTATATTAATTATGTAATGTGAATTGAACGTAATGACAATTGATGGACTATATCAAATTGTATATTTCTAAAATAAATTAACAGAAGTGCAATTAATTTTCTTCAAATCATATACTGCTGCTGGTAAGTATACGACTCAAATTAAATATACCTTACCATGCTTATATAATTATATACATATTGATTATGTTCGAATCTCTTCACTGTGTTGCATCTGGTATTTATCCTGACGAACTACACACATGATAGCCTATATACAGATATATTATCCTACTTTGACCGCCGGTGCCGCATATATTCTAGTTTTCATTTTTTTATTAGCACATTATGTACCACCTATTGAACATGTTAAAGATAGAATGTGTCATCAATCAGCACGATTTGAAAAGAGTTGACCTCCATTTTGTCATATCTGAATAATTTTCACTCACTTGAAGTTGTGGATCGCGTCTGCGAGACACAACTTCAAGTGGGTGAAAATTCAGATTGAATAATTTGGCGGTTAAAGGGTCAATTAAATGTTAACAATATCGCTATATATTATATTCATGTTAAGTGGTTACATATAGCATGATTAATTACTTATTTGAAGCCTTCCTTACAGTACAACTTCCAATAATATTTATGATTACTATTTAAATTATAAACTACGTATAATTTGAAAAAAACCTTTTTACTATTATAGTATATATATATATGCTGTCTGAATAAATCTACATTTAAAAATACTGCTTCGCGCCGACCATTTATTTTTTCAATTTTCAAACATGATGTTGTATTGTATTAATCTTATTAATAGATTTGGTGTAAATTGTATCGATTTAAAAAACGATACGAATAATAATGTGCAACATTCAATACCGGTCAATTATGTGGGCCCATGTGTCTACATTATGGCCTATATATATACCATGTACAAATGATTATTTAATATTGGAGAGTATGATTACAGTTATGAGGCGAAGACAAATATATCCTTATAAATAACCCTAATTACATGATTTTAATTTAAACCTAATCCATGCTATAAACTTTGAAAAAAGGATAGCAGCCGAAACTTACAAAAATAATTAAAAAAACATTGAGCTGAACAACTCAGCGTTTTTAGCCCGCCTTTTAATCTTCAATTTAAAAAGGTGGGCTATTGCATGCAATTGATGTTCGGCGTCAACGTCAGCGTCGGCGTTAACATTTTAAATAATGGCTGAATTTGTTTTTAAATAACCAAGCTGTAATTTTTTGAGTTTTACGTCAAAAAGTCGACCTTGTGGGCGCGATAACTGCAAAAGTTTTTCATGTATCCTGCTCAAATTTGTTAGGCCTATGCATGTTATCAATAACCAGTTCTCGGACAAGTTCAATACTGGGTTCAAAAATTCAAAATTGCCAATTTCATGCGATTTTTCGCATTTTACATCAATAGTTTGACCTTGTGGGTGCGATAAATTCAAGTGCAATGTTAGCGGCGGGCTCTTGTTCATTTTTATTTAAATTGATGGAATATTGTACTAGAAATCGTAACATTGGAATATCCTAGTACATAAATTATAAAATGTATTTTGGTGTTTTCGATCGTATACTTGTCATATTTCAGTGAGATCCACAGATTGCTTGAATGTTACAGCTAATGACTTGACTAATTCTCAATGCGAAAAGCCGATCCTTGATTAGTATATAGGCCTATGTATGTGTGTTTTTTTATTAATTGTTTTACATAATGAATATAAAATACCAACTATAACAATACAACAAACAATATATATAATTTATGATATGCAGGACAGGACAGGAATTGGAATTATAGATGGGTCTACACTTAAATGATTTGGCGGCTATATTACAGGCACGCCATATAACAGAAGAGCTGCATGGGCCAGAATTACCTCTGGAGGATAGTGAGGTATCATTCATACGACAATGCCTTCCAGCCACTAGAATCGAACCTCGAATCCTAGTGCTCTGCTGGCGAGCATACTACCTCTCGGTCACGGTCACTGAACACAATATTGAATCTTCAGAAGTGACCTGGAAAATAATATCTTCCAGAAGTTATTGTATACACTGCTTCATGGTCCACAACCACCCGTCTTAACGAGACATCAAAGGAAACTTGCCGCTAACAGGCCCCGTAATGGGCGCGTGCAAATCCCACATCACTAGACAATAACACCACCAGGCGTTAGCCCAATGATGGGTGAACGTTACGGACACGTGGCTCAGTTTTGAAAGAGTTCCAGGGATGAATCTTACCAACAACTAAGAATAACATTCACATAATATTTTTTACGGTTTTCACGAGGCGTTAATAAATACAGTTTTCGCAACCTGATCTTGCGTTTGTAGTTTGGTCATATTCCTGTTCAACAGTGTTACGAGCGCCTCAAGGCAACTATTTAATCGTAGGGTGAATGCACTGACGATATAAGCTCACCATAATAACTATAAAGACGATGTTCGTTTTCAGGGACTGTATAACCATGCCGCAATTAATCATTTAATTTGAAGGGGTTTGAAGGGACGTCGCACGCAAGGAGATTTTCACGACACTCTTCAAAAGCCAACCATGTGCGTGGGTAACTGGGACGTCAGGAAGCATCTTCCCTTGACAAACTCCACCGCTGCCACACGGTCCTTGTCTGGGGGAGGTGCTTTTCTAGAAGGCACATGCAATCGTGGAATTTTGTTGTATCAAACTTCAAGTACACTTCAACACATGTTGATGTACATGAAAGGTACCAGAAAATCATAGGAGCCGACGGGAAAAGCAGAAAACGGGAAAAAGGAGATAGATATAAAAGGAGTGAGAATAACCATAATATCATGAGATGACATCAGTGCGATCTTCTGCGCTGGCCTGCCTCTATGGCTCATCTGGTTTAAAGTTACAATGTCAAATCCATGGCCGGGTCACATGGTTGTCATCGTGAATGATCATATACGGTGTTCCAAACTGTTCAAATGCCTGGAGTGTACAATGCTGCCCACGGTAATGTGCCAAAATGTGCCCACTGTACAATAACTAATCCATAGTCCTTCATCAGTGTCAACCGTGACGTGTGAACTGCACCCGAGTGTAGCCTACACATACTGTGTGTAGTACGGTTAATTAGCGACGAAATGGTGTTTTTTTTTGCATGTATGCCGCTAAAAGGTTCGGTTCCAAGACATCTATTTGAAAAAAAAAACAGAACTATACGGCGATCATGCGTCATCAAATTTTCTCAAAAATGACCTGTCTGTCCAACTAGTTTCGTCGCAGATCCGGCCACACTGACCGTCATTTTATTTAGACAGCAAGCTATGTGAAAACGACACTCGCCTACTGAAAAACTCGGGTGTCATAAAACTGAGACGATTTCTTTGAGTGCCTATTCAAAATAGGCATTTTATCAGCTGGCGAAATCAAATGATGGCATTAGAACTAGTCTATTTGAAATGGAGGTCCCTGTGTCAGAGCCTTGCGATGCCATCAGGGTAATTTCAGGGGTGCATATATAACGCCAAGAAACACCGGCCAACAGGACTAGTAAATAAAATAATATATAGCTCTGATCATTTTTAGTATCCCCGACATTTGTCAACTAAATGATCATATCGATACTCAACAGCGGGAGTCAAGAATGAATGCATGACATGCTGTCCAGCACCGCCTTATTAGCCACCATAACACGTATACCATCGGGATATTTGCATAAATATATAAAGTGTGCCGTTTATTGTTAAAAACCTTGATGTCATGGCTAAACCTTCAAGCCATCACGATGCATTAAAGCATCATTTACTTCCATGAAAACAGACTTTATTTTTCTACAAATAAGGGTTTTAGAATAAAAATTTCCATGAAACTGGCTTACCAATACATTGCAATTTTCTTTAATTTTCAACCACATCAAATCATCTTCATCCACTCCAAGTCAAGAATTGCGACAGTAATTCGTGGCTTGTAGTGGATGAAGGCTCGTCATCGTGGCCAGCCGGGCTAGAGAGTATATAAAAACGTAACCCTACAGAATAAAATACATTTCAATAGCACGCCTTGTGTAAACTCTTTTATTTGTGATAAATTATAAGTCCAAAGTGAAAAAAACTATTTTATTATAAAGAAGTTATGATCATCCCTGCTTCATATATTCAATTTGAAAATCTTAATATCAGCTTACATAGCAGCTTTAAAATTTAAACGTCTCTACTTCAAACTTGATAATGGTAATGGAGAACATGGCTCCAACATTACAGATCGTCGATATCTTCTTGGTATGTATAGGCTGAGTTTATTGGTGATGCATACGGATACGGCATGCGGATGCGGCATACGGATACGTCATACGGATACGCCAATTGGGCAAAGTGTTCACAGGCACACGGCTACATGCACACGGCTATATAAGCACGGCTTGTCCACAGCCGTACATTAACCGTATTCCGTATCCGTATGCCGTACCCGTGTACATGTGAACATCCTCATTGATAAGTATATGGACAGATTTTTGTCGTACGCCGGATGCCGTATACATGTGAACGCAGCTTTAGACGTACAGAGTCAAATACGGTTTTTCCAATCCGGATTATCTGTGCTCTCCTACTCAGGTGATCTTCAAATCAGACAAGGGCCGTACCTTCAACCCTAATGTGCTGTTGAAGAGTGGTGACGACACCTTTCGTAAAAATAACAATATGTGCCAGGACATTCCGACACTGCTTTCTATATGTTAGTGATAAACATTCAGCATATCTCAAGCAAATTTCGAGTTCGTATTTGCTAGACGCTTATTTTATTTGGAGTTGCATAGAGTTAATGGCAACATGACTGGGCTTAGTGAGAAGGTGAGGACTCAGATTGTAATCTTTATCATATAACAGGAGTTCTATTCTGCTAGCAAATAATCCAAATAATTTAAATTTAATGGAAACGTAGCGTTGCCCCAATGTTGTTTTAATTAAAACAACATTGCGACAACGTTATGTGTCTCCTGGGCAGCGCTTAACACATAGAACTATACTTATTTGTAATGTATGTTCTGTGGGCTAAATACGTAGGCCTACATGTACTTAAAATCAGAGTAGTTTGTGAATATATGTTACAAACATACATGAGTATGTACTTTGACCATAGCTATGCATATCCACATGAGAAAATCATTAGCATGGTTGATATCACAGGCAGCCCGGCTAATCACACGTGGCACATCCCAGCAAACATCATACCATGAACCAATGTTGTTTAAATGTGTTGGCCAGCGTCGCAGTAAGTGGTCTAGCAGCAATACAACTTTGGCTTGATTTCTCATCCGTGCTGCAGGGATACTGAGGCCCCACAGCGACTGCCTACGTAGTTAATGACCCCCATGACCGCCTGTTGCCATAGTGATAGAGCTGGACCACCCCTATATGTCACATGGTGCACAATGTTCTGTCAGAATTGATACGTATAGTTCACATTAGTCTCTTATTAAAATGTATAGGCCTACACACCGATATAATTACATGCACACTAATGGTAAATATAAATGGATAGTCCACATGAATCATATCTGCCGAACTTGCAGCCAGTATCTCAGGGACGTTGACCCTATCGTTGTATACCCATATACCTTTTTCATATTTTCAAGTGAGTTATATACGTACTATGATATCATTCATTTATAGCTGTCAATTATACTCAGTGGATTTTGACATTTAATTCTGTTTGTGTTTTCAGGTCCTATCCCTGGCCAGTGTTTGTTCACAAACCGCTTCTTTTGGTTTAACCCTTTGACACCCAGCCAGCTCTTCTCAGTTCCATACATGTTGAGATTCCCACCCTGAGGTGGGTGACTATGACCTATAATACACATATTATAGATATAATTTGGGAGGTTATAACAGAGCCTCCTTGGTATTAAGAACTTGAGAAATAACGTCATCATTAGATGAATTAGGCCTATATTTTTGTTTATCTTTTAACTCTTGAAACCCCCACGATGCATTAAAGCATCATTTTACATCCCTGAAAACAGACTTAATTTTCCTACAAATATGGGTTTTAGAATGAAAATTTCTATGAAACTGGTTTACCAATGGTAATTTTCTGTGGCAATTTTCTTTAATTTTTAAACTACATCAAATCATCTTCATCCACTACAAGTCGAGAATTGCGACAGCAATTCGCGGCTTGTAGTGGATGAAGATGACAATGGTAAACTCAGGCTTCAAAGGGTTAATATACCATGTGTTGTGTGAATACTGGTGCTGAAAGGGTAATACTCAGCCCTGGTTGTTAACGGGTTAACATGTAACGTACACCAGAGAGGTAGAATTTATGGCGGCCATCCCAGCACGTACGGGATCCACAGGGACTCAGCACGCTCTCTGGACTACTACAGCGGCAGGTGGGATCCCGACAAACCTGGACGTGGTGGAGATGGATATAAATGGCGGCATGTATATATAACACGGCTGACCACTCCCCTGTTACTCATGTTTGTTTGTAGAGGGAGCGGGGTATCGCTCCTGGGACCCCACTCAGCGGGACTCCCCGGACGCCCCAGATCCCAGTCTGTTCCGGATCGCCTGCTGACCTTTTTGGCTGACCGCCACTCTATACTAGTGTACACATAGGCGCACAGTGGCGCTGCTGTCCCGGAAAATACGAGTGCTTGATTCGTTGTAGGTTTAACGTTGGTTCAATGTCGTAGACGCTGGACCAACATTTAATAAACTCTGGGTTCGTGTTTATAGAAGTTGTATGTGTGTGTACAGAGAGAGTATGGTATGTGATGTCCTGCACGATAAGGGGTATAGGGGAAGGGAGATGGCACATTCTACAAATAAAGATCAAGTGAAAGCATCTGTCATGTAGCAGTAAAACAAACTTATCAAAACAGTCATCAATCTTGTTCAAACCGAGCATCAATCTCAAAGCTGACAAATTAAATCTCATACGGTATATGTTTATAAGTTGTGGGCCTATTTTGCAGTCATTACTTTATGCCTGATATTTATATTAATTGCCCTCTCCTTATCACTTATAATTGTATAGCTATTTATCTAAAAAAAAATATATAATAATTATATTATTCTGTATAACATCCTTCCTCTCATGCATGGAGAAGAAAACGCACTGCTACAACCTACAATTTTAGAAAAAATAACGCCGAAGATAAATTGAAGTTGTCACTATAAGCTATACATTAAATTATTCACAACATATCGATACATTGCTTGTTTATGCCTACAGCTTAAAAATGTACACTGAAAACTATCAGCTCATATAATATTTGGCCCACGGTATTCCCCGACAAAAATATATTGGTAGTTAATTTATGTTATTTTCCCTACAGGACAATACATGTAGATGTAATCAGGTAAAAGTAAGATTTGGCGATCAAATGGTTAATTTGATAACAGACAGCAGAACATACACAGTTAACCCTAACCAGCCGAGGAGGCCGTCAGTTACATTAGACTTAGACCGTAAATTGCACCGGACAGATTTCTGAGTGAGCAGGCGACAAAGCGTTTGCGTGAATAATAATAGGCAATATCATTGATTTATGAAGCGAGTTCAGATAATTCAGACTGAGCGATAACAAATGGTGGCTCACATAACTATAATGGAGATCTTCGAATCTTATCATTGTGTGGATATAGTATAGAGTATAAAATACACTATATTATCGAGTAGGCCTATTAAAAGCTGAAAACATTTAGGTCTACAAATAAAAAGAGATAACTTAAACCGGTATTTTTTCGTGAACTGAAAACACAACCACCCTTTCAAAACTAACTTTGATCGCATATGCGTTTTATGTAATACAGGGGATAACCATACAATAGACAATAGTTTATTCATTGTATCTGTTATGGAACAGACATGTAGAGACGCAGAGACCATTGATGTATGTATCTTGTATACGTTGTTTTGACTTACTATGTTTGATTTTGTTTGATATTTATGTGCTAATACGATGTATATAAATTGCAAAGCCAAATAAATGATGCTGATTCTATACTACCTTTTCTTAACCCTTTCACCGCCAAATTATTCAATCTGAATTTTCACCCACTTGAAGTTGTGTTTCGCTGACGCGATCCACAATTTCAAGTGAGTGAAAATTATTCAGATTCGACAAAATGGAGGTCAAATCTTTTCAAATATTGCTGATTGATGTCACATTTTCTCTTTAACGTGTTTAAAAGGTGGTACTTAATGTGCTAATAAATAATGAAAACCCGAATATATGCGGCACCGGTGGTTAAAGGGTTAAGATCAATGTTGGGCCTGCAGGGTTACCCACAGATACACTCACAATCGCAAGCTGTGATAACGCTCGTCGTAATTGGATCATGTGTGGTCGACATTTGTATGTGAACCCTGGCAGGCAAAGGGTGTCGGAATTAATTAAACATGAATGCGTTGACACGCCAACGGCCGGAGGCGCAGAAAAAAAGCGAGTACCCCATACTACTAGCTGGCTACATACGCGCATAACTTGCAGTGCATGACGTATACTGCCTGTGTTGTTCTCACGTTTTCTTTAGTACTATATAATCTGTTTAATTGGAGTGTTGCGATATAAATGAAAAGAGAATAAGCGGAATAATCTATAGGCCCTAAATGCGGATTATGTTTAAATAATTACATTCACTTGTGTCAGATTCAATTTGGATTGGGATATTGACGTATTTATCGCATGCTATACCCAGCAAACACAAAACATTTGTGTAACATTTATTCACCGTCGGCCCAACGTCTTCGACGTTGGTCCAACATTGCATAAATATTATACAAATGTTTTGTGTTTGCTGGGTATTATATATTTCTATTTAACACCCGATGCCATAGACTTAGATTATATTTCATATACTGACCTCGCGCCGGATTAAGTATGGTAAACACAATAGTTTTAATGACAGTATATATTATAAAAATTATATATATATGTATAATATATGTACTGGTTAAATTATATATTTTATTTTATTTATTAAAAACTGAAAATTATACGCAAGTCTTTCCAGTTTCCAGCAAAAAAAATATGCGAGAATAAATCAGTATACGGTAAACTCTACTAACAGTATTTACTATACTGCTAAAGTAAGCTTATTTGAACACTGTCATTTTTTTGACAGGGGTATTATATCATAGAGTGATGTCTGGCCTGACTGACAAAATCAGTGCTGTGTGGTGGTGCGGCGAGACCCCCTGCAGCGATTCTCTGGCACAAGGAGAAGCACCAGAAAACAGCGGGAGGTCCTTATCGCCTTACTCAAAAATCATCTGAAGGAACTCAGTTGGAATCTGCAATAATATGCAAACAAGAGCGGAATATCTACATTGTATGTTTCGTCTTGGCACCTTACTGATATAGTCTGTAATACTATTTTGCATGTTTGTTACCCCTTTAACCGCCAAATTATTAAATTAGAATTTTCACCCACTTGAAGTTGTGTCTCGCTGACGCGATCCACAACTTCAAGTGAGTGAAAATTATGCAGATTTGACAAAATGGAGGTCAACAAATTTTTTCAAATCGTGCTGATTGATGTCACATTATGGCTTTAACATGTTTAAAAGGCGGTACTGAATGTGGTAATAGTTAAGTGAAAAAGCGAATAAATTCGGCACCGGTGGTTAAAGGGTGAATTGTGTGTGTTGGGTGTTAGAGGGTGTCAGATTGACACGTAGTGACATTTACGAGGCGCCAGCTTGTTGACACAGTCTGGTCAGACCTCTCTCCGGTACTCTGCTCTATACACACAAAACGCAGTAACTGCCTACTTGAAAAGTAATCAGTTACTGCGCTTTGTGTGTATAAGGCAGTGCTGATTGGGCCTGACCAGGAGAGCGCCGCAGGTCACCTCAGCACAGCAGCATCCACCCTGTGCTGGTTTAATGCTGGCCCAGCGTCGCAGACGGTGTACCATCATACAACCAGCACACGCCCTGTATGCTGTGTTTGCAGGGGCAGGCACATACATTAGAATATACGTGATTATTTTTTTACTGGTATATATAGTGCATAGTCAATACCCCAGACAACACAACCAACGCTGGCACAATGCTGGTAGAACATCCTGTTTCTGGGTTGGAACAGTATAATTCAGTACAGTGAACTGTACATAAACAGCTCACATTATGTTAAACTCTGATGGATTCTCGCTCCAGTGGTGGGAATTAACCCTTTAACCACCCACGATGCATTAAAGCATCATTTTACATCCCTGAAGACAGACTTAATTTTCCTACAACCAAGGGTTTCAGAATGTATATTTCCATGAAACTGGGTTTACCAGTACGTAACAATTTTCATTATATTTTCACCCACTTCAAATCATTTTCATCCACTATAAGTCGAGAATCGCGACAGCAATTCGCGGCTTGTAGAGGATGAAAATGACATAATGCTCAAAAGGGTTAAACAAGATTGTCGAATTTATGAACCTTATAATCCTGTTTTTTAAATAATATATCACACCAGAATAAATACGCATCGATCATTTTTTTTTATAACACTCGGGCATTTTATGAAATTACCTTTTCGATGTAAAGAAACACATCAGTTATATACTGGTTCAAATTTCAAGTGTTTGTTTACAAAAATCAACACTAGTATAACATCTTATAACGATTTTCAAGCAGGATCTATGATTGATATGGGTTTTTTTAGAATTGTTATAAAAGAGTGACAAAATAGACACAGCAAAGTCAGTTGAATGATGACTTCTTTCACTGCTTCTCACAGACTCACGCCATGGGACGAGGTCTGAAACGCAATTGCAAAGTCCAGCTGAACCATTTAGTGTGATTCATAACTTATAACATGACTCACATGTGCTGATGATATAGCGGTGATTTAAAAGATTGTTGCATTTTTTTTAAATGATTCAACTCTTTATTTCAGGTTTTTCATGCACCATCATTATTATAAGCAGACATTAAGTTCTGTGGCGGATTTAGAGGGGGGGGGGAGTCCCGATCCCCCCTTTTTTGCCAAATTCTTTTTATATGTGGCAGTGGTTAATCGTACGTGATTTTTTCTAATGTAACTCTATGGGCAGCCTCGTTTACGAAAGACGGGCTCCCATTGACTCCCATTATAAATTTCCCGTACGAATAGCTATCAAAAAAATCTCATAAATTAGCCTAAATATGCCAACAAACCCGGCCCCTTTCTTCAGATCCTGAATCCGCTCCTGATTTGCTCAACCTTAACTACAGCCCCATTCCATGTGTTTATCTTTTTACTCTTGTTGTTACAGTTGTTTATCTATGTATAATTATAAAATTTAACATTGAGGTAGAAACATTACCCAGTAAGCACAAAAAAATTGTATAACATTTATACAACGTCGGCCCAACGTCTTCGACGCTGGTCCAACATTGTATAAATGTAATACAAATGTTTTGTGTTTACTGCGTGCAAAACTGATCTACTGTTTCTGGTGGTAATAGTTTGCCATTGAGTCTCAACGTGTTAATCAGACCCATGCACCACGGCCAAATCGGAGATAAAGTTCACAGCGGGCACTCGTGAAGCAGCTGATCTAGATATCAGGCACCTGATTGGCTGAGATCCCAATCTCCACCAATCAGATGCCGAAGATGTAAGTTAACCCTTTTCAGACGGCAGCTCCAGACCAGGAAGTGGGCTGAACAACTCTGATACGGTGTCTGAAAAAGTACACTTACTAAACAGTTGCATGCAGACAGTTGAAGGCATAGGGAGATGTTTTAACCTACCCAGAAAACCAGAGACTATGACTCAATGGTGGGCCAGCGTCACAGACAGGGGGCCATTAATGTTATATCTTCTTATAGTTGAAAAATGTAGAGCATGCATGTCATTTTAAAATCGAATTGTTTTTTAGCGGCGTGGTATTAATTTTATTTTTCTATTTATCTAGAATACAATGTATTTGTATAAATAATTATTATTAAAATGAAATACAAATTCTGTATTTTATCCTATTTAACTTCCATTATGCATGATTGGTGTAGAATTACAAGTGATTTTACGACTGACTTACTTCAGTCGTTTTTTGAAAACTATCGAGAAAGAGCAATCTTTCACTGCCTACATGTGGAGCTCATAGGGTTAAAGCTCCTCCAGGGGATCAGGTGTCTGGGGAGGGGGGGGGGGGGTAAAGGCGGGAAGGGCGCTGCTTATCAGCGCCACCAGGCGGTGGTCCCAGCACCTGCCAGAGTAGATCATGCTAAATCTGGCCAGTGGAGCGTGACAGCAGAAGTCAGATCCAGAAGAAGGCGTTTGACCCGGGTCCTCAGTCACACCAAATGCTGGGCCAATGCTGGTTTGTTGCTGGGCCAGCGTCGAAGACGGTGGCCCAGCAATAAGCCAGCATTGGTTCAGCGTCTTGTGTTTGCTCGGGTACAGCCATGGATCCCGGGGTCGAGGGGATGGGGGGAGGGGGATCGGCTCTACACATTCGAGATAAGCAGGCAACATCAACCAGCCGTTCTGGATATTTTCTTATTTTAGACGATTTGATTCCTAGAGAAGCGTGCGAATAAAACTACCATAATTATTGTAGTTACAAAAACAAGGACGTTCTATATAAAACGTCTTTTGTCCGACAGAAAACAGCTGCTCTTATTGGATTAGACTATCAGATATCCCTTTTTAATATCCCATTTCTGGTTTACCTTATTCCCCTAAAATGGTACATTCTATATCATCAAACCAAGGAGGTTATATGGATATATATAACCTCCTTGATCAAACGAAGCTATGGTATGTGTTCACTGTTCTCCGCGCGTTCCGCCCAAACCCCGTGGTGGTCACACGCTGGCCTCCAGTGGTGTAATGAGCAAGGGGTGGCGCCCTCTCTCGCCAGCCTGTAAACACCAGATATTGACCATTACTCCAGCAAATGCGTGACGTTTACCCAGTGTTGGTTCAATGTTGGGCCAGCGTCGCAGACGGTTGTCCAACATTGGAACAGCACTGTCTCAACTTGTTGTGTTAGCAGGGATATTGTTGGTCCACCGTCTGCGGGGCTGGCCCAATATTTGATTAGTATACAGTGTCTGTCTGAACGCGTTTGTTAGATATCTTCTCACTCTGTTTGATCCACTTGCCGATGATGCCTTAGTCATTTGCCAGAATAGTTCCATTATACACGTATAATGGAACTATTCTGGCATTTGACACATTGTAAAATATACAATACATGACTGTATTGTATATTTTACAATGTGTCAAATGTCAAGAGGTTTAGTTGCTTTTTTTTGCTACGGTGTATAATAATTATTTCTCATCTGTCTTTTTAAACCATGAAGGCATATTAATTGGATTTTAAGTGTAGTTATCTTGTATATCTTAAAAAATATATATCCTGTCCTTAAAATATTTTAAAAGAAGCTTTACAACAATATATTTTATATAAATACTGTAAAATATTATATCTGTAACAAATAAATCAGAAATTAGTTTTACTGTTGTCGATAGAATAATGTCTGTTTAGATATTGAAACGGCTATTGACACAGTATAAAAATACTGGCTCGAATGAAGACGAAATTGTAGATAGGCTATATCTACTGATACAATACACTGAAGCAGACAGCACTTGAAACAATGTCCATAAATCAATAGGAATGCCACTGTGGGAATATTCCGAACTGACAATAAATAGTGTCGGAGAGATAGCGACTAACGACCGGTGATGGTGGACGGCAAGATATCATCCTGATAAATTGAGAAGGCCCGACAGCCGCGAGAGATTTCTGCCCAGTGCTGGAATAATGTTGGACCACCGTCTACGACGTTGGGCCAGCATTAAGCCGGTGTCGTGTTTCCTGGGATGAGATAGGCGCACGCGGTAGCCCTGCGCTAACATTAGCATCCCCGGGGACAGATGTCTGTTTTCCTCCCTCTATCCCTCTTCTCTCCCCCGCTGAGCCTTGATGGGTGCTCCGGTGATGGACTCGGTCCCATCCCATCCCCTCCGGTGCCAGCTACAATCATTGCGAGGTGCGGGCTTTATCTTTTGATCCCGTCCGCTCCTCCTCTATCCATCCTCCTGGGAAGCAATAGACACTGAGCCGGTGTTGGTTTAACGCGGGGCCGGCGTCGCAGACGCTGGACCGGCGTTAAACCAACACCGGGTGGACGTCTTGTGTTTGCCGGGTATTTTGCTCCACTACCAGAGCTTGTTATCAGGTTATGAGCCACCCTTCATGTACCAACCGCAAAAATACCAGATCTTGTTCTACTCCCCTATCTTCCTAAGTCACCACATACGTACCATCCTCAGAAATACAGTTCCTTTTTATGTGTGAATTTGTACAGCGCATGCCAGAAAAACTATGTTTATGGGGCCAACATTCTATCTCCAGGGGGAGGGCTGGAGTATTTTCGAAGTAAATAATTTCGGGCAGACTCTGCATGGAATGAATAATTTACTTCAAGAACTGTTCCTTTTAAACATATACATTTCGAAATTTTCAGCGCACCGCGGAGCCAGGTTGAAATAAATAATTTGTTCGCGACACCCCCCCCCCCTCTGGGTATTGAATGGTGGCCCCCTTAGTGTCTGTTCTTTCTGACAATGTAAAATGATATGATTCCAAAGAATATGACAATTATAATGACTGTAAACATAGCATGACTAAATATAGATACAGTTTGGTTTATAAGGCCTGCTATCTCAGTTTGTTTTTGGAGAGCATTTTGGTGAGCATGTCTGTTTTGCTAATAAAATGTTCCCATTCGGTTCATAAGACTATACAGCATCTTAGGCATGTTAGGCATATGCAACTTCCTACTGATAACTCATGTCAAGTAAAACACAGAGCTTCAAATATAGTTAATTTTCTAACCCTCAGTTTCTATATTATTATTATTATTACGGAATCTGTCGCGATTAATTTTAAAATATTTTTTCTCAAATATTAGCACCACAGAAAAAATAAACATTAAGAAAAATCTGTACATTCTTCAGAAGTGTTTCAACATCCAATAAAATCAATGCTCAGACATGGTTGCTCCTTTTTGGTATGATTTTGCTTGATGGTGATTTTGATATTTCAATTTATTTTGACCCAAACGAGTTCCATGTCCACCTAGCGAGTTTGTGAGAAGTTGATAGAAATGAAGGTTTAACCCTTTAACCGCCAAATTATTCAATCTGAATTTTCACCCACTTGAAATTGTGAGTGAAGTGAGTGAAAATTATTCAGATTTGACAAAATGGAGGTCAACTGTTTTCAAATATTGCTGATTGATGTCACATTTTATCTTTAACATGTTTAAAAGGTGGTACTTGATGTGCTAATAAAAAAAAACCGAATATATGCGACACCGGCGGTCAAAGGGTTAACTGCTAAAGTTTTAGAACCGGCGTTAAATTATAGTGGGTTAACTATCATCTTGAACATTAGTGTTAAAAATTAGCGAGAAAAAAAAATGTTTATATGATTTTGAACAGCGAACTAACTGCGTGGTTTTACTATTCATGCCAAATTCAATATCATTGCAGGGTTGAATATTAATTTTACAGGTCTTTTAATACATACATGCACACTGACTTGAAAAGCGGCTGCCGATAATTTTTGTCTATTTTATGCAACGTTTCGCAAAACCTCTGAATCTAACCTTAAATAGATTTTTTTGAAAATAAACAATTTACAGAACACTCTATACACTCAAATAATCTACGACATTATTAAAATTTATTTAGGCCTATACATTTGAATATTAAGCAAACCATGCAGGGGGGAATCTGTTGCAATACCTTTATATATCCAAGGAATCTATAGGGACTATAGATTATTTGATGTATCTTACAAAAAGGTGAATGTGCAGGTCTTATATCAAGTCTGAAGACTTATCAGCCGACTTTGCATTTCACCCCTGACCACTGGACCTATTCGTTCGTGTGCCATTTCAACTATACGGAAAGCATACAGTCCTGCAGCCATTTCGGCGCATTGAATTTATCGACGAATTTATCAAATGAAGCTTGTGAGGCTAAAGGACACAATATCGAAAACAATGTCCCAATATTGAAAGGGGGGATACATGACATTTCTCTGAAAACCCTGCACCAAGCGGGGTTCGAAACCGCACGACAGGCGAGCGACATTGGCAAAGCGCCTCGATCTGACCATTGGGCCACTTCCCTCTCTACTGAGTTGTCTGATTCTGTAGGAAGATTTTGGTTTTTGTTTTCTTTATTTTTAACATTAAGTGTGTCAAATTATCAGTTCATTATAAAATATATAAATGAATACTGCTGATAGTTCTAGACATTTTATATAAATATGAATGATATTATTATATCTTAACATTTCTTTATAGAATTACACAGTAATAGAATTTTATATGCTAATCATTTGTGATCAAACTGTTATCATTATAATTATAAGTACAGTGTATCATAGAAGTTATAAAAACACAACATAATTTTAAAAAGATATGGACTCGAGTGTGTCATTCACCATCACAGCGAGATAACTGTACTCATTAACAAGTCAACACCACGTGACGTAAAATACCGTTTATTGCAATTATATGGTTGTTTTCAAATTCAGACTACATTGTCTCCATAATAGCACGTCTGTCATTTGGTATAAAGTAGAGAATTACACATGCGGAAGAGTGGAAAAAGTCGACATGTATTCAATTCGCACGCAATTGAATATTATTGTTAATTTATATAAAATGGAAATGCAAAATGTAAAAAATGTTGTATAGATATAAGTTTGAAACAAATACATTCGTTAAGAATAAATTTCCTAAATTTAGAAATCGCGATTTTGATAAGGTTTATGATTCATTACTTAAAATTCTAACAAAATTTTAAATAAAGTTCTCACTCTCCTCCATGTATCACTATAATATAATACAATATTGAAATACAATCAATCATTTCAATGATTTCCTATTTTCAACGCACAAAAAAATACAGTATGCCTACATTTTAATATATAATATAAAAACGTGATAAAAATAATAATAATAAAACAATACAGAAACAAATATAATTGTTTTAATGCATTAAAAAATCCATACGTCGTTTAAAAGCTACAATGCAGTACATCGTTTTAGTATACACAGAAAACAATAATATATTAAGTGAAATACATAGCATACATGGTATATATATAGATAGACACATATTAATACATCGTGTGGCTGACGTCTATGTGTATAGATCACTACAAAAAAAAAACAGTGGGATTTCGGTATACAGTAGTTTTTCTTTTCTCGGAGCCACCAAGGAATATATATTACTTGGTGCCATAGCGCGTCTGATAAATATGGCCAAGTTTTCTAACTAAAGGCTGAATACAAAGGGGTTATTTCGATAACTACTCAGCCTTTATAGTCGATAACTGATTTTAAAAGGTCGGTGCTAAAAACTAACACGAAAAATCACAAGACAATTCCTCAAGTTATTGAAAAAAATGTGTGAGTGAACTTTAAGTGCATGAGCAAAATCTTTGTTTGGCAAATAAATTGTGTTGTCCTCACTTTGTAATTTATTCAACATAAGTTATATGTCGACTTGTTCCACCTGTTCGGTTTCACACAATAGTGAAATAAAGAATTGGTCTATATCTATAGGGGCCTACTGGTAATAAATTCAGGAAATTACATTCAAGAACTTTTTAAAGATATAGTCGGACCATTTAAATCGTTATAATGTGAGGACCCAAGTATGAATATTTGAACAGATATTTTTTAGTATATCGTTTTCTACTTATGCAAATACACTTTACTGTTTTTGTTCAACATTATTTTAAGTTAATACAAAGACGACAGCGAATGAGGTCATCTTTATTATAAGCATAAAATAAAGAACGATTTAAAATCACTCAATCAATGTTCACAAATGATAATCGTATCACTTTATTGTCAAAGTTGTATCAATTCGATTAAAATTTATCATGTCTTTATTTAGCGTCATCAAGGAATCTATAGGCGTCATATATACATGCTTGGGACGGGTTCAAATACCATGCCTCATCAGAAGTGCTTGCCTGCATTACTATGTTTTGTGGCATCACATACAATCCAGTACCTTGTCGTCTTATTTTCCGTCTAAAGATCTTCTGGCCTAAATTGTCCTATCTCAAAAAACACGAGGCGTTGGCCCAGTGTTGGGCTGATGTTGAGCCAGCGTCGTAGGCGATGGGCTAACGGTAGCCTAACATTAAATTGCCACGTCGTACGTCGTCCGAATTATTTAATTTAAAATGTACCCAAACGAAAATGCCACCAGGCCCCTTTGCATTAAAGGTCAAATGTAAACGGTTTTGAAAAAAAATAAACACGTAGTGACATTTTGTAGATCAGCCACTAGCTTTGAACAACAAGATATAAAATGTAGGCCTACACAAAAAATCTTTTTGGGGGCTGTAAAATGTAGTTTTACTGTTGTATTCTGTCGAACTTCCGATAAAGTGCCGAGCACTCAAAAACGCTCATTCCTAATGATGACGTAGCCTATATATATATTTCGTACACGAACACCTGATCATTGGCCACATTATTCACATGATTCTCTAACTTTAACATATAGATCATTAGTCACACTGTTCACACGAATTTAAACAACAAGCTGACAGTGCTGACTGGTTTGAATGTCCGTGCCAAACTCAATATCACTGCATGCATGGTTAAATTCTAATTTCCCTGATATAAGGTATGCGATGACAGAAAAAGCCGATTATGGGGGCCTATATCACGACACAGTCATATAGCTGTCCACAATAGTAATTTCAATTGCTGGTTGATGTCACATTTTATCTTTAACATATTTTAAATGTGGTACTTAATGTGCTAGTAAAAAAATAGAATCCGAATATATGCGGCACCGGCGGTTAAAGGGTTAAAATATATACTAGGCCTTCTAGTTGGTATGACCTGGATACTTTATAAAATTGGGTAGTATTAACCCTTCCAGCGCGTGGACCGTTTTTATACGTCAAAATCTGACGTCGGTATATTGACGTACATGTATTATATATAAAGACCGCGTTGACAGAATTTAGGTATTTCTAATGGCCGTAGATCCATAACATATAGGTATTCAAATGAATCGGGAAGAGTTAACCCAGACATTTATGATGATTTCAAGTTAAAAAAAACCTTTTGGTCCCTTGATGTATATAATAAAATTTCAGCGCTTTAACCCTTTAACTGCCGGTGAGGGATATAATTTTCACCTAATTCTAACCACATTAAATACCGCCTTTTAAACATGTTCAAGCCATAATGTAGCATCAATCAAAAGGTTGATCTACATTTTGTCAAATCTGCATAATTTTCACTTACGTGACGCAGGCTCAGACTCAGATGCATTCATTAGGACGTAAATATAAAAAACATACATTTTTTTTAGATGAACATAAACATAATTTTTTTTAAATGTATTACGACCAGGAGACTCGTACTAAGACGCTTTTAGGTCGTTGTGGATCGCGTGGGTAAACATTACAATTGAATAATTTGGCGGTTAAAGGGTCAAGGGTTAGACCTAATTCACGTTGAGGTTGGGCTTGGATGTAACAATATTTTTTTACAGCTCACAGTCAATGACTACTATTATTTCCGGTATACGATATCAACAAGGTGACGACATGTTTTTTTCTATAAACGGTGGAGAGCATGTTCCGCTGCAATAAATAATATGCTGACTTCGCCGTCTACATGGGTATTACTTACATGCTTCTATAGGCCGCCGCCCGCCAACAGAGAATTATAATTAAAAATGCCCGGACAAGATCAATCATATTCCTTGTCACTTAGCTTACGTACGTTTCCAATAACTAGGCCCATATTTATACCATGCTATATTGAGCGCACATGAATATCGTGTGTCCCGCTAGGACCCCTGCTCATTTTTCATCCATCTGTAGCTGGAAATTGATAACGCTAACGCAATTTCTAGCTACAGATGAATGAAAAATACATAAGATACAGTTTAAATAGCCGTGTAAAAAATATAGGGCCTATAAATATTTAGATTTTCTACCGTCTGTCTCAGTGCATTATATCGATTAATATATAGAATGTTTAATTTTAATTAATACAGCTGACCTAATAAGGGATGCCCGCCCTGAAAGGTTTGACCCTTTACTAGCTAGAGACGCATATCTATATGAGTCATGTGACATATTTTTCATAAAACTATTTGAAGAGAAAATGACATTACGCAATGAAATCAAGATGTTTGGATAGCTTTATTTTGATCATTTACATTTGCTTTTTTTATAAAAACAGGTATTTTGTATTCACTGTTAGAAGGGAACTGTGGTAGAGCACAAAATGCTGACCTTGTGGGTAGAGGGTTAAATTGTGTGATATTGATCCTGGCGTAATCCCTGATCAAACAGGTAAGTGCTTTGTTTGGTCGGCGGCCGTTGCTAGTTGCTCGGTGTCGTAATGTGGGGGGTGGTGGTGGTGCGGTTACATGCGCCACAGTGTTTACCTCGGTCACGAGAGCAAATGTCGGTCTGCCATCAAACAAGATCAGCCAACCCTCTTTAACCGCCGGTGCCGCATGTATTCGGGTTTTCATTTTTTTTTAGCACATTAAGTACCACCTTTTAAAGATGGTAAAGATAAAATGTGACATCAATCAGCAATATTTGAAAAAAAATTGACCTCCATTTTGTCAAATCTGAATAATTTTCACTCACTTGAAGTTGTGGATCGCGTCAGCGAGGCACAACTTCAAGTGGGTGAAAATTCAAATTGAATAATTTGGCGGTTAAAGGGTCAACGCTCTGCGCTCAGCGACCACACCTTGTCCGCAATTATTCTCAATTTTATTACGACCGACATGGCTTGCCTTAGCAAGCAAACATAACCTGAGACTCAAATCACGTCCCTTTGTGTGCTATAAAATACCAATCTGCACTTGTATTATTTCAAATGGTTTTGACGACACGGTATGTCGTTGTTAAATGGCCAATTAAATCAACTACCCAGGACCCTTTAGCCATGAAAGAGTTAATACGCCACTCACATAGGGTTATGTCAATTTCACACGCATTATTTCCTCCGGGTTCTTTGTATGTATCACCGGTAATGTGCAATACAGAAATATATACGCTACTGTCAATGGGAAATATATATATAATACCAATAATATATTACACACATTTTATATTTATATATCTCTATATCTCTTTTTCTGTAGGCCTATATATCAATATCTCTCCACATATATATATATATTAAACCGATCTTATTATATGCATGGTTGTCGGGTATTGGCAAATGATTACCCTACAATAATTACGAATCTAAAGATATACACATATTGACAGAATTCTGAGGAAGTACAAAAGGAATCTTGTAAGCTGTTGCTATGTGTTGGTGGGTTTATATCAAGCATCGCTGCGCGAGTCGAATTGGGGCGGTATCCACTGATGCTCAGTGTAGCGGCACTGGAATAAATTATGTCGCCAAATATTAAAATATCCTGCTAAACTAATACAGAGCTTAAATAGCCTTGGTGTCAAGAATTGGGTCACAGGTGTTAGAATAGTTTTAGAACGTTCATGGACTAACACATTTCTGGCAGAAACAGACAATACCAAGCAATTTTAACAATACTAAAATGTGTATACAATATTTTAAAACACAGATATGAAAACTTTCTTTAATTTAATCTCTTCAGACACAGGTGTAACTGAAACAGGGTTAATGAGCTTTGAACATACATATGCTAAGTGAAAACCTAAATAGAAAAAAGAAAACAATTTGAATTTAGATTTAGAACCACACATTTCAAAACGTCACAGAGGCTCGTATTAGCGCATACAGCTTAGACATCAAACGAGGCATGAACAAAACATAAATCAATACATGTAAATTAGCGTTTTTGTCGGGACTGCAAAACTATTGTGAAGATGAGGTATATTTTAATTTAGATTGCTCTATTTATGAACCACTCAGAAGTGAAATTTCGCCTTCTCGATGACATAATTATGCTCTCTACTCGGAGCTAAAGGATCCTATCTGACACTCGTCAGAGTGGCAGATAGGATCCTTTAGCTCCGAGGCGACGATATAAAGCCTCTTTAGGTACAGTGACATTAGGTATATGAGAAGCGCTATGGCACTGACGGTAAAAAAAACTACATCAAAATTAAAACGTTCTAACCACATAATTTCCTTCGTAAAGTTGATAGTGATCCATACACATAGACATCAACCACACTAATCAATATGTATTTATATATTGCCCGTATCCTATGTATTTTATTATATATATATTTGTTTTTATATAGCAAAACCATGCACTTTATGTTATGGAATAAATGGACTGGAATTGAAGCTTAGCTTGATCCAGATAAACAGATTATTCTGTAGACACCATAACCTAGATTGGAGAGGAAATACTCATATAAATAAGGTCAAAGTACAGTACTATGTACCTGAGTAATTTAAGGTCGCATAATATAATGTATCGCGCGACGGAATCTATTGTCATTTAGTTATTAGGCCTCTTTAAATTGGATTAGAGCGAATTTTACTTCATATTTTTTTCATGACCGTTTCCCGAACTCTCTTATGTAAAAATCGTATACTCTGAACAGGATAATTTGATTGGCAAATACTGCATTTTCATAATGGTACTTACTACATACTATATACATACTATATTATACAATATTTTGTTTCAAGAATAATATAACTGTTATTACATATCGTTTATTATAGTGATATGTGGTTATACATTCACTTTTCATGAATATAATTTCTATCAGTCAAGTACCCACACGGACTTGGGGTTTATCAATCAGTTTTAAAATATACATATATATATATATATATATAGTGTACAAGAATAATGAGATGTCACTTCTGAAGTAAGAACTAGCTTAACTCATTCACTATGGGCATTCTACTATACCGTGGTATACTATACATGTACCTATAGCATGAGCGCATAGCAGCGTCATAAAACAGTCATGTGAGAATATCAGCTTATCCCTGCTCGTCATTTTGTTGTAAATAAAGTAAAATATATTTTTGGGTATAATATATGGGTGTTGTAATTGTTATGTGTAAAAAATGGTATGTAAATTAAATAATATACGTTACTTTATCGTGCCATTTCAGCAAAAGTTGTATGTGTTTGGGCATATTTTTAAACTAAATATCCACATATATCATTCAGTATGTGACATGTTCTATTTATCTTTAGTGAAAATGTTTAGTGAATACGACCTTTCCTTCACAAGTGGTATCATAATGGGAATTCCCACCAAAGCTTTCTCATCATTTGTGTATGAGGAGAAACTTCACCCGAACAAACCATGCATGCATACCGCACATGTGACATGTAAATAGGGCCAGTATTCAACAGCTAAATGTCTACATTTAATTGAGACGTATAGCTTTTTAATGTGCTGGGTTGACGAGTGCACTGATGTTAGTGTCATCTATTCTGGTGGACTAACAACCCATATAACGTATGCGAAAGTCCTACAATCATTCAGATTCAATCAAATATTTTAATTATGAATTGAGAAAACTCTTGAATATTCATTGTTGTATTTAGGCCTATGGGCCTACTTCAGTACATATAATCAGAAAATATCTTTGAAATACCCTTTTTAATGTATACATTTTGAAACAAGGGCCGTATATGAAGTTGTATGATAGTGAAGTTTATATTTACCATGTTTACTACAACATAAATTATATAAAGCGTCGTAAATATGAATAAAGATAATAACTTATTTTTCCATCTTATTTTATAAACACTTTTTTCAACTTATAATATAAAAGATAGTAGTCCTCACATTGGTGGATTAAATTAGCTATGATATAATTGCAGTGCGTATATATTATTATTGATCATCACAATATTCCCATAAAATAAGATCTATTGATTATATATATTATAAGTCAGATGTATATCATAATAATTTATCTTTAACTGGGATACATATGCTTGATGGCCTACATGAATCATGGGAATGGGCTGCGTGGCTTAAAAATGCGAACTTTAAATTTATGTAATTCTTAAGGCGTGCATGGTTTTTTAATTCTCAAAATATTAGTGCGTGTGGAAACCTACTTCAGAAAGTTGCCTTCAGACTTCGTCCGCATAGAGACAGTCATTTTTATCTGCAGTGATTTGTGTCGCTGAAAAATATACAGGCTTTTTAAAATAAAACCTATTACCCCTTTCAACCGCCGGTCACCAGTAGGCCTATATCCGTTTTAAGTAAATAACTTGGCGGTTAAAGGGTTAACCCTTTAACCGCCGGTGTCGTATATATTCGGGTTTTACATTTTTTATTAGCACATTAAGTACCACCTATTAAACATGTTAAAGATAAAATGTGACATCAGTCAGCAATATTTGAAAACAGATGACCTCCATTTTGTCAAATCTGAATAATTTTCACTCACTTGAAGTTGTGGATCGCGTCAGCGAGACACAACTTCAAAAGGGTGAAAATTTAAATTGAACAATTTGGCGGTTAAAGAGTTAAAGGATAAAAAAATTAATTGTCCCTTGAGACAGCGTCGTAGACGGTAGTTCAGCATTAAATCAACACTGGCGTCTCCGTCTCAATTCTCAGTTACTATTTGTCATTTATTTTCTAGAATTGTTCACGCTATTTCTAACTGTTTCAAAAGATAAGAGCATAATGTATTCATGAAAAATAGATATTTCTTAATTGGAATTATTAGATTTACTAAAGATTAAGTAAATGATCAATTTCAATGACATTTGTTTGACATGGTTCGAAATTAGGTTGAAAAAAATAAATAGCCCATATACAGGTCTAGTAGGACCAGGGTTAACAAACAAATATCAGATATTTCACTCAAAATTTGGTTTGTAAAATGTGAAAACTCAATACTCAATGTGAAAACTCAATATTTACTCATAAATTTAAAAGCTGTATAAAGCATATAAATTATGTCACAAAAACACTTCGTGTACATTGAGATTCAATTAATTTGAACCAATAATAATTTTGTAGTTTTGTAACTCATGATACATAGGCGTATGGAGCGTTATTATACTACTGTTCAGTTTTCCTCATTATGGTAAATTTGGGATATATTTATTGCTTAAAAACGGAAAAAACATTTGGGAAGATAATAATAATAATAATAATAATAATAATAATAATAATAATAATAATAATAATAATAATAATAATAATAATAATAATAATAATAATAATAATAATAATAATAATAATAAAAGTCAATACATTCCGAATTCGAATTACTTTAACCGTTTAACCGCCAAATTATTTAATCTGAATTTTCACCCACGTGAAGTTGTGTCTCGCTGACGCGATCCACAACTTCAAGTGAGTGAAAATTATTCAGATTTGACAAAATGGAAGTCAACTCTTTTCAAATCTTGCTGGTTGATGTCACATTTTATCTTTAACATGCTCAAAAGGTGGTACCTAATGTGCTAATAAAAAATAAAAACACAAATATATGCGGCACCGGTGGTTAAAGGGTTAATAGTAAATGGACTAAAACGTATTTTTAATATCTGGCAATATATATGATATCAAATCAAATAAACTTTTTTGTTGATAATGTGAAGCACATCAAACTTTAACAAAAAAGACTAGGCTACACAATAATACAATGGCATAAAGAAACCAGGAAGAAACAAAACATGGCTACTATGATATCCATCAAGTCCAAATGTCCTATTGTGCACATAACTGCATACTGCATTTGCTTTAATATTATTTCACCTCTAGTAAAGAACGCTCCCTCAATATTTTATTTTTGCCAAATTTAGCAATGTATTTTTCCTTGTGATATAAATAGGCTTGTTACTACAATTGTTTTAAAGACAAGTCACTCATTTCTATAATTTACTTTTAATATAGTTCTTGGTAGATTTATATAATTAATCATTAATTAATTGCAAAAGAAATTTGCCAACGTAGGTTCTGGTCGACATCGTCCGCTTTTCTCCATTTAGTGATCTTATTTGCGCTTTTTTTGCATGTAGCACGTTATATATATAACGTCTATAAATTAAAAAGTGGAATGCATATCGCACGTTCTATCATTTTTTATGACAAATAAGTCAATAATCACTTTTCTTTATGTCAATAAATATCTATACGTCTGAATGATATACCTACATATGTTTGTTTTGCTTGTTTTCCCAAAATTTAAAACTCCCAATAATTATCTTGTACTTGAAAACAATTTTTAACTGTCCTGTAATTTCATCAGGAAAGACTTGTCGCTCCGGTGTTAAAGCATATCGAAGCGTTTTAAAAGAGTTTTAACCCTTTAAGCCCTCACGATGTATTAAAGCATCATTTTACATCCCGGAAAAAATTATATTTCCTACAACCAAGAGTTTTAGAATGAATATTTGTATTAAACTGGTTTACCAATAGGCCTACATGACAATTTCCTTTAATGTTTGAACAACATCAAATCATCTTCATCCACTACAAGTCGAGAATTGCGACAGCAATTCGCGGATTGTAGGGGATGAAGATGACAATGGTAAACTCAGGCTTGAAAGGGTTAATAAAAGTTACCAGTAGCGAGTTTTGTTAACTTTTTCTGCTCATACAGAATTCTTCTCTCTAAGCTTTACTCACTGGTTTATTTGGGATGTACACATTTTGTAAACAAAATTGCATTGCTATGATACAACAACTTAAATTACATCATTATTACAACAGCAAAATGTACACAATGGCAGGCTAGACTATTATAAAGAAACCAAGAAGAAACAATACATGGTGTTATATGATATCTATAAAGTCCAACTATAGGCCCTATATGAATCACTGCATGCATATGCCTACTACATTAGCGTTTCCTCTAGTTCCTTCCAATAAATCGACCGATCATGTATTCCCTAATGCTGGCTACATTGGCAATCACAAAATTAAAAAATCCACACACATTAAGTTACATTTTAACAAGCATAATTTTTTTTTGTTTTCTTGCTATTAACTTTGTTATACTTATCATATGCCGATTGTTAGCTTAGTGTAGGCCTAATTTAAACATCAAATTGAGGTAAATAGGCCTATAACCATAATAATATTTTCTTGTGTATACTTCAGTCTCGTTATTGTTTTAAATACTCTGACAAATGATGGGTCTATACCACATGATAGAACCATCGATTAAGGCCACTTAGAAGTCCCTATAGCTTTGACAATAACCAGAATAGAACCATCGATGATACTACTTTTAATACATGTATAGGCCCCTACTACAACATACTGTAGGTGTAATTTTCTGCCATGCAAAAAGGTAAGGACATGTATCTGCTTACTTTAGAAGTGAGCAAATATTGCCTTTTAACTCTTCCTTTACCAATTTCGCATTTATGCGAAAACTACCTTCCTTTACCAATTTCGCATTTATTTATGGTCAGTAACATGGGCGCAATGTGCTCTTGCTTTTTTACTTGTGCGATGTGCGAATGCGCATAGCTATAAACACTGTATTGTACCCAGGGGCTACCTCAGGGGTCCTCATTAAAAAAGAAGTCGGTTTCTGGGAGTAGTTTTATCAGGGGGAAGTCGGTAAAGGAAGAGTTAAATGCCTATGCATAGCCTACATTCGTTTTCAAGTTATGAACCGGAGCAATGGTAAGTTTAAAAAGTTAGCCTAAACATTGTTTTATTTCGATTTAAATGGGTCTATTATTTAAGGCCAATAAATATAGCTGAAAATAGTTTAGGCGTTTTATATCGGTAAATAGGCCTGGACCGTTAGTTTCATTAATTGCATATATAGGCCTGTAGAACCATTTTTGTATACCGTGTGACAAAGGTTACAATGGCGCTTTTCAATCACATGAGATCACGATCACACGCAAATTCATAAATCCATGCATGATGAAAGATCACGCGCTTGATTTCATTCCCAGTACTGTAGGCCTACTGTAAGCACGATTTCTTTCCTTGTATTTGTCGTTTTATTTATAATGGGGGCTCAGTAATTGGGCATTAGATGAGCTTATTCGTTAGTATGTTTTGATTTTTACAATATAATAGATCTCTAATGATAGGTTTCTAGCATAGGCCAAATTAGTGTAGTTGATTTTTCAGTATTTGATTCAGAATGCAACAGTTCTTCGCGACAATAGATATAACTGCGGCAATTACCGAGCTAATTATCTCGGCGTGTGATAATTACCTGCTATTTAATTCACCTCGTTAATTGCCCGGTGGGCGGCAGGTGCGGCTGGGAGGGGGGCGGCGCGAGTGGTCACATGACCAGCCTGCACGTCACATGATAACGCAATGACAAACCAAGGGCAGCCACCGACATTAACCCCTTGGTGCCCGTTCTGTGAGAGCGAGACCCTCCCCCAGCATACACACGAGCATTCAACCTTTGCTGGTCTAATGATGGGCGGACGTACAAGACGGTGTCCCATCATCAAACCGGCGGTTTGTGTTCGCTGGGATGTTAAAATAACCAATGTGTAGATCTTCTATATAAGTTTATATCGCTTAAGTGGGTACATTTTTCGACACTATATTTCAATAGTATATTTCAATATAGAGCAGAACATATCCTTCTAAATCAGATTATGGTTTGATGCAAAAATATCGACTTAGGCCTATGAAGACACAAGCTATTGGGAGCATAGATGGAGGTTGAGGCGTAAGCCTGCCTATCCGTTATGGCCAGAGCTTCCATAAGGGATCCATATCGTTGCCATCAGGTCGGGTGTGATGCCTGTGCCAAACCCAGTCATTACCGGTGGATCAATATTTTGCCATTAGTGAGGAGAGGCTGGCACAGCGGCTGCGGCAAGCGACTCGCCGAGGGAGGCTTCAGTCTGGAGAGAGCCGCATACACATCTACAGGTCCACTGGTAAAGGCTGTAACTTCTCACTTAATATGTAATCAGTTACCGCTCTTGGCTGTTCGCGGTAATATAGATTAGTTCTGGGCCTCACAAGGACATGACCACTCCTTCAAGACAGGTCTAAACAGTGCTAAACATATCGAGTGGTCTAAATAACCCGTAGCAAGGCCGTAGGAAGCAAATTGAAAGTGGTCCGGCCATTTTTCCGATTATTATGTACACCACTCACAGCAACGCACCAAAGGGGCGTTGCATCTAGGGGGGTCTGGGGGCAAGACCCCCCAGAATTTTTTTTAAATCCCTTGTTTTTGGTGGCATCTGTGCCATTTTGAGAAACACAATTTTAATTCCTGGATGAATCATTTTTTTCTCACGTTTTATTTGTTAAACTAGTTAAACATGTTTGTAAATCTTTGTTCTGTAAATTATTCAGATCTAACGTATACTATTATGGGGCATCTGAACCTAAAAAGCCAATTGGTAAGTATATAATCAAGCCCATGATTTATATTACAGACATTATCATTCTGTGAAGAAATCACAATTTCAGTCCTGAACAGTTTGTGTCCATTTGCTCCTTACTGCAGTTGCACATGATGCCAAGTCCCGAATCTGTTGCGAGAAAAGGTTCACGATGGGCCTACCATGAATAGCCTACACTGTACCACTGTCACATTGTGCTCCTGTCCCACCAAGGAATATTCCTTGGTCCCACCAAACATTTGTCATACCCCTTGCTTCAGAATTTAGATATAATTTGGAAACGATAGTCATGTATTTTGCAAAGGCAGTTTATGTCACTATATTTTATTAACCAGTTATCATCCAAAGTTAAATGTGATTACCGAGATTTTTTTGTAAAATTGGATAATTTATCTACGTCACCAACAAATCAAAATTATCCGTTATTTTTCGGGAGTTGTGATCAAAATTGAGAGATTTCCAAAAGTTAACTACCATGTATTAGTTTGTTAAAAACGTCTTGATTGATTATTTATTTAGGAGAAATCATGTTAAAGTTTCACACACCGTTCCCCATGCCAGATTGCACACTGATCCCCGATCTCCTCTACACAAGTCTCATAAGTGTCAGCCTATATGACTGTGCTTATATCAAAGCAGAGAAAATTAAGATATAGGCCCCACAAACATTTTTATAAAGAAACAAATTGACTCCTTACCATTTCAGGCGTATTCTGTAATTTTCGGAGCTAGTATCTGTTAACAGTACTGTTGTGATGTTGGTGAAAAAATATATTATATTATATTTGCAAGGTGTCTATATGCTTGTATCCAGGTTAGTATGTGGAACACGTGTCGCCTGCATAGTATGATGGTGATATCAGCATACTGGGTAATGGACAACAGCCAGTATGTCATGTAGGCATTTAGGTGTATCAAGGAGGTTATAGGGAAGGAGTGGAAACTATGCACACAAGTTGTGCCGGACCCCCCTGATGTTAATCAGCCGTGACGATGTGTGATGGTCAAATTTAAATTATGTTAATTAAAAAAATTATCGGCTGACCATTAGAAAAAACATGATTTAAAAATATTTTAAACAAACTTATGATAAAAACGGTGGTCGGTGTACCTGTTATTGAGCTATTTTAACCACCAACCCTACTATGGTTCTCAAAACCACTTCGTAAGACGATGGATGCATAAATAAATATGTCCCATATCTTACAAATTTGTCAACCATTATCCAGATCAGATCATTGTCTAATAAAATGAATAATTTAAAATATTCAAATAACCTAATTTCCTTTAGTTACCAAAACAGTAGCATATAAGCCGTTATTTCTCCGATTTTCATGATTCAAAGAGATTAATGGCAAAATTGTGATTATGTACGAGGCAAAGTCGTGTGTCTTACGTCATTGGAAATTAGTGTGGGAGTGAAAATTAAAAGTCTTGTAAAATACGCATCCAACAGGCTGGATGGATAAAATATGCATCTTCGCGCATGCGTACTGAAGCTCGCGCGACAGGGGGATCCGGCATACCACCCCTTGATTCAGCATTGGCGCTGGGGGGACCAATGAAAAACCCATTATGTTGACCACAAAAACAAAGAAATCATTCATTGAAGATCTCACTATAGCCTGTGCCCCCCGTCTGAATTCAAGTCCCCCCTTCCATATAACCTTATTGGGTGTATGGATCTGCGGAAAAAAGCTGTTGCGTAGTTGTATAAAATGTGTGGGGAATCCCCTCCGCTGCCCGCTCATTGCCATGATCTGCTAGTAAGTCATGCACCCAGCTAACATGGGTCATTGGCCCAGCGCGGTTTTGATGTTGGGCCAGTATCTCTAGCACTTGGTCAACGCCTTATGTTGACTGAGCTGTGAATGTGTAGATACGAGTCAAACATGCATAGATTGAGTAAGCAGGTTTACAAGTGAGCTGTGTGAAGGCCATAAATTCAAGTTTGGGGGGCAAAAAAGTGGTCCGGCCATGGCCGGTATGGCCGGTACCGCTCCTACGGCCTTGCGTAGCCAGCATGCTGGCGAATATAGGCCTATATGGGGCATATTTTCAAGTAGGCTAATATAGGCCTTTGCATAAAGTCATACAAATGTTTCGTGTTTACTGGGCTATAACCCGTCTCAATGAGGAAATCATATAATACGCTTTCGGGTATAGGTATAATGATCTGAGATATTTAATGTAATGCTGTGAGGTGTGTATGGCGCTTGTAATTCACGACTCACAATGGATGGAAATAGGCCTGCACTCTAAACAATAGGCCTTTAGGTTCTTTAGAAGGAACCCGGGTTCTTTTCAACCCTTTAAGCATTAAAGCATCATTTTACATCCTTGAAAACAGACTTATTTTTCCTACAACCAAGGTTTTTAGAACGGAAATTTCCATGAGACTGGTTTACAAATACATGGCAATTTTTAAACCACATTAAATCATCTTCATTCACTACAAGTCGAGAATTGCGACAGCAATTCGCGGCTTGTAGTGGATGAAGATGACAATGTAAAGTCAGGCTTGAAAGGGCTAAAGAGCCTATGTTGTTTAGAGTGGCATACTGTGTTGTAGGCCACCCTTTCATCGCTGAGCACCACTATCGTCGTTTTTATTCTGTTTTATTAGCAGGCTATCGCTGTCCTGCCATGGGAATAAAATCAGTGTTTAAACATCAAAATTTGCAAATATCTGGTCTCAAACAAAAAACTATTTAGTAATTTTTACCCACTTAAAGTACCGAGACCGAGACCCAAAACTTTATGTGGGTACAGATTTAAAAAAGAAAACGGGTAAAGGGCCATATGACGCTTTAAATAATTATCGAAAAGGAAGGCCTTTGGAGCAGTTTTAATCCACCACAACATTTTTATATATAGGCCTATAGGCTTAATATAAAATACAGTCATAACAAAGAAACAATGTTTTGAATAAGTAGGACCCTATACACCAAATTGCTAAATTACAAAAATTAATTTGTAAAATTTATTAAGCCTATGTCAAATTATATGACTGGTAAAAAGACATTTCTGATGAAAAGCTTTTCTCCACATAACGATTAGGCGTCTGGCCTACGCTTTATACTATATATTCAAAAGGGTGCACTTTGTCCATGGTTATGGCATGAATGCAATATTAGGATCTAGGCCTACATGAAAGGATGACAAATGTTTTTTTCTATACAGTGTGACGCTAGGTTCGTCTTTATCACGCTGCTTATATCGCGTGTCTGAAATCATAACCAGAGAAAAAACTATCTGTCATAACCGCTACACATTATTACGTACATTAAGTGCAATATAAAAATCTATCTCAAGTGCGCAGGATGATTATTAAGCAGACCTGTGATGCTGGCATGATGACAAAAAAAGACAAAGCTCTCTATTTTCTGTCGCTATAATTTTAAGAATGGTTGGCAAAGCCAACGGTGATAAAAATACCTTCCTATCAAGATAGTAGGCATATAGAATATAGCAGACCATTGTTCTTGGCTATTAGTAGCCACTCTTAATAATGGGCTTGTAATATGGCTGTTAAGATGAGCTGTGCCTGTTGCCCTAGTTATTAAAGGGTGTCTGGTTAATCCTGTCCACTAATTGGAACCTGTCCACTCCCGGCTGTCCTCTTGAAGCCCGCCCTGTAACCACATCCCAGCAAACACGACACGTTGAAACAGTGATGTTTTAATGTTGGCCCAGCGTCTGCGACGCTGGGCCAACATTAAAACATCATTGTTTCAACGTGTCGTGTTTGCTGGGATATGCTTCTCCTTTTCTGCCGTGTTAAGGCAGTAACTGCTGACTTGAGAGGTGATCAGTTACTGCTGTCTGTGTATCTATCTGTGTGATCCCATGTCTTGACGACCAGAGAGCTCCAAACACGCAGCTTTATTGATCCCCACATACCAGGAAACAAAAGACGCTCATCCAATGCTGTTTGAATGCTGGGCTAGCGTTGTAGACGATGGACCAATAATTATTCGACATTGCCCGAATGTTTGGTGTGGAAATAAAATTAAATGAATGGGGTTTTAGGCCACCTTTGTGTACATATCCATAGCTAAACTGGCTAAACTGGGCCAGGAGAACCTACTGAGGATGGTGATATGAGATGACACTGCCCTCTGTTTGGTGGGGAGCAAGCCGCCCTCATCAAACACGAGACATCCACCCAATGGTGGGTCAATGTTGGGCCAGCGTCGTAGACGATGGCCTAACATTGACCCACCATTGTGTGGATGTCTCGTGTTTTGCTGGGGATCAGGTGATTTGACGGAGCTGTGCACTGCAGTGGTTCCGCCTAGCGTCGTGTGCGGAGTGTATCTTAAACACGTCATTTCGGCAAACACGACTTTCCTATGTTGAACCAACAGCGGATTATTGATGGACCATCGCAGACGGCGGGCCAACTGCAAACTAACACTTGTTTAATAATATATGTGTCTTTGCGTAGGAGATCACATGTTCTTCTGTCTATTCACTACGCGTTTTTGTTCAACTGTATTAAATCCTATGTCACACAGCCTGCAAAATGTTGGTCAGTATCTAAATTCTTTGTGTCCACCTGCTCAGTCGGCTTGAACAGCGTTGGATGATAACACATATTATGACTGATCTCTGCTAACACAACAACCACATACCAAAACTATTATTTTCAGAAAAGTGCCCCTTTTTCAATTGTGTCTCTTTATTTAAAACTCGATATATTGATACAGGTGTATCAACCCAGATTGATCTCCTGGCTGCGTGGCTATACCCGGATCTAATTGGGATTGGGGCCTATAACTCAGGGTGTAATCAGGAAACTCCGAGACAACAGGCCTATACCCCATACGCCCAGATTACTAGTATATCCCATGCACTAACACAGGATAGCATGTGGGAAATATGGTATACCTTGCATGGGAGATATAATTATGGATTACATACATTGATTTATAGACGTGGGCCTAATAGTTGATTGGTATCTCGCATAATTGGTTTTATTGTAATTTGTGACATTGTACTCTTTCATTATGGTATATTATCAGAGCGGCCAGGGGTATATATACACAGGGACATGAGACAGCCCTCCATTATCAAAAGAGTCGTAAAGGGTGGGCATGGATTTGTACAAAATTGTACAGAATTCTCACCCACGCTATTAAACTCACCCTTTTGCACTATTAGCCAATGTTGTATCAACACACACTGTCGGCATTAAAATCCAAATATAATTTCACATTAATACTTGGAATTTTTTTTTAATATCGCCGGAAATCTATCAAACCTCGTACTTTTAATCCATTATAACGATCAAATCAGTTTTGGAGAAAGCCAAAATAGGTAATGGCATCTAAACTTGGTATATTTAACAATAATTGGCTTCTAGTTCCTATGGTAATTTTGTCAAGGTACATGTAGTGGTCACCTTTACAAAATTGTCGTCAACCTGGTCAAAACGATCAAGGTACAAGTACGATAAGTGATGCAAGGATCACATGTAATAGCTGGTCGTGAACAAAACTGTCTACGTTTTTTTAATAATGTTAAATTCTAGTAGTTGTGTTAGATTTTCACAATTGTGTTTGCAGCTCTTTATTCATAAATGTTGAATACTGTTGAATGTTCTATACTGGAGACCACAAAATTTTCTATAGAGTTATTCAATTTCCCATTGTCCCGTGGAGTGATTACTGTGTATTGCAATAAGCATACGTTTTGTGTACAAGTACATTTATCAAATGTTCTTAATATTTATCTCACACATCGTTTCTTCACACTCGTCTATAACACACGCACACACAATGTTATAAACAATGGAAGTTAGTTAAGAATGCAAAGCAGCTGCTATTGTAGGACATAATATTATGATTACATAGGTCAAGCAGGAACAGGAAAGACGACTTTGATTAACAACATTTGATCTGACTTATCAAGAATGGGTAAAAATGTAGCCATGACAGCCACTACTAGTATCTGATCATGCTTGCTATTTGGTGGACAGACTATTCACTGTTGGGCAGACATGCGACGACGGGCGTTTTTCTGCACAGCATATATATAGTGTCCGAGCTTCATTATAACGACAAAGAAGTTACCAGAATATATGCGAGGAAATGTAGAACAAGTTTGAATTTGTACAAATTAAAATTCAAGAATAATTGTAGAGAAAACTATATTTGGAAATAAATTATTTGGACCAATTGACATGCACAGAACATACACTTCTAAAACCCAGATTAAAAAAAGAGACACTTCATGAAATTCAACGGAAACAAAACATCACTTCTGGTCTCGCTCACATAACAGACAATGCTTTTGTTTTCTTCAAGGCACTTGATGATTCACTGTTAAATTTAGAGACCCACGAGAATATTAATTTACATGGACAAGATATTACATCATTATAACAAGAAAAAATAAAAATAAACACTTCTCTCCATGAACTGTGACTAAACCTCTTCACCCTACAGTTAGAAACTATTGGTGATGAAAATACTGTTCAGGAACATGATCATATTATTATTTCTAGATGTGTATGGCAATGTCGTCGACAAATACTGTAATATGACTGAAGCACAATTCCGAAAATCTTATCATGCAAAACAGAGGATAGAAAAAACCGAAGCTCATAGACAAGAAGTAAAACTATCTAAAAAGAGGAAGAATGAACATAACAATTCCGATTTTAATATGCCACCCACAACATCTCTACGATCTGCTTCAGAAAACAGCAAGAAAATATAAAAGGGGTTGAAATTGACCATGAAAACCCTAGCGACTGAAGAAGATTGCATGGAGTGTCATAACTCACTTCTGACGTCTATTTCAAAAATGAACACTACCTCAAAACTTTGATAAACAAGGAGCTGTGTATACTGTTACGGCTTGAAATATAATGCGAGAAAAAAAACATGTTTAGAACTGGAGCTGAAACCAGTTATCAAATAGTTCAATGAGAGCTGGAGGTGAAGCATAAAAAGTATATAGCCGGTGAAAATATGATGAACCACATATAATTCCTAAGCCTACACGAAATAAAAAATGTGAAATACTTCAGTAGTTTAAATTACCATGTTTATTTATGTTTTTTAATTTTTCATGTTGTATTATCATGTTATTTTTAATTTACTTTCACTTATCTTCAGACACTAGTAGCAATAGTAACAATATCACCTATATATAATTATGTACTTATGTATTGTTTTAATTAATGGTAGCATGGGGTATTCAACAACTGCAGAAAATATAAAATGAAAATAATCATTCATTGCTAGCCGAGAAGCCTTTGGCACTAGCTTTCACAATGTTGACAACATGGTGGAAAAATATGCAGTTATCGGGGCCTAGTTAGTACATAATAATAATAATAATAATAATAATAATAATAATAATAATAATAATAATAATAATAATAATAATAATAATAATAATAATAATGTTTACATATGTACAAATAAAATAATGCTTTCACAATGCAAACCGATGAATAGACCTATTAATGCATTTCATAATAAATACTTCGTATCATGATATGGTGTAATGCGGCCGATCAAGGCGATCTTCATCCATATTTGTCAGAAAAGTGTACAAAATATTATTAAAACAAAACATATGCTTAGTGCAATACACTACTTTAAGAGAGCTGCAAACAAAATTGTAAAAAAATAACACAATTATTAGAATTAAATGTATATGTACACTTATTATTATTCTTTGATAATTAACATTATTAAAACAAACGTAAAGACTTTTGTCCGCGACCAGCTATTACAAGTGATCCTTGCATCACTTATCGTACTTGTACCTTGATCGTTTTGACCAGGTTGACGACAATTTTGTAAAGGTGACCACTACATGTACCTTGACAAAATTACCATACGAGCTAGAAGCCAATTAGCGTTAAATATACCAAGTTTGGATGCCATTACCTATTTTGGCTTTCTCTAAAACTGACATGATCGTTATAATGGGTTAAAAGTACGAGGTTTGATGGATTTCCGGCGATATTAAAAAAAATTCTAAGAATTAATGTGAAATTATATTTGGATTTTAATGCCGACAGCGTGTGTTGATGCAACATTGGCTAATATTGCAAAAGGGTGAGTTTAATAGCGTGGGTGAGAATTCTGTACAATTTTGTACAAATCCATGCCCACCCTTTACGACTCTTTTGACAATGGAGGGCTGTCTCATGTCCCTGTGTATATACCCCTGGCCGCTCTGATTATATACCATAATAAAAGAGTACAATGTCACAAATTACAATATAACCAATTATGCGAGATACCAATCAACTATTAGGCCCACGTCTATAAATCAATGTATGTAATCCATAATTATATCTCCCATGCAAGGTATACCATATTTCCCACATGCTATCCTGTGTTAGTGCATGGGATATACTAGTAATCTGAGCGTATGGGGTATAGGCCTATTGTCTCGGAGTTTCCTGATTACACCCTGGGTTATAGGCCCCAATCCCAATTAAATCCGGTGTCCCTGTGGGTATATACTCTGGTCTGTTATCATTTATATCAAGAAAAAATAAAATAATTATTCATTCACGGATTACAGTGAATTATAATTTTTCAATTTGCCCGTTATCTCGCATATGTTTATATACAATTGCCTATTAAACTGACAAAATGTGTTCCTTTATGATTGGGCATACTCGAGTGATTATTTTCGACTTACTCCGGGCTGTTATAATTTATATGTGGAATCGCTGGATGATAATTTTTAAATTTGACCCTTATCTCGCACAGTTATTCTGTTTTTTTTTATAGTAAATGGAGAAAAATGCGCTCACTTGTTACCTGGACTGTTATAATATTATAGTGTTTACGCACAAGCACAATCGATTAAAATTCAAGAACTTGAAGGTAATCGCACAATTAGAACATGTAGGCATTATATGGATCAATATGAGTCCAAAAATACGTATGCATTTTAAACAACTGATATTAAAGCACAGGTCCTTTCTTAGATCAATTATTCATAGACTCCTCGATATTGCCAGCTTTAAATATTATAAAATTTAATAAATTAAAAATATCCTTGTACTCAGGGAAGGATCCCTGCAGGGTCGAAAAAGGGCAGGATCACGGAAAGATAAAAATGGGATATAGTTATAAAATCAGAGGTAAGCGCCTCCGGTGTGATGATTTTTTTGCAAGTACAATACCAAATACACAATTTCTAGGTATTTAAGGAATAACAAAATGAATAAATAACTCGCATTATCATCTAATATAATTATTATATACATCAAATTATATTTTCTAAATTTCGACAGGGGCATTTATATATTAAGGGGGGGGGGGGGTCACCTTTTATTATTAGTATTAGTATTATTGAAGGCATTTATAATTGATTCTAAATCGCATAAAACCTCCTCTTGGATCTTGGATCCGCCCCCGCTTATACTATCACCTCAATTGATTAGGTAACAGCCATGGGATATTCTATGAAACTTAATAGCCTTGACCTCCAATGTTTACACCGAGGTAGCAAAACATTGTACTATAGCGGGGGTTCGTATATAACATTGCTTTCACCGAGTAGTAATTCAAAAGAATTTCCGGTGACGTCACTGCGTTTCACAGAATATTGCAGTAATAATGAAACATGACGGATTGGGCCAGGGGAGTGCTAACTGACATTCTAGAGACTGGAGCGTTGTTTAACGACAACACGGTCGTAAACAATATTCTCTTTCCAGATCCATCTGCTGTTTCTTATAAGAGTTATCTTTATATATACTTTGTGTTTCTTAATGAGGCTTTATCTTTATGAGAACTTTATCTGTGTGAAAGAGGGTTCTCCTTAGATAATGTGTCTTCCTTATTAAACCTTGAAGAAAATTGTTTGCTAAGAGTGACGTAGGCCTATACTAATTGGTTTGACTGTGGAAATTGTGAATAGTCTAAGTGTATGCACCATTTTCCCGCCAAGCTATCCCAACTTTCACTCACTTGGAGCTGTGACTCGCTCACGCGGGAATAAAGCAAATCTATCAAATTGGAGGCCACGTTTTCTTTTAATTTTTTAGCTTTTATAGTTGATAACAAAAAAGTTGAGCACGATTATAGTCGTACATAGTACTTAAAGGGTTAAAATTAAAATATAGAAATTATTACATGGTCAAGTAAACACATAGCTGGTGATTATATGAGAAAAAGTTCTTACATGAATGAAAACTTCGTAATGATAGTTCACTGATATGTTGTAATTTCATTGCAAAATTTTAATTTTAGAAGGTGGTAGGTGGTGTGCATTTGTAGCCCATGAGGATATGGTAGAACATAAAAGCGCTTTTGATGAGCAGGGAGGTGGGTTTTAAGAGTAATGTTTCATAAACGCGCACTTTTACTGATTTTTTTTAAATAACTAAGTACAGAAACAGTCGAATCTAAATACGTTATGGGATTTGTAGGGCTATTCAATCAATCAATTTATTCCATACAATGCAGTACATCGTTTTGGTATACACAGAAAACAATAATATATTAAGAAAAATACATAACATACATGATATATATTATATACACACATAATAATGCATGGTGTGGCTGACGTCTATGTGTATGGATCACAACGAGAGAAGATAAAACCTGTTATTAGTTTTGATATAGTTTTTCTTTTCTCAGTGTCATAGCGCGTCTGATAAAGATGGCAAGGTTTTCTAATTTCACTGTATCTGAAGTTTTAAATCAAATCAAATCAAATCAAATTTATTTGCACAACAATTAACATTGTATCGGCAAAGTCACATACATTTACATGTACTAAAAACATATTATATAATCATATTACAAATACATGATTATATAAAATAAAATAAAGTATCCTTTAAAAAAGTCTGTATAAATTTAGATGTACTAAAAACATATTATATAGACACATTACAAATACATGGTTATATAAAATAAAATATTATTCAAAGAAGTCCGTCCCACGATATGGATCACATCACTTTTGTCAATGAATCTTTCCTATGTTGGAGGGCGCGCGAAATGTAGAGTCCTAAATTGTACAATAATGTTTTATTTTCTGAATTAAATAGGGCTATAAATTTGTCACTAGGGGGTATATTTGGGTTTGAAAAAATTAATTCGTTCCGTATGTCATCGTACATAGGGCATTCTATTACGAAATGGATTTCATCTTCTACTTTTGTCCTACATTGATGACAGTACCGTTCACAAGCTGGTGTAGGTTTGGGGCGCGTTCTTCTTCCCCTTTCGATCTCTAGGTCGTGTGAGCTTAATCTTATTTGAGCTATTGAACGTTTAATGGAAGGTGGAAAGTTATACTGCATGTAAGGTTCCATTACATAGTTATTCTTTATTTTTCCATATGTCCTTAATTTGTTGCCCCCATTACCTGAGCTACCCGTATCTTTGTTTAATAATTCGTTGAAGGATGTTTTATATTGAGACTCTAAACTCTTTTTTAACAGTTTCAAGAGATGGATTTCGTCGGGTACAGCCTGTTTTTCCCAGTAATGTAATAAATTACAGCGTTTTAAGGTTGATTTCACAAACGTAACCCAATTTTTTTCACCTTTCAAGTCCAAATAACATTCTTCTTTATAGGCTCTATATGATAATTTATCAGGGGATTTAAGAATTTGTATCCAGAATTTTATACTTAGAGTTATGACGTTAATGTACAGAGGGAAACGCCCCAGTTCTGCTCTAGCAGCTACGTTACTTGTATGTTTGCGAACGCCAAGAATATATTTACATTGTTTATTTTGTATTTGCTCAAATGGCAATCGATCTAATTTATTAATGTATTTTGATTCATATGGCAGTAATTCCTGGGCCCACACTTGACTCCCGTAGAGGAGGATTGGTTTAACCATGCTGTCGAATAGTTTTAGAGAGACAATAGGGTCGATTATATTTTGAGATTTTAATATTGAGCTAATTTTAAAGGCGGCCCTCATTGCCTTAGTTTTCAGGTTATTCATTGCGGCGGAAAATTTACCGTTTGCTGTTATTAAAATACCAAGATACGTGAAAGAATTTACAATTTCAATCTCGTTTTCTCCTATATAAAACTTCACATTCTCATCTTTAGAGCCCGTCTTAAACACTATTATTTTTGTTTTTTGTATATTAATTTCTAAAGCCCATTGATTAGTATACGCGTTTAATCTATGTAATGCGTTTTGAAGTCCCAGGGCATTGTTTGATATAATCAATAGATCATCGGCATATATAAGACAGTTCATTTGAATATCATCTAAGGATACCGCAGCACATTGAACAGGACAGAATATACCAGTAACATCATCAATAAACGTATTAAAGAGAATTGGACTCAAACTGTCCCCTTGTTTTATACCGGTGCTTGTTGTGAACATTTCAGCTAGGCCATTTGCTAACTTAACACATGATTTCGTTTCGGAATACATATTCTTCACCACATTATAGAATAGGCCCCCTATACCCAGCTTACGTAATTTCCAAAACATTGCTTCCCTCCACACTCCATCAAATGCTTTGCGGAAGTCAATAAGGCAACAGAATAATTTGGATTTCAGTCGTTTCACATATTTTGTGATTGGAGTCTTCAAGGTAAATATATGATCATTAGTCCCGTGGTTTTTTCTGAACGCTGCTTGGAATGGCGAAAGTTTAGAACTTTCTGCGAGAAAGTTTTGCAGTCTTTCAGCAAGAAGACCTGTGAACACTTTTCCCAGGCAGCTGGTCAGACTGATTCCTCTATAGTTGTCGCAGTTTAATGGATCGCCCTTTTTGTACAATGGTACTTGGAATGTAGTATTCCACTTAGAAGGGAATATTCCTGATTTTAGAACTATGTTGAACAATTTTGCAATCGCTGGGACTAATAGCTCAAGACTAAATTTTAACATTTCATTTATAACCATATCGTTCCCCGCTGATTTACCATTCTTCAGTTTTTTTACAGTTCTCTTTACTTCATTTATAGTTATTGGTTTATCAAGAGTGTCATGACTGTCTGAGCTTAGATTACTTTCCGATTTAATTAAATTATGTATAATGTCTTGACGCTCCTGGTTCAGTTGGATTTCCCTAGACCCTACGGATTTAAAGTGTTCATACCACTCGTCAGAAGGTATGTTGCTATTGTTGTTATTTGTGCCATTGTTCTCGATGTTTTTCAGAGATTCAAGCGTTTTCCAGAAATCTGACGGACTTTGTTCCGCCATTTTCACTAGTTTATCTACTAAATTGTCGCGGTATGTCTGTTTTTTTCTTCTCAGCAATTTTTTGTATCTTCGGCAACAATTCAAATACTGTTGCTGAAATTGCACATTGAACGGACTCACTACCATTTTACGTTTTAATGAGCGCATTTCTCTCCTGATCAAAGTACACTCATAATCATACCACTTATTATTATTTCTAGTTTTCTGTTTCGGATTTGGTTTTCTTGATTTGTGTTTCTTTACATGGAATGTTTTATTACCAGCTTTGACAATTATTTCAGTGAAATCTTTTACTGCTACATTAACACCGTCTGTTATGTCACTATAGTCTTTGGTCAAAAAAGTGATCATCGAATTTTGTGAGTCGTCCTCAAGAAGAGCCGAATTGTAATTTTCTTGTTGATCAATAGAAGCAGTGAATTTGTCATAATGCGGTTTCATTTGTATGCTATTGCTTTTTGCTGCTACAGTGAGATTCGCATTGTCTGAAAATCGCATACATGTATCAATAAGGCAATGGTCGGAAAGGTGTTGTAGTGGGTTTACGTGGATATACTCAACCCTATCAAAGATATTATTGTTGCTGATGATGTAATCTACAGTACTAGATCCCTGCTTACTAATATATGTGAAATATCCCATTGAGTCACCCAAAAATCTACCATTAAGAATTACATGCTCAGTGGCTTGGCATACGTCAATAAGGAGTTTACCGTATTGATTTACACAAATGTCACAGTTCTGTCTATCTATGATATCCCTAGTAACATAGTCAGGCTGAACATCAGTGTCTACAATAGTGTCACATATAGTTCCGGTACGTGCGTTCATATCGCCCATTAAAATTGTATCGCCTTTAGATTGATATAAAGATATTTCCGTCTCTAAAATATCAAACACAGAATGGTCCCCAGGGGGTATGTCCGGTCGAGCATAAATTACAAAAATGTACAGATCCTTGGAGTGGCCAACCGCGGCACCCTTCACACGAACTATCATAAGATCCTCGTGATCGCAAGGTATAGTTTCTATATGATTTTTGTATTTAGTCTTATAGTAGAATATGATACCACCATGAGGTCGACCTCGTTTTTTAAGTTTTTGTCTGTGTTTATGAAGAGATCCATACCCTGGGACAGAAATATCAGAATTTTTGTGAGTCCACGTTTCTATCAAAGCAATAAAATCTCTACAGCTAATAATGTCTATTATTTCATCATTCTGGATTTTCTTGCCTTGTTTACCAAGACCATGGATATTCCACGTATTTTTGTCAAATAAAGAGGTTGATAAAGTATGCATCGGGATTTTGGTGCCGACGAGGCAAGTATTCATTTCTGAGTGATTCGTAGATAGGGCAGTCGCTAATAAAATGAACTTCATCTTCCACCATAGTTTTGCAGTTTCGGCAAAAACGCTCATTTGCAGGGACTGATTTCGGCTTGTTTTTTCTACCCCGTTCAATTTCTAAGTTGTGTGCGCTAACACGAATCTCTGCCATGGTTTTTTTAGAATGTTGTTCTAAATCTAAATTTAAATAATTTTCCATTTTATATTCATGTTTTAATTTAGCATACGTTCTAAGCTTATTACCCCCAGTTTTAGTTACACCTGTGTCTGAATTAATAGAAGTGAAAAATAAGTTTTCATATTTATCATTAATAAATAAGTTTTCATAGTTATTATTTTTCAACTAACAAACGTGAAATATTTAGCAATAATATGTTAAATGCGCTAAAAAACATAATATTATTTAAGGTATTATTCTAGACGATTTTCAAAAAGTGTCAAATATAAAAGAGCTATATTAGTTATTTTTTTATGAAGTATTTATGTTTTTAACCTAGATCTAATTTTATAACGATACTATAGTCGGATCCACATCATATGTGGTGAATGATTTTTTGCTGATTTCTCGGCCAATTCCCAACCAATTGTCATAAAATGCAGCGGGCACTGTTTTCTAGCAATGGGACGACTACCCTGAAAATTTCTTAGAAAAATATTTCATAGTTTAAAAGTTTTTCAACTATTATTTAACCATTTAACATGAAGTAAATAAATAAAAATGCCGCTCTCTATAAAGTCATTAGCTTCGTCTGAAAATTTCATCACATGTCAAATAATCTAACTTCTAAAATACTTATCAAAACTTCCGGTAGTCGCGACATAGATGGACAATGGTGTGTGTATAGATTTCATGAAGATTTGTTGGGGATTGACTTTCACCCTGGTTGATGAATTTATGAGATATAACTTTTGCCTTTGTAAAAATATCGTGACTGAGAACGTCAAAAAGTTGTGACGATAATTATACAGATGATTTTCTCTAAATTATGTTTGTGTTAATTTGTGTTTCTATTTTACATGTTTTAGTTAAGAAAATTACCCCTTTAACCGCCGGTGTCGCATATATTCGGGTTATCATTTTTTATTAGCACATCAGGTACCACCTTTTAACCACGTTAAAGATAAAATATGACATCAATCAGCAATATTTGAAAACAGTTCACCTCCATTTTGACAAATCAGAACAATTTTCACTCACTTGAAGTTGTGGATCGCGTCAGCGAGACACAACTTCAAGTGGGTGAAAATTCCGATGAAATAATTTTGCGGTTAAAGGGTTATTACACCATCCATTGATGAACATTTTCTTATTCATTTAATGTAGTCGAGATCGTTCGCTATGCTCAAGGGGTCGGTGGAACACGTTTATTGATACACATGGGAAATATATATTTTGACAATTAAAATATCTAAATAAAGTGTACACTGGAAATGCCAGTGCAGGGGTTTTATTTTGTGACGAGCACTGTAATTAATTCAATTTGATAAACTTATTGTAGTTTTTGGTCATTCTCTGGCACCGTATTAATTATTTATTTTCGATACTATACATAACTGTTTTTAAACTCTTTTGTAATATAAGCGTTATATAACAAAATAAACTATAACCATAATTATGTTATATTTGCATGTTATATTTCTAAACTTGAAGTTGTGGGTCGTCGTATTAAGACAATTTCAAGTGGGTGGAAACTACTTATATCTGTTCAATTTGAGACGGAACATTTGCAAATTTTAATTTTTAACACCAATTTCATATACCCAATAACTGTGATCATCGATTAGTATCTGCTTACTTGTAAAGTAAGCAGATACTGCCTTTCGGCTTTGCACGGCAGAGTAGGCCTATATATATATATTTAAATTAAGCCCTTTAAGCTTTTTCGTCGCTTTTATGTGCCACATGTTATCATCATTTACATTTTCAAAATATCCAGTGTTTCATCATGGCAATGCCACAAAACATGATTTTTATTTTGTATGCGATAACATGTATAATTATTTTCATATGATTTTACATAGGCTATGTAACCAAATAAGCTGAAATTCATACATGTGCATGTGTTAGGGGAGCTAAACAGGGTAGATCGATGTGTTTTCTAATACGCAGCGGGTATTTATTTGCACACGTCTTCATTTAACCCTTTAACCGCCGGTGCCGCATATTTTCGGGTTTTCATTTTTTTATAAGCACATTAAGTACCACCTTTTAAACATGTTAAAGATAAAATGTGACATCAATCAGCAATATTTGAAAACAATTGACCTCCATTTTGTCAAATCTGAATAATTTTCACTCACTTGAAGTTGTGGATCGCGTCAGCGAGACACAACTTCAACATGTTCAAGTGGGTGAAAATTCAGATTGAATAATTTGGCGGTTAAAGGGTTAACTGGACGTCGTTGTGAGCAGATGATCTTCAAGATACAAATAGAGCTATAAGAAATATTTGACACAACAATTATTATGACACAAGCCTTACACATAATTACTATATAGGGCATATCTCACAGCTGGTGGCCTACATGATCAGATGATAGCGATCAACATTGATCTTAATACAGGTTTCCTGATCCTGAAAACAGATAGACTATTATAATGTATTTTTGCTTATTTGGTATACATATATGTATGTTTGTTTTTGTTGTGTGACAAATAAAATGTTCTGAGTCTGACAGTATATATACCATTTTTAGTGATGGCTTTTATTTTCACTTCATAAAAAAATAATGTAATTATATGATGTAATTATAAATTTTAGTAGGCCTATACTCTGCAGTATAGGCCTTGATCTTGACAAATATATTTATATTGTGCGCAGCATTCATACAAGGAACAACACAATTATACAAAAATAACGTACATTTTTTGCAAATATTTATCTGTAAACAATGATATTAAAGTTAATTATACCAACAATTAAAGTTATATATTATTCTCGAATTAAGACAAATATTGTTTAATAAAAGCATAACAGCAAGGGTGCGCAATTTATTTTGATATACACATGACTGAACGTAATAGATTATTGTATTGTCCTTAATGATCAAAATAAGATTATTGTCTCGAATAAAACATATGACAATGACTGAATATTTACAATAAATCAATTTTAAATATTTTAACAAAACACATACAGCTCTCCTGACACGATGTATGGATTTCTGCTCATTTTTTTAATAAACCCTTCACCGTTTATCTTATCTAAATTTTCACCCACTTCAAGATGTGTCTCGCTACCGCGACACACAACTTGGAGTGGGTAAAAATTACTTATATTTTATTAATCTGAAACCATTCATTTTAAGAGTTCCAGTTTGAAAGAAAACGCGTTTTTGAGTGTGCATATTTAGAAAAGGTCGCAGTTTTTTTTAGCCCTCGGCCAAATTTTATGAAGGCTATTTACGTCTGTCCTTCTGCCTATCTCTGTCCGCCTTCCCATGTAAGCGTTTGACTCACAGCATGTTTTTATTCGATTGTTTTGAAAATTGGCTCATACAAATCCGCCGGACGAGCTCGAAAATGGCGAGGATCAATTTCAAAATGGCCGCCGCTCGAACACAAGCAGCCTTTCTTCGTAAGCGCAATTGACTTTCAGGATTTTATTCGATTCTTTTTAGAATTTGCCCATGATTGTGTTCCCATACAAACTCGAGTTGGAAAAGGGGGCACTGATGAAATTCAAAATGACCCAAACGACTTTTCCTTGTCAGCGGGCCAGAATTGACTAGCGGATTTTGACTCCAATGTCTTGTAAATTGACACACATGCTCACCCTAGTAACTCGCCGGACTAATTAAAAATAACACGGGTCAGATTCGAAATGACCGCCACTCAGACATTTTTTTAATTTTTCTTTGTAAGTATGCTTTCCAATAAATAAACGAGTTCTTGTTATTCCCATTTCTGAGTGCCTATTTTTGCTGACTAATATATAACTAATTTGAACAATGGGTGTACAGAAGCAGACGCTCTTTCTGGCCCTGATGACAGCTATCAATTTTTCTGGCTATTATAGCCAATTTATCATTCGCTTATTCGACAGTGGGGTTGCTTGTTATTTTTTCGTATGTTTAAATTACTATAATACGAATAACGTGTATTCTTTCACCACCCTTGCCGGTGCTGGCCAACATTCATTCAATAGGGTAGGGCGGGGTAATAGGCCCCCCTGGGTAATAAGCCCCCCTTTCTATCTGTGACGCAATCGATAATTTACATCAAAATGCACAATTTATCAGTTATGCAGTGACACTTAGTGCCTATGCACTCATAGTTGTGACTTTTAAAAGTTTAAGGGGGGCAGGGCGAGTACTTTTCGTTTTTATGTTTTTTTCTTATAAAAAAATGTGTTCAGAATCCTAAAAATATTTTGGCAATATATATCTTAAATATCTCACACACAGAAAAAATAAATAGTTAGAATAGTTGTACATTTCACAAAACTGGATATTAGTGGGCGATAATAACCCAATTACTCTATGCAGAGGTCACACAATTTACAGTCATGTGGGGTAATAGGCCCCCGCAAGGTTGGGGTAAAAAGCCCCCGGGGGCCTATTACCCCACAGGCCTACATGTGTATATTCTAACTATTCTTATTATTGTCCTTCGTCTGTTTTCCACCTTCCCAAAAACAAAGTAGCCTACTTATATAGAGCATCTAAGTTATTTTATGAAACATATACACACGCTACATGACTTAATGAACCCCGTGAGTAAAGCTAAGAGGACGAAGGGAAGAAGAGGAGGAAAACACGAAGAAGAAGAGGGAGATAAAAAGGAAGGAAAGGAGAGGAAGAAGTGGAAGAAAAGAAGCATAGGAGATTGAGGAGGAAGACAAAGAGGAGACGGATGAGTCCCCCTGCATGGGCGGATCTAGCTTTTCATTTACCGTGGGGGGGGGGGGGTAAAAATTGACAAATTAATATTTCACTGTTTAAGGGGGTCGGGCGGCTGCCCCCGGTGATTTGTTTTATTTTCAAAAGGCTTTATCTTGCAATTTAAGGCATACTGGAACGGCTTGTCTTTCAGTATATCGCCAGTTCATAAGGAAACCCGTCATAAAGATGATGATTTTTTTCCAAGGGTGGTTTAGCCACTCCGGCCCTTCCCTTGGATCCACCCCTGCTCATCTACCTTCACCTCCAGCTTTCCTCCCTTCTCTACTTTTTCTTCTCCCACTCTTCTTTGTTCTCTTATCTTCCTTCTTCCCTTCCTCTTCTTTGTTCTTATTTTCCCCTTTCCCCATTCTTCTCCTTACCGTCTTCGTCCTTCTTTTCTTCCTCCTCATTTTCCTCCCGTCCTTTTCCTCCTAGTTTTCTCATCCCCTGTCTTCACGTCCTTTATTTTCCTTCCTTTTTCGTCAGCCTTCTCCACTTCTTCGTCTTCCTCCACCTTTTACGCCTTTCTCTTCCTCGTTTTTCTCATCATCTTCGTCTTTTTTCTAATTCCGTCTCTTTTTCCTCCTGCTCTTCCCTCTCCCCACCCCACCCTCCTCCTCCATCACCACCCTTTTCCTCTTCCATCTTCTCCTTGTCATCTTCGTCCTCATCTTCATAATTTATTGTCATTCTCCTCCTCCTTGTTCACCGTATCACCGTATTTTTCTCCTACACTTACTCCTTTTCCTCTTCCTCTCTCTTTGTCTTTCTTCTATCCCTTTTTTTCTTTCTTTCTTTTACCTGTTTGTTTTTTTTCAACTTCGTCTTTTCTTGTTTTTCTTCTTCTTGTTTACTCCTTCTCCATCTCTCCATTCTCTATCTCCTCCATCTCCTTTTGCTGCCCCTTCTATTTTTCTTTCTCGTCGGTATCATCCCCTTTCTCTTCTCGTTCCTCTTCCTTCACGGCCTCCTTCGCCCTCCTCTACTTCCTCTTCAATCATCATCATAATTGTCATCATCATTAGTTTCCTCTTCCATCTTCACCACCTCATCTCCTTCCTCCTCTCCCTTCTCTACATTCTCCTCCTCCTTGTTCTTCTCCTCATCTTCGTCTTTTTTCCTTTTCGCTTTCTTTTTTTGCTCTGATCTTCATTCTTCTCTTTCTTCATCTCTCTTTCCTTCGTCATTTTCTTCCTCTCCGAATTTATTAGCCTCTGCTTTCCGATTCTCTCGTCACCTTTCTCCTGCTTTACATAATTGTACTTTTCGGGGGAGGTCGGGGACATTTTTGTTTTTCAAAGGATTTCTATTGCAATCTAAGGCATATTGGAAACTGTTTTTTTTAATATATTGCCACTTCATAAGGAAACCCCTACAACGATTTTTTTCCGAGGGGGTGGGGGTATCACGTGATATTCTATCATGCAGGACACCTTCCATCATGCAGAACACTGAACTGACCTTTAATCATATCAATAAAGAATCAATAAATATCACGTGATATTCTACTCTTCATCTTCTCATTTATGGGTGGCCTCCATGCTAGGGATCTTGTGGTTTTAATGGATGCCTCCCAAACCAACCTGTACAAATAAATTTGTTTCATTCATTTTTTATTTATCATGGTTGAATAAACAATTCTTCCTCTTGCGTTTCACTCTTTCTTCTCGCCGTCCTCCTCCACCTCCTATCTTCCTCTCCGTTCTATTTTCCTTCCCTTTCTGTCTCGTCTTCTCTTTTCTCTTCTGCCTCATACATTGTCTACCTCCTTTTTTCTTCTGCTATAATACTTCTCTGTCCTCCTTCTCGTCCAGCTCATTCTGCTCCACCTTCCCAATTTATTTTCTCCTCCCTCCTCCTTTCTTGTTCTATTCCTCCTAATCCTCCACCTCGTTTTCTTGATTATCCTCTCTTTTTTAATCCTCTTCTTATTATGTCACCCAAATTATGTCACTCAACACAGTAAAATATGGCGGCCATCTTAAAGTTGGCCGCCATATTTTAATTATGTCCATTGTCACTTAACACAGTAAAATATGGCGGCCATCTTTGAAATTGGCTAAAATGAACCTCAGATGACACCAAGTGGTCCATCATTATCATGAGGATTTGGTGCATCACACTCACAATTTTGAAGTGACACAATACACAGATACATGCATTAAAACATTTTTAGCTTTGATGTGTCATTTTGTTCACGTGATATTGTACGACCTTCTATCATGCAGGACACTGAAGTGACCTTTAATCATATCAAACGGAAATTGTCCATAAAACATCCCATTCGATTAAATATCTTCAAAGTACATAAAATCCACACCGAAATCCTAAAAATCGACTTATTGGGGTTAAATCAAATCATGACAATTATGCCACCTAAAACGGTAAAATATGCTGATGGCGGCCATCTTGAAAAAGGCAAATTTGTATCCCTTGAGACATTTTACACCGGTCATATCTGAATTGTCAAAATATACATCTTAGTAGTGGTAAAACTGATTTTCGAATTTAGTCTTAGCGAAGGTTTACGGGGACCTATTTTATCAACAGGACAAAAATGTAAAACTGTCACAACTAGTGTATGTATCTAGGTCTCCTATACAATATCAACCATTTGAAATGCTTTGATAATTTCAATAATTTAGTCATTCTTTACATATTATATCATTTTTTACATTTCATTAGAGGGCCTGCTTGACGTCATCATCAAATGCGATGGTTCCCCTGCACAAAGGACCTAAAAAGAAAACAATATTTTTGTTAAATATGCAGTGGGGTAATAAGCCCCCTGGGGGCGTATTACCCCAGCCCTGGAGGCGTATTACCCCAGCCATGGGGGCGTATTACCCAAGCCTTGGGTAATACGCCCCCCTTTGTGATTTTTTTCTTAAACAATTTTATTCTATTCTAAGAGGAGTAATTAAAGTAATTTGTGTTGTCACCTATAACCCTTACTATTCAACATATAGAGGAAACGTTGATGGGTTAACACCATCAAATGCTGGTCAAATAGGAGGAAAAGTGCTTAAGGGGGGCGTATTACCCCACTTTACCCTACTTGCCTACGAAGTACCTCGTAGGGCCTACAGAGGATCCACCAAATTCCGGTTCAATGTTTGGCCAGCGTCGCAGCCCATTGCTGGTTCAATGACAGGCAATCGTCCACGACGCTGGCCCAACACTAATCCATCACTGGGTCTACTATGTACTTTGCGCAAACACGTGACATTCACCCAATGCTGTTTCAATGTCGACCCACAGTCTTCGACGCTTGCCTGATATTGAAACAGCATTGATTGATTGTATCTTGTTTTCTGACTGCTGCATTGTTATGTGTGTGAGGCTTTCCATCCTGGCGTCAGAAACACCAGATATCACGATACATTGGCCCAATACTGATGTGATGCTGGGCCACCGTCTGCGACGCTGGGCCAACATTATTCAAACCAAAAGCCTTTAAGCTCTAATCACTATATATAATCGTGAATGTATTTTTTCTGAACACTTTTTAAAGACGAAAGTACTTAACCGAGGGACCTCAAACGTTATGTTCAAAAGGACTGGTGTAGAGAAATGTCAACCGTTTCCCAGCACCCCTCTTTTCAAAAAATAGGACACAAACTCATGCAAAATAGGCCTAAACTTAATTTAGCTCCTGTCCTACGGCCGGGCGTAATTATACCCAAATGGAGGATGTACCAGTAACCCTAGTATGTTAAACGGGTCAGTTCTTAGCAGCACTGTTGACATGCTGCGCAACATACTTGAGCATAAACACCACCTAGTGAGTGTATAGACTTCTTTTCAACTCTAGACGCCACACGTCAAGTGAACTCTTTAAATGATAGCGCCACCTGGTGAGTGTACAATAACTACACTTGCCCGATGAATTTGGCTACCCAGAAGGGGACGTCCTTATATTCCGAAGGTTTGATAGTCCGAAGGTTCGATACTCCGAAGGTTTTTACTTTCCAAAGGCTCGATGGTCCGAAAGTTCGATAGTCCGAAGGTTTGATGGTCTTCGGTGTCGCATGTTCGACCAAATGTTCGACCATGTGGACACGAAATTTTTTCGTGTCCTTACTTTCTAGTATTGATTTTCAATGTTACGATCATTATTGTCCTATGTTACGACCACTTTCGTGTCTCACAATGTTTTGTGATCATAATTTTTCACTGGTTTGTAGGTTTAATCTTCAATTTTCACATAACTATATAAATATAGATACAGACAAGATCCAACATTGATTCTGCTATTTTGTACAGTCATTGTGAGATAAAAACACTATATATGAGCGGTCGAACGGTCGCACATTTTACCATATTTTCATCCCCTATACAAATACCTTTTTCTTCCTGTTCCATATTGTTTTGTATACAATTATGTAAAACACATACAACCCGTGTACACATGGATGTATACACGTGCACCAATTTGGACACTAAATGGCGACTATTGTTCAAGAAAATTACATCAAAATAAAATGCATGTAGAACACGAAAATTTAATGTTTAGTAAAAGTGGTAATTAAACCCTTTGACTTGGTTTTCATTCGTTTTCAACTATTATTTCTGCATCTGCATCATATTATTTGGCTTTTTAGTTTACTTTTCAAGCGATTGTGTTAAAACTAATGACATGATTTAGTAGTGGCTGTCAATATAACACGAAATGTTACGACCACCATAGCCTAATATGTTTCATAAAAAAGGCTCTAATTAGCCTATTATAATTTAGCTGGTAATATATGTTTTTTATCTATCTATGTCTAGTGATAAACATTTTTTCTGGGTACGGTTTGAAATGTCCCTTTTATTTGCATCAAATAATGCATCAAAAAAAAGTAAAATTTGTCATAAATATTAGATTAAATGATCATATTCAGATTTAAAAGCTCTTCCAGCTTCTTTAGTTTCTTCAGAACTGAAAAATACGAAAATATTCCCAAGTTTGCATGGAGTAGTATCATTTTTGTCTATTTAAAAAAATACCCCATTTTCGACGCACCTTTTGAGAATAGCCCATATTATATCGAATGGTCCGGCTCCCGGTACCAAGAGCTGCGCTCTTAATCTATTTAGTGAAATTATCAAAATTCATAAGATAGTGATGGAAACTGATTAGAAGATATAAATTATGTATGGCAATCTTAAACTATCAGGGTTTCGTATTCCATGGTGTTTTCGTATTTCGTGGTGTTTTCCATTACATTTGTGCATATTCCATCATTTATTAATACCATTTCAAGTATATTTAGGCCTGTATCACAAGTAAAAAAACCGACAAATTTATAGGGCCTAGGGGCCTTTTTGATGGCATGTCGCATGTAGGCCTATCTGACATAGGGCCTATGCAAATATGACTTGGCCCCCTAATGATAAAACAAATGACTTTATTGTCTAAAATCTTAAGGGTATTTTTAAATTTCAAAAAGGGCCTAATTATTAATAATATTTGCAAGAACACACCTTAGCAATTTATTAGGACAGGTAGGCTTATAGATAGTTTATAAGCGAATCGGTATAATTTATAGGCCTATAGATTCATTCATTTGAAGCTGGCAATTGCGTTAAAATAACCGAGGCTAAAGATTTGACTTCAAAAAGGCAGTGAAACGCACACGTAGGCCTAGGCCTATAGCCTACAAATTGGCTATATAATACGGACGCAGAATTGACAGGCTTTCGGACTGTCGAACTTTCGGACTATCGAACCTTCGGACTACTGAACCTTCGGACTACTGAACCTTCGGACTAGCGAACCTTCGGACTAGTGAACCTTTGGACTATCGAACCTTCGGAATATAGACATATAGCCTACCGTAAAACGGGGTGACTTGGGACGATTTCAACTGTTTTTCATATCCACACTAAAGACATTTCCCAATATGACTGTATAAATGATTTTAGCTCAAAATATATAATCACTGGAATCGTTAAATATAAGTTTTTGTTTAGTTATGTTGTTCGAACACAATGTTTTTTTAATAATTTAAAGTGTCCCAAGTCACCCCGCAAATGGGGTGACTTGGGACATATGTAATGTATTTTTAAAATTAACAGTTCTCATTGAGATTGTCTCCATTATATATCTATTTGAAGTATAATGAGTATAAAAAAAGCTAAATTTATTATTTAGTGCTGAATTTAAAGTCTAACCCACGCTCTCTATTTAGAATTAATGATTAAAAATAGACCAGTTTTACAGGTGTGATTTGACGTCAGAATGCGCTTTTTTAAGATGTTTTGTGCCAAGTCACCCCACTTCAAAAATGTATTTGTTTGAAATTCATGGATTGTGACTTTACAGGAAAAGTCTATGTTTGATATTATTTTTATTCTTAACATAACATTTTTGAAACCTATGGCTATTTCACGTCTAAAATATAATTGAGTCATCAAATTATAATGGTACCCACAAGTCAAAAGTAGAAGTAACTTCAGGAATGTCCATAAAATTGCACTCACCTGAAAATGCTCACTACCTTCAAATGGTAGAAGTCTTCCCGATAAACATAATGCAGTTGGCACATCAACAATATTCTGTCTTTGTTATTATAAAAATATAACTCCTAATATAAAAATTGTCATTATAGTCATATTTTAAAATAATATTTTAATGATTTGTCCCAAGTCACCCCATCGTCCCAAGTCACCCCATTTTACGGTATACCTTTTTTATTTCTTTTATAAATAATAAAATGTTGAGTAGGCCTAAGCCCACCCTTTTTAAAAATTCCCCGCAACCTTTAAATGTGAGAATAATATAACATATGCTGATAAAGGCTATCGCGGCTCTGAATCGGTTTCCAGGGTGTGAGAAACCTACATGTAGACATCAAAAACACATTTGGAAGCAAACTTATGGCACGTTGCTATGCAATGACGGCCGTCTGGATTTTGCCTTCTAGCGGCAAACGCGTAAGGAGAAATTCAAGGATTTTTTAGTAGGCCTAAGTTGCGCAGGTGGGGTTCAAGATGCAATCCTCCAATTTTTATCTATCTCTTATTTTTTCCAAGCAAAACAATAAAACTAATTATGAATTAATAAAAACACCTTGCATAATCACAAAAAGGGGGTAGATCCTGGGAGGGAGGGGTGAATTGTGGGAGCCGCAGTAATCTACCCGGGATAATTGGATCAACCCCGTCGTAGATTCTTGAGCGTCCATAATCTACCCGGTGTAACACCCCAGATTATACCCCCCTTGAAACTATACCCGGGTAGATTCTGGGATCTCCCAGAATCTACCCCGGGGTAGATCCTGAGGGCTCCCAGATTCTACCCCTCTCTCCCAGGATCTACCCCCCCCCCTTTCGTTATTTGCTGAAGAGTGTCTTCGGATCCCAGAATCTACCGCTCCCTCCCAGAATATACTCCCCTTTTCAACAAATTTATATGTGCGACCCTCCCAGAATCTACCCCTCCCTCCCAGAATAGGCCTATACCCCCCTTTGCAACAAAATATATGTGCAACCCTCTCAGAATCTACCCCCACCTCCCAGAATATACCCCCCTTTTCAACAAATTTATATGTGCGACCCTCCCAGAATCTACCCCTCCCTCCCACAATATACCCCCCTTTTTAACAAATGTGTATGTGCGACCCGATCAGAAGATATCTCTCCCTCCTAGAATATACCCCTCTTTTCAACAGCTATATTATTATGCGGCGCTCCCAGAATCTATACCTCCCTCCCAGAATATATCCCCTTTTCAACAAATGTATAGGCCTATGTGCGACTCTCCCAGAATCTACCCCTCCCTCCTAGTGTCCTAGTGTATACGGCACCTGGAAGTCCCAGGCGGTCACCCATCCAATTATGAACGGGCGCGACGTCACTGAAGTTAAGCAACGTCGCGCCCGGTTCATAATTAGATGGGTGACCGCCTGGGACTGCCAGGTGCCGTATACACTAGGACATCGTGCAGCGATGTCGTGTTGTGGGGCTCAGAGAACCACGTAAATCAGCTGGCTCGTCTGACTTTGAGTTGGACGTAAAATAACCTCAATGGACGTGGGCGCAGTTTCTATCCGACGAGACCACAGAACTTGGCATGCACATAAGGCTATGAATGAATATCACGAATGATAACAGGCCTTGCTAAGTTATTCCCGCGGCGTGATAGCACAATAGTGCGTAGTGCCACGTAATATACAGATACAGAAACAGATACAGAATATACCCTCCTTTCAACAACCATATGTGACACTCGCAGAAACTACCACTGCCTCCGAGAATGCACCCCCCTTTTTACAACTATATATATGACCCCTCCTCTCAGAATATACCCCTCCTCCCCTTTCTACAACTATATGATATTCCGCCAAGAATCTACCCCTAAGTCTCTGAATATACCCCCTTATCTAAAAACTACATGTAATTGTGAGAGAAACTAGGGGGGTATAGTCTTTGAGGGAGGGTAGATTCTGTGAGGGGAGCATAATATTATAGTTGTTGAAAAGGGGGTATATTCTGGGAGATAGGGGTAGATTCTGGGAGGGTCGCACATATACATTAAATGATAAGAGGGTATATTCTGGGATGGGGGGTGGGATAGATTCTGAGAGGGACACACATAATACTTGAATATTCTTGAAGGGTCACATACAGTTGTTGAAAAGGGGGGTATAATCTGGGAGGGGTAGATTCTGGGATGGTAGCACATATGCATTTGTGGAAAAAGGGGGTATATTTTAAGAAGGAGGGGTACATTCTGGGTGCGTCGCAAATTCTTGTTGAAAAAGGGGGTATATTCCGGGAGGGAGGGGTATATTCCGGGAGGGTCGCACATATAAATTGGTTGAATAGAGGGGTACATTCTGGGAAGGAGGGGTAGATTATGGGTGGGTCGCCTAATATTATAGTTGTTGAAAAGGGGGTGTATTCTGGGGGGGAGGGGTAGATTCTGGGAGGGTCGCCTATTGTTGTTGAAAGGGGGGTATATTCTGGGAGGGAGGGGTAGATTCTGGGAGTGTCGCATACAGTAGTTGAAAAGGGGGGTATATTCTGGGAGGAAGGGGCGGATTCTGAGAGGGTCGCACATAGTTGTTGAAAAGTGGGGTATATTCTGGGAGGGAGGGGTAGATTCTGGGAGCCGAAGACACTTCAAATAATCACAATAAAGGGGGTAGATCCTGGGAGGGAGGGGTGGATTCTGGGAGCCACCGTAAACTATACCCCCGGGGTAGATTCTAGGGCGCCCATAATCTACCCGGGTATAATCATTTTCACAGGGCTTTTCACCCCACACTGCCACATATTCTAAAAGTCACCAGAATAACAATTACTGAATTGGGATAGTATTTAACTACATTGTAGAAATATAAAAGTGACAGATTTTGCTGACCCTACCTAGCTGCTCTAGCCTCTAGAGTGAGCTCGCTTATATTGTAAAATTAATTGATTTAGAGCCTCTGGCTATGTAAACTATGTATACCTACGCCTATGTAAAAAAACACTATGTAGCACAAAACCATTGCTCTTTAAGAAACAAAAATAGGAAGAAGTGAAATATGTCTTTCTCATGTGATATAGACTGAATAATCTGGTGCTTTCTTGATGATTAAAAGGACATCGCCAAGGTCATCAGGTCAATTTCGAGGTCAAGCAAGGAAAATATGATTTTTTAACAAATAAAGCTATATAGTGGAGGTCCCGGGGAGGTTTTGTATGCACTTTATTTAGGAGAGGCCAACTCAACTGTTTTAGACTAATTCGACCACAAGGAACAACATGGGATGTATGCCAAATTCTCTATCCGGGACAAAACGTCTGAAAAATGCCATCGCTTTACGAAAAAAACATATTTTTTATCGCGAATGCCGATTTTACATTTTTAGCTATATATTCTTAGTTTACCATGCAGGTTATGTTCTGAAACATTTCAATTTTGCAAAATGTCCATGTTTGTCAGTTTCTAGAATATTTTTAGAGTTCAATTTTTTTTTGCGTATTATTTGGTCTTTTTTGCAAAAAAACACGTTTTGTCATCGTGAATGCTGATTTTACTTATTTAGCTATATATTATAATCTTATTATGTAATTTATGTCCTGTAACACTCAAGTTATGCCGAATATCAATGTTTCACATTTATAGACTATTTTAGATTTAGTTAGAATTTTTCATATATTTTGTGTATGAAAATAATTTAGACTTTTTTTGCGAAAAACACGGTTTTCTTAGCATCAAAAGTTATTGTGAGGTACATGATGATGTGGCATGAGGATTGAATTTTTTTTTTATCAGATAATCAGACTATATCACAATTTGTTTTAGATGGAGGGCATATCCAGTGATTGCGAGGCATGATTATTCAGTGATAGGGTTTTATTGGTTGCTTCCTCACCTACGCTATCGGTAGCCTACTTACAGCAAGGAATCCACATGCGGCATGGAGATTCATCCAGGCAACACATTTGCTGCCAGTGCAGAATATTTGTGCCGTTTGCTCACTCACAGACACTGCCCATATTGTAGTTTCCCACTAATAATCGCCACTGTCTGCAGTTTGGTGTTTGGAGAGTAGTTGCAAGTCAGTTTGTCAGGTCTGTGGATGGTCAGATCATCACACACATGCGATGATTGATTGCAAGCAACACCAAGCAAAAGTATCTGTGCCTAAAATCTGCCCCCCCCCCCCAACAGCCATGAACTGCAGGTACATGCGCACTGACGAATCAGTAGAATATTAATCTGGGCTTTTTAAATTTGGATCTGACTGGTCGAATAAGCCCCGGTGAGCATGGAGTGCTGTAAGACATTTTGTAAGTTTATTTCCCAGTGCTATACATATACCCTGTATTTCTGAAGGCCTAAATGTGTCATGTATTTCATCCCCAATGTTGTAAACCTACTGCATATCATAGACTGGTAACAATTATCTTATCAGATTTTCATTGTGCACAGCCCACAGCTCTTTGAGTCCAATCTGTCTCCAATTAACAACAGTGATGCCGTACACTAAGCATACACATACACCTGTGTGTTTAGGAAAGTAACAAATGCACATCTTGCACTGTGAATTTAAAAAAATTGTATGTGCACGGAACACTATCCCATCATCAGCTGTATCATGTGTGTAGTTAAGACAAGAATGGCAAAGCATGTTCATCTGACACGACCCGTGCCATTCTCCACACATATATGTCGTACAGTTCACATGCCTGTAGTGATATATCTTTTGTAGCATGGTGATGTTAGTAAGTCACTGAGCATAGACAGCTTGTAAGACAGTCTCGCTTGCGGGAGACATCCTTAAGTTCTCTGACAATACTGTTTTATTGAATTCCATTCGGGCCATCCCAATTGTATTTTCTCTCACCTCACGATATGAAGGAGCGACGGAAAGAAAAAGCGAGGCGAAAGAACGACAGAGCGAGACGAAAGAACGACGGAGCGAAGCGAAAGAACGACTGAGCGACGGTACGACGGAGCGAGACGAAGGTACGAAAGTACGACGGAACGAGGCGACGGAGCGACGGAACGACGGAGCGAGGCGAAAGAGCGAGGCAAAACAACGACGGAGCGAGGCGAAAGAACGACAGAGCGACGGTACGACGGAGCGAGACGAAGGTACGAAAGTACGACGGAACGAGGCGACGGAGCGACGGAACGACAGAGCGAGGCGACGGAGCGACGATACGATACTACTTTTCTTTTGTTATAAAAAGTCAGCCATTTAAAAAAAAATCAGATTTAACAGACGTTTTAAACCTACTTACCCGTTTATGTCCGCAGTCTAAACTAAAGGCATGTATATAGACCGCCACTATTTGGATGGCTTGGACCGACCTTTTCTGGTTAGAGCAGTCCACACATCTGGTTAGGCACCGGAGCGACAGTACAAATACATATAAACGTCGCTCTGTCGCTACTTTGCCTCGTTCCGTCGTTCTTTCGCCTCGCTCTTTCGTTCTTTTGCCTCGTTTCGTCGCTCCGTCGCTCTTTCGCCTCGCTTCGTCGCTCCGTCGCTCTTTCGCTCCGTCGCCTCGTTCCGTCGCTCCGTCGCCTCGTTCCGTCGTACTTTCGTACCTTCGCCTCGCTCCGTCGTACCGTCGCTCTGTCGTTGTTTCGCCTCGCTCCGTCGTTGTTTCGCCTCGCTCTTTTGCTCCTTCGCCTCGCTCCGTCGTCCCGTCGCTCCGTTGCCTCGTTCCGTCGTACCTTCGTACCTTCGTCTCGCGCCGTCGTACCGTCGCTCTGTCGTTCTTTTGCCTCGCTCCGTCGTTCTTTCGCCTCGCTCTGTCGTTCTTTCGCCTCGCTCTTTCGTTCCGTCGCTTCTTTGTATCGTGAGGTGAGATAAAATACAATTGGGATGGCCCCAATGGAATTCCATACTGTTTACAGTTATGACTTTCCCTCTCTTTTGTTGATATCAGCTGTCAAACAGTAGAAGGATTGAGTCAGAGTTGTGTCCAGCTTTTATAGTAACCATAGATGTCAATGGAACATCGAAGTCTTTGCAGGTGCTTCTTCAGTGATTTTTTCTAACACAGGCCATAAAGTCGCTAACAAAAGCGTGTGATTTTAAAGATGTTTCAGGCCCTTGCTGATTATTAGAAGTGCTGGCCATCGGTTCAAATACAATGTCACCCCTTTCCTCACATCAATTCATGATATTTGCAAAAGTAAACAAAATATACATTATGACGTCATATTTTATTCTTCAAAATAAACGAATTTCGCGGATTTTTTTCGCTTGACACGACTTCGCATTCGATTCGCCATACCCGAAAATGGTTAAAAATGTTGTGAAAACAAAATGGACAAAGTTCCTACCGTGGGTCACTTTTTCTGAACGATATCTCAGATTTCCACTAGTCTATGAGGAAAAGTGCACTGAACGTCTAGCATCCACATTAAGAGATATTTTATATGAAATTGATACAGTTTCTGTCTTACAGCACTCCATTACCAGATCCGGGCTGATTCGCCCAGTGTGAACTCACCTAAACTTGGAGCCCAGACTGGTATTCTGCTATAAGAAGGGAGGGGGGGGTTGGGTTAGGCTTTAGGCACCGATATCTTTGCTTGGGTTTGCGATCAATCGCCGCCAAGGTGTGATGGCTTGACCATCCACAGACCAGGATATGGTTAAAAACTTAAAATTGTCAGATGCTGTGAGAGCTGACTGGCAACTAGACTCGACACACCAAACCGCAGAGTTGCGATTATTGGCCGGAAACTACAATATGGGAAGATTATTTTCATACACAAAATATATGAAAAATTCAAAAGAAATATAAATATATTCTATAAACTATGAAACATGGATATTCTGCATAGTTTAGTGTCACAGGACATAAATTGCATGATAAGATTATAATATATAGCTTAATAAGTAAAATCGGCATTCGCAATGAAAAAAACTTGTTTTTTGTAAAAAAATCCTAATAATACCCCCCCCCCCAATTTTTTTTTTTTTTTAAGAAATAACAAACATGGACATTTTACATAATTCAAATGTCTCAGAACATAAACTGCAAGATAAAATAAGAATATATAGTTGAGTATGTAAAATCGGCATTCGCGATAAATAATACGTTTTTTTTCAAAAACGAGGGCATTTTTAGACTTTTCGTCCCGGATGGACAATTTGGCATACATGCCATGTGTTTTCTTGGGGTCGAATTAGTCTAAAACAGTTGAGTTAGCCTCTCCTAAATAAAGTGCATACAAAGCCTTGTCAGGACCTAGACTAATAGGAACATTGTGTAATACCTCTTTTTTGTAAGATTTTGGCTGAAAAATCAATTTCTTCAATTATTTTGGTGATTGTAGGTCATCCTTAAGATCAAATGGTCATTTTCAATGCTACAAATTGGCGCAGGGATACTGCCTCGTTAGGTGTGATTTTCTTGGATAATCTAATACTGCTGGGTTTAAATGATTAAGTAGTAGTAGTAAATCATTGCTTTACGTCACTTTTCGGCACAAATGGTCTTTTAAGTGACATTGTAATAGGATAAAAACATTGTAGTCAATTGATGAGATAAATGATGCACAGATGATGAACAGATACCTGTGTCCCTCCCCGGATGGGGGCGAAAAGTACTACTACTAGCAATCATCCCAGTACCCCTTTAAAAGATTAAACACGCACAAGGTGAAAATATCAGGCGAAGGGAAGGTATTAAAGGGCAATGTAGACGTGTAAAAGAGCAAAGGAAAAGCTTTAAGGTTCGATGAGGAGACGCTAAAGGGCAATGAATTTACGTAAATCGCACCTATTTGTTCTAGCTTTCCCGTCCTATGTTTTGATGGATCTGCTCCCTGTTGACAAAGCTGCTTTCGCCTGGACTACCACACAAAATGATGCTAAGGATCTGTGAGCTGTGTTCGCTGAGTATTTATAAGCGCTATGGAAGTTTCCTGGGTTGACCGGGGGCTTCATAATGTGGTGGTGAAGCATTAGGGCAACGAGGACCCGCTAAATGCATTACTGGATGATGGAGAGGCATATGGGAACAATCCTGTTGCACTTCAACGATTTTTCGTCGCCCTTTATGTGGCTTTGTAGCGCTTTTACATTAACCCGTTTGTGACGAGCCCCGGAGATCTCCGTGATTTAGGGAAACTATTCAGATACGAGGCCCGGAGATCTCTGGGTCTGATTGCATGAGATAACTATGACGTCATAAAATAATCTTGTTTCAGAAACAGTGCAGTATCATAATAATCTCGTGTTCAACGGGTTAACACCTCTTTATTGCTATTGGAGGCCTTTTCACCATGTTCACAGGCATTTAACGCCGCTTGTTTGCCTCAAACTCCTCTCCATTGCTCTTCACCTCTCCATCGCCTTTCATTTTCTACCCCCTGCCATCAATCTCTAGCGCCTTTCATCACCTTTTAACGCTTTCCAAGCACTATTCAACTCCACTGCGTCCCCTTCTAACGCCTCATATTGCCCTTCAATGCTTCAGTGTTGACCTTTATCGTCTTTTTATTGTCCTTAAGCGCTTTCCCGTCGCTCTTTAGCGCCTCTCCATTATCCTTCCCCCCCCTATAATGCTTAGGTCTCCATTTAACGCCTCTCCGTCGCCTTTAACGCTTTCCCCTGGCCTTTAATATCTACCCATCACATTTACGACTCCCCATAGTCGCTTTTCAACACCTTTTTTCACCCCTTAAAGCCTTTCCACCGCGTTGAACGTCTCTCTGTCATCATTTAGCATTTCTCTGTTCTCGTAGCGACATTCCTTAACCTTTAATCCTTCTCATCACCCTTAATCACCATGCTAACAGTAGAGCTAAAGCACTACTAAAAAACTGGTTCAAGGTGCCCCACTCTCCCTCTAAAGAAAAGTCGTAACGGGTATGAGCGCCCCTAATTACTGTATTCCAGACGGTCCACCGTCGCTGCAGTTATTTGTTTTCAAAATAACTAATATACTGATCTGTCAACTTCAGCTTCCTCATACTTCACATAGCCATCACATACCTATGGGGTATAATTATTGATGATATTTTGATCCCCATATCATCAACACTTTAATTACTACGGCCAATTACAAAGAAATGTTTGTTTGCCTGTTTCAAGAAAAATTTCCATCAGATCTTCTTTTGATTTGGCAAATATGCTCAGGTATGTCTGTCAATAACCTGATTAACTTCTGAGACGAACAATTTCAGTAAGGCCGTTCAGCGGTCATTTTGAATTTGAGTATTTTTGTAATATTACCCAACTCAAAAACAATAGAAATAGCTGGACCATGAACATAAAACAAAATGTAAGGGCTCACACAAGAATAACACAAGACAAATTTCGCAGAAATAAAATCCAAAATGTTTATTCGTTTTTTCTCATTATGTCGGAAATGTTGCATGATAGTTAAAGCCGTAATATAAAATATCCACTGTTAGACAAGGACAATGTTTGCAAATATAAAATCTAGAATGGCCGATTGCCAGCAGTTTTGTTTTAATTTTGCTCACTATCTCGGACACTTTGCATAATACATATAAAGTGACGGTGTAACACAAGGACAACGCATGACATGACTGGTAGTCATTTTGTTTCATTTTTGCTTATTGTCTCGGAATCCTTACATAATAGGTAGAGTAATAAAATAATCTGTCCTGTGTTACAAAGTGTTCTGGGTCCGTATTCTCGTACAAGTTACGATATATCGTAGGCTTCGGATTGGTCGAGATGGTCACAGATCTATATCAAAATCAGAATAGTCGACTGGCGGTAATGGAGGCCTGCTTTCGTGTTCGTTCCAAACAACTCTTTCTAACTATAAATTTGAAGAGCTGTAATTTAAATTATCCCAACAATTTTTATCCTCATGAATCCATAGTACTCCTGGTTAAATTGGAAATGTACTTTCGCTACGAGACGAAAACAAGCATTTTAATTGACGCAGTATTTCTGAACTAATTTCCTGAATTAATTTTTCTCGAAAATCATTGAGCCGCGACAGAAATCTTTTCATTTTTTCCGGCCAGGCTGAAAACAGTCTACATACAAATTCACTTCTATTATCGAACGATAAAGTTGATTCTTCTCAGAATATTTAATACGAGTTCTATGTCAACTGTGTTAATGCATTCTGTCAATCTTGAGAGATTTAGCTCATAAATGGTTGTAAATTTGAAAATACAAAGTGCAATAAAACAAACAGTAATATATTTTTTATTTAGGCCGCTTTTTCACGACATAAAATAACCATGTAACAACAGAAGGCATAGTAATATCAAAAGCAAAGGCGGACATCAAGCTAAAGTAACAACATTATACATAATCATGATAATTTATTGTGATTATGAAAGGAAACAATAACAATACAAATAACAAAAAATCTCAAAAACTAGCGTTTCTTCCAACTAGAAAACAAAATTTCCAATTAAAAAGTAAATTAAACCTGACTAAACATTAATAATTAAATATTTTAATTCCAGTATTAAGCCACAGCTAAGAAATATTATAACCAGACAACACATTTCTCATAGAGAAACAAATTAAACGTAAAACGAAATAAGGTGGCCTGGGGCAGAGCCCCAACCACAATATTGAAGGTGATTATCAAGCCATATATGACTAAGCCAATTCTATTTTATTTTCCAGAAACACACCAACTCCATCCATTTTATACAGCACGACAGTGCGAAGCAAAAACTGTAATAGTCACATATATTCACGAGGAAATAACAAACATAATGATATTTATAACTTTGATTAAAGTACTACTTCTGTATTAAATATAGTCTCGAGTGGAATGGAAAACATAAAGGCATCTGACATCTCGATTAAGACTATAACAAACACATCAGGTGAAGCAAAAACAGTGTTTTTTTTCGTTCCCTGCTAAACATAATACATGTACAACTACATACATTAAATTAAAGCTTAGATTCGATATAGCTAGAGGTAGGCCTAAATATAATATCGAAGATTTACATATTGTAGTAGTAGTAGATAACATTCAATTGAATGTAATGTAGTCAACTAGGCATAATTGATGAGATTAGTCTTTTAGTAGACAAACTGTTTTAGGCAGTGGCTAAACCTACATTATTCTTTATAATGTAACTGGAGCATAACATTGCCGTACATAAAACCACTTTTTAAATTATGACGTCAATATTGCTATTTATCATAATTCAATCAATTTCAACTTCCGCAGCGTGCAACTTGTGCAATCAAAGTGGCTGAATTTCATTATATCTACCGTACTGTGATAACAAAATAGCCTGCACTATAGAACGATGCATTATTTTTCAAAATCACATCTAAGATGAAGTACTGGTAATTTCCTTTGGCATGTTTCGGAAGTCTACTCTGTCACTTAAAATGATTAGGTTCCACCTAGAATAATATAGACCTCGCTACTAAACGATATCCGACTTTGATGACAAGGCCGGAGAGAGTTGGAATATATTGTCTGTAAGAGACCAAATTATTTGTTGGTGGCCCATTTGAACATGATGCTAAGCCGGCTATTTCAACATAAATAGAGACAACAATTAATACATTAACAATACAAACAGTAAACTGTGCTCTGGTGTTAATTCAAGTTATATTTTACAAATAGTTGAGTTTGCCATTTGCCAAATGTTTTTTGTTCAAGCATGAAGGCTTTGGCATGCTAATTTAACATGTTTAAAATACATTTATGTATTTTCCATAAAAAATGTGTGCATTTCAAGTGATTATATAAATTCATCACAGATATAAGGCAGTGTCTGAAGGAACCACAACATGAGAATCCAATTTAAGGCAATGTGTAAAATCACCACAACATTAGATTTGTTTTCAGTTTAACACAATGGTAATAATAATTAAAATGCACAGATATTAGCAAAATAACAATATTAGCACACACAAAATGGTGTGCATACCTCTGCTCAACAATTCTACCTCAAGATCATCTTTTATCAGTTTATAAGGATACAATTTTGATTAGAATCAAAAGTATGTGTTCTTCTTTCAGGAAAAGTATTATTTGAGAAGAGGTGAACATGTAATATAGTGATGAAAAGATCAAATTTATTACGAGAACATGTAGCCAACAACATGAAAAAGTAGTCCAAATCAGCATTGCTACAATGTTAAAATAATGTCATTACTGAAAATAAAGTTTAAAAAGCTCATAAAAGCAAATATGATATACATGTATATTTCAAAATTTGTAGTTTCTGAAGCAGGAAGGACACAGCTATCTGTGAAAAAGATAAAGCTTTTTGTGCACATGATTAGTCATGTACATGTAGCTTACACACTTCATCTACATAAGCACTATAACACGCATCATGAACGTGATATACATTCACATTCCTTCATAATCAAAATGCAATACAGTGATTTTTCATCAATTGACAGGTCACTTTTCAATACACCAGCAGAGTACTAATAATAATTAGTAATAGTGAGTGTATAATGATATCAGTAATTGCTTTAATGTTAACATGGTTAAGTGCACTTTTGTTTTATTCAGATCACATAATTATGATTAGTTTTAACTCCTTCACTTCCAGGCCGAAGTGCATGCCAGGATCCAGGGATCCTGATGTAACTATAGTAAATCCGACGAAAATTTCTGTCATGTATGGTTACGTAACATGAGGAATTACGGCGAAAATTTCCTTCATGTATGGTAGTGAAGTGGTTAAATTAATTCAAAAATAGTATTATTAAAAATGTGCCGTCAACTTTAAAATCACAAAAAACTTTGTAGAAAAGAATTAGATCATTATTTTTCCCATCACCAGTAACATTATCACATTTTAATAAGTAACACTTATTTATTTTAATTTTAAGAACAAAACCAATCGAGTCATTCACAAAACATAGTAATATAGGAACATTTGTCGCACATTCCAACTCAGCATCTGACCTGGAATGCCCTACAAATGTTTCATTATTCGAGATACAAATTGATTCACTTCTGTTGACAAACAAAACATAATTTAAGATATCGATTAATGAGAAGCCTAAATTTACTGTTCACTGTGAATCTGGTACAAGGACTTAGCCAGGAAATGATAAAAGGGAGTCCAAATTTACTTATTGTTGGGCTAGGGGTCTGGGCTGCTCCCACAATGTAATTTGGCGGAATCTGGCGATATTTTTCTACGTCCAGGCTGAAAATAGGAGGCAGTCCAGAAGACGGCTGGACGGGTCTCTGGCTAAATCCTGGATCTGGTGATTTTTGTGTGTTTAAATTTTGTGAATTTCTGCTTTTGGGTTTTTTGACGATGTTTAGAATTGGGGGATTTTTTTTTTTTTAGTAGCGCCAATCTAATAATAATTTTCGAGAGATTCTTGAATTCGCGAATTTGTCCTCCTCGTGAGATTCGCAACAATTAATACCTCGCTAATATTACCAGATCTACAGTATATGCATCAGGCTGGACGACCACTGGTTCCAAATTGTGTTTTTATGACTTTATGTATCACATGAGAGCATCAATGCCTGACACATAACATATTAGACTTCGGATAGCCAGACTCTATGTGGCTAAAGGGTATTGTCAGATTCACTATTTCTCGCTGTGTTGCCTCTGACCAATTTTAGCCTATATGTATATAAAGAATCTCTGGTTTGATGTGGGAGAACGCTGTAGCCGAGAGAAGCCATGTATCTGAAATTATTACTGTGGGTCTTGATGCGACTTCTCTGAATTATTAGCTCACCCTTAGAATACTGATGTCGACTACAGTAGACATTCTGTGTTATTATTAGCACCTGTATAATCACTGATAACAAGTTATTAAAAGGAAAATATGCCTCCAATCTTGGAACACTGATATATTTTGGGACGTAAATTTCGCAAATCACACAAATTTTCAGTCACTAGAAGTTGTGTGTCGCGGTAGTGAGACACAACTTCTAGTGACTAAAAATTTAAATCGAATAGCTCAGTAGTCTAAGGGATAATATATATTAAATGGTTGGAAAAGTGTTTTTCTTTACATATATGATAATAAAAATATTATGTTCTACACCAACATTTATATTCGATCAACACATTACAAATCAAGGCGGTTATAAAATATCTCATCTAACAAAACAACTTAAGATCATCTTGCTTATAGCTTCAGCATAATAACAAATATCTATCAATGATAGGCCTACACTGCATACAATTACATGGTAAACAATTAATATTGCATAACTACTGCACACATTCAGTGCTACAATACTTGGAAATGTGAAATTAAACGAGACATACTATCGCCTACTATTAATGGAAATGCAATATTTATATGCGGTTCTCATAATGTAGGTATTGTAAATAACAAGCATTCATATATATACTGCTATCAAAACCCAAAAAATAACAGCTACTTTTCAAGGAATCAGTTACAGTTTTGGGCTTTTGAAGGAAGTATTTAAGCGAGACTGAGTGAGTTAAACAATTCATGTATCCTTCTCAGCCATAGCAGTCAGGTATTTATTTTACCCTGGTTCCGCAAATCTATTCCACTTTAGCTTTAATCTATATCTCCTTGAAACATATGCACATATTATCACATTACTTCTAAACGTAATCTCATGCAAATCTATCGACATCACTGTGGTTTATATGTGATCTGTACAACAGTATTAAATTGTCTTGAACACATAAGCATTCATATATATACTGCCATCAAAACTCAAAAATTAACAGCTTACTTTTCAAAGAATCAGTTACAGTTATGGGCTTTTGAAGGAAGTATTTAAGCGAGACTGAGTGAGTTAAACAATTGATGTATCCTATAGCTATAGCAGTCAAGTATTTATTTTACCCTGGTTCCGCAAATCTATTCCACTTTAGCTTTAATCTATATCTCCTTAAAACATATGCACATATTATCATATTACTTCTAAACGTAATATCATGCAAATCTATCGGTTGATATGTGATCTGCACAACAGTTTTAAATCGTCTTGAACACATATTCTGCATACAAAAGCAGATAACAGCAACCGTTTTCTGTTTATGTAAGTAGTTACTACTTTTTGGCTTTGCAGTAACCATTTTCTGTGTAAAGGTACATGCCTAGGTCTAAAATCATAAAAAATCGGTGATTTTATTTTAGCTTAATAATATGACCATAGGATGTGAACATGTCCATAGACTATAACTGCAAAATGTTTTAATTTTTGTGCTGCGCATTCACCAGTTAGAATAGATATAGAGACGAAATTCCTGATTTCTAATTATTGAAAACCATGTCAAAAATAAGAAATACGGGAATTTCGTCTGTATATCTAGCCTAACTGGTGAATGCGCAGTGCACTAAAATTCAAAAACTTTTGCAGTTCTAGTCTATGCACATGTTTACATCATATGGTCATATTATTAACCCGTTGAACACGAGATTATTATGCTACTGCGCTGTTTCTGAAACGAGATTATTTTATGACGTCATAGTTATATCATGCAATCAAACCCGGAGATCTCCGGGCCTCGTATCTTAATGGTCTCCTTAAATCACGGAGATCTCCGGGCCTCGTCACAAACGGGTTAAGCTAAAATAAAATCACAGATTTTTGATGATTTTAGACCTGGGCATGTCCCTCTAATGGCTTTGCAGAGCTGTATTCCTTTTAAAACCTTTCAGCCCTCAGATACATACAAATAACAACGGACTGAAAACAGTAACAGCTGAGAAGCTCAGGATAATTGCATTATGTACACCTATTTATAATTAAATTCATTGCAATAGTTCGCAGTCAATATACATTTATATAACAGTAAATACTAAAACAATGAGCTATAAATTATGACTTAGTGTCTTCAGGACATGTCGTCGCCTCGGAGCTAAAGGATCCTATCTGCCACTCTAACGAGTGTCAGATAGGATCCTTTAGCTCCGAGGCGACGATGTATTAGCTGTACTTGACATGTCTACTATAACATACTTAACCCTTATAGCGCTGAATTAATTTAGTATCATGGAGACCAAAGGGTTAATCTAATACTGCTCTGCTATGCAAAACCAAAAACACAATAACTCCTTCATTTTTAAGTTATTGCCTTTTGTGTTTTTTGAGCAGTACTGTCGTTTTTATTTGTTAATTGAATTCCGCTGCAAGTTAGACAAAGCAAATACTGTTTTCATTTAGCACTGTTTAGTGGTATGCTTTCGATTAGTCCATGTCATTTTGTTAATGTACCATAATAATTGTCCAGTAATGATGTCAATTCAGTATCTAAAGTACTCTAAAATATCTAAAGTACTCATGTGTATACAGTTATAGAGTTTGTGTATCTAACATAAGGTGTTAGCTGACTTCTGAGGCATCAGATTTCTCCTTCAACTGCTTAGTATTTGTGGGAGTCTATTGAATGGCAAGGTCTACCTCCTTCCCAATGTCACTACCACTGCACACAGGTAATTCCTCTTTCAATGATGAAGGATTCCCTCTTATGGTACTTGATATCAGTATATCTGTTGATTCAATGGGTTTAGTTTTGTTTGGATCTCTCTTATATTCCAACTTATTATCTACATTATCTTGATCTAGTGTGGACTCACTATTTGAGCCAACTGATTTCAAATAGACTTTCTTCTGTGTGGTATTTTCTGTAGATTGGCTCGAATGTGTTACGACAGAAGTACACAATTTACCTATGGACTTACCCTTGACACTGAGAGTGTTATCTTGGCAGTTTGCGGATTGACTTTGGCTAGACTCTGGAGAGTGACATTTTGTCACCACAGATGAGTTTGCTACATTAGCTGGTTGAGATTCATTCTCATCAGTGACAGACACAACTGCTGATACCATAGCCTCTACTACATTTTCTACATCATTCACAAAAGCTGTTTGCTTTCTGGATAATTTTTTGGTTTTGGATTTATTTGATTTTAACAAGGCAGTTACTTGTTTTTCAGATGGCTTTTCAAAACAAGAAACTTTCTTACATTGCAATGAGTTTGAAGGTGCTACACTACATTCTTCGCCATATTTATTTGTTCCACCTGTCCTGCAAATCTCTGGCTCATCCAGCATGGATCTCCCATCAGAGATTTTGCATTTAGTTGGGGTAAAAGTATGGCAAGTATTGTCACTGTTGTTAGCTTTGCTAGTGTCACAGGCTACAACCATAGAATGTTTGTTCACAGCTCCACAAATATCACCACTTATCTTGTCATCCATTTTGCTCATCTCAGCTGATCTTTTTGCTTCTACAGAATGTGAATGTTTTCTCATACAGTCAGTTTTCTCATCTATTGAATGTAAGTTCTCACAGAAGGCATCATTGTTGTTGTTTGTTTTGGGAGGACTCCGCTCTTTCTCTGTCCAGTCGTTTGGTGAAATGTTACATTGATGTTTGTCTATCCACTCTGGTGGCAATGGCAAAGAGACGCGTAAACTCTTAATAGGACTGCCGGGTCGGACGTTAGATTTACCAACAGCATTACATACATCATTTATATTAACCATATTTGTATCTTTTAGTATAGGAGAAGATGTTGTAGTCAAGCTGATTGAACTACCCTTTATGTCACTCTGTTTTGACCGTTTGTTAGTTGATGTCACTGTTTTCACTGCCTTCTCTTTACACTCACCAGTAGACTTCTCTATGCTCACTTCATTGTGTTCGCTAATCTTCCGTTTGGCAGTAGACTTCCTACGAGATCCTTGGGGCCTGGATTGTTGGTGTTCCATCTCAGCTTCAGTTTTAATTTGTATAGGTATTGGCGAGGGTAACTGGGGTGGATCAAGGCGAGGGCGTTTCGTCACCACCGATGACCTCTCATAGACACAGTAACACAGACGGAAGGGACCATTCTGTCAAACATAACAAAATGGTATTATTGTTAACCCTTGCAGCACTGAATTAATTTGTGAAAGTCATGGAAACCAAAGGGTTTTTTCAACTTGAAATTATCATAAATGTCTTAGTTAGCTCTTTCTGATTCATTTGAAAATCTATGGTATTGGTCTACGGCCATTAGAAATATTTTTACTCTTACAGTGCGGGGATCGACTTTAGACGTCAGAATCTGACGTCTGTAGACGTCAGATTCTGACGACTAAAGTCGATCCCTGCGCTGGAAGGGTTAACATTCTGTGTTTTTATTAGCACATGTATGACCCCTGATAACGAGCTGTACACAGTAAAATATGCCTTCAATCTGTAAACACTGATCTATGTTGGGATTTAAATTTTGCAAATCACACACATTTTTAGTCACTTGAAGTTGTGTATCGCGATAGCGAGACACAACTTCATTTGACTTAAAATTTAAATTGCATATCTCAGTGTTCTAAGGGTTAATATATAAGGAACTGTGACATATTCTAATATTGACACACAGGAACAGGACATAAATATCCATGACCCTGGTAGGGCCCAAATTTGACAAGTTAGGCATTAAATCAACACATTGCCTAACATCTATGTATCGGTACATGAGTAGTCCACTCAAATACCATACAAACTACTTAACAGCGGGCCTAATCTGTAACCGGGCCAAATCTGTATCCGCACAGCACTGCATGGATTTTTAGAGTTAGAGCCAACTCAGGAACAACGATAACCAGGAATAGAGTAATCTACGGCTTTCAAGTCTCCATCCGACCAAATTTGTAATTATACCTTGAAAATGGTTTCAGAGAATTTCATGGAGTTTGGAGAAGTCACATTTCCTACTGTTGGTGATTGTAGAGCATTAACATAGTTAGATGTTAAAGAATGATAATTACCAGGTGTATGGTATATAATAATAAATATAAGGCCACCATGTTTTCTCACTCTGTTTTAGATGAGAACATGCATTAGTTTAAGGCAGCACATTACCAAAAAAAAGTTGTTTTTTTGCCCAGCGATGGTTGGCGATTTCTGATATAGATCAGAAAATTATATATTAAAAATAGAATAGAAAAAATAGATCCAAAGTTTTGTTGCCCTCAATAACTTTTTAGAAATTGGCCCATCTAAATTGTTTGTTTTTGGTCGCCCTCATTAACTTTTCCAGAAAAAAGGTTTTTTTCTTCCTTTATTAGATTTTTAATTTTTTTCTCATTTAAAACAGAGAAAATAATCATAGTGGTGTAAGGAGCCAGCCATAATAATCAGCACAAGCGTACACGAATTGAACACTGGTGGAGGGGTTCTATACACTTTTCTGGAGACTGAATGCTTTTTATGCATCACATGTGTTTTTAGTCTATGAAGCTGCTTTTCAAGCCAAATGTGATTTTAAGTCTTCATTTCTAAACAATAATTGATTGAATAATCAAACAATATAACATGTTTAATAATCATGAAGCACTTAAAAGTACAATTATATTCTCAGAAACTGAACGGCCTTGACAGATATGACCTTTTCTTGAAACTAGGTGATAGAAGGCCTTTTTGGTCTTAATTTTTCGCTTTGTTATGTATAAAAAGTAGCGATGGTGAAACACACCGGAATCTAACATTCAAGAGGGCTGTGTGTAGGTTGCCATGGTAATGTAGGTCGTCTGGTGTAAGCCTATCATGTTGCCGTCTTCAGGTGTGTCACACCATCCAGGCGGGGTCACGAGGTCAACACATGATAGGTGCGTGGACAGTTACTTTTCACCACAGACAATCTGTCATGTTATTAAACTTTGTCTGCAATTTGCGTGCATGTAATATAATTTTTTTGTAGTTTTCATTGTTACTATTTGCGGCAAAATATATATTATAGTACATATTGGTTTGGAAATGTTATGTTGTAACACGAATCTGGCAATAACGTGGATTTTCAAAGGGATTTCCCAAATTTCTGATATAAAACCAGTACATTGTAGTATAATCCAAAGGACATCCCAGATGCTGTTGTCACCCAGTAGCAATCCTGCAGTTAATGATGACTTGTGATGACGTAACACAGTTTCTGAGAATACATGTAAATACCAGTTTGATAGAGAACCGCACTGTACCGTGGATCAAATTACCGGTATAATGATGTCAAAACAATAATATATAATAAAAAAGGCCTCAAAGCAGTCTTATGTGTTGCTGCAGTATTTTTTAGTAATTTCACCATGATATGATGGCTATTTTGTTTTGTCGTCCGACGACATAAAACATATTTCTGGTTATAAACAGCAGTTAGTAACCAGCAATATACGGTATGACATGAGCACAGTATTGCCGACTTCTTTTACTTCCCACCGACTTTTCCACAAAAAATCATTATATGTATATTTTATCCAATAAACTATCAAATTCATGCAATCAAGGTTAAACGTTTTCAATTTGATATGTAAACAGATGAAGAAGAAAACATTTTTCAATACATGAATCACAAATTTTATTACTTGTTTGCATTTACTGTACGCTACATAAAATAAACTATATATATGTATGTATTTCATGCAAATGACAATTAAATTAGTTAATAGTTTACCATAAACTCACCCTTTTGTATGTATACATATAGGCGATGTCCATCAGTGTGTAATTGTCATTTAATGACATGCCACTATGAAACACGTCAATCTGAACATGAAAATAGAATATCAAATTATATACCAAACTGACAAACTTCAGATGCAGCAGCCAGAGATTACCATCTTAGAATGTGCTTTAATTCTACAGATTATCCCTTCACGTGGATTAAATTTAGGCATTCTGGTAGACCTAAATATTTACAAAAACCCATAAAAGCTCCGTCTGGGGCAGCATTATAAACTAAATTGACATTCTTACAATTTCAAAATATGATTTAACCCTTTCAAGCCTACATTTATCATTGTCATCCTCATCCACTACAAGCCACGAATTGCTGTAGCAAGAAAATTGCCACGTATTGATAAACTAGTTTCAAGGAAATTTGTATTCTAAAACCCCTAGTTGTAGGGAAATTAAATCTGTTTTCAGGGATGTAAAATGATGCTTTATTGCATCGTGAGGGCTTAAAGGGTTAAGACGTTATTGCTACAGCAGCGTACATCAACCAATGTCAAGTGACAGATATAGTTGCACAGATAAATATGAGTAGGCCTACCTGGTATTAAAAACAGGTATAAATGCTCAAGATAAGGCATGTGTTTGTATAATTGTGCAGCATTTTTTAGTAACATGTAGGTGTACAAGTATGCGCATCAGGCATTAAATCAGCATTGGGCCTGTTTCTCTTGTTTACTGGGTGACCAGATGACGAAAAAAAAATAGTTTTATAATGCTTATAAATTAATCAGATAATAACCCCTAAGAACGTTTCACATAGATATAGTATAGTAAATTTTGTTTGTTTTTTTGTTCCTTTTTCTCGTGTCCTAAGTATAATTGGGTTTTTTTGTTCTGTACTTTATATTGTATATGTACTGTAAATGTATATATAAAATTTGAAAGGAAGTTAGCAAAAAAGTATACTCAACTTGTTTTGATTTACACTTACATGTTTTTTGTACATAACTTTACATGCCATGTTTGTGATTTCCATGCTATTACTAACCTCATAGTTTGGCTGAAGGTCAAGTTTCATGCGGATGAATTTTTTTACTAAGTTGATGGTGAACGCAGCAGGACACAGCAAGTACCGCTTTTGTAGAAGCTAAACAGTAGAAAAAAATATGAAACCATAAAAAAACTAAGTGTTCTATTAAAACAGACAGGTGATATGGAGTCAGTGGAATTATATGTTTGATGATACAGTCTTTGGCTAACGACCATATCTTTTCTGCATGATGAATCAAGACTATGAAGATGACTGATGATCATCATGGAGGTTTATTCACCATTTAAAAATGAGATGATACATATATCATATATTCAAAAGACTTTTCTGATCAATTATGGGGATTTTGTGGTCAATTATGTCAAGCTGCTGGTCTCACAACACTAAAAAATGACGTCAAAAGCCACTATAATCCCGTGCCCTGCCCTTGAGATGTAAACGCGCAAAGGTTTTGAAATATGCTCCAATAAGTGGAATGTCTGTAAAATTTAATTTATAGTAGGTGATAAAGTAGGTCAGAGGTAATAACTCCCTAAAAGGCACATCTACACCCCCAGAGGATGTGTGTGTACAGTATGAAAGAAATTCCAAAAGGGGTTCTAAAGGAATGCCCCGAAAATGAGATTGTTAGTTACATGTACTTAGGTTATAGATGTAGGTCAGAAAGTAAAAATCTCATTTGCAGAGCATTCCCCAGGTGGATGTAGATGTGTATTTTGGCTTGTCTTCATCATTTAGTCAATTTTAAATCAGGTATATAATATTGATCTGTAGTAGTTTTAATCAACAGCACAAATTTCAATTTCTAATGTGTGACATTTATCAATATAACAATCAAGTTAAAAGACCAGTTGTACAAGAAGAAGTAGCTGTCACTATAGATGACAATGTCCAACACCCACCACCTCCCCCCCCCCCCCCCCCAGCAGTTGCACACACACACACACATTCCCAGTAAGCTATATTTGTCAAGGGCCATCATAATCCCTCTGCCGTTGTGATAGAAATTTCCCTGAGGTCTCACATTTGGTTTCATGCACAGTTTGCCACATACTGTACATCTGGTAATATTCATGAAGTTTTACTTGTCCCAAATTTCACGAGGCGGATAAATTTGCGAATTTAGGAATCTTCGAAAATTATTATTAATAGCGCTACCTATCATCGAAAAATCGATAATTCAGGAATTCTAGACCTAGCAAAAAGTCCAAAAATCATAAATTTTCAAAAATTTAAACATGCGAAAATCACCAGATCTACAGTTTTATCACTAATGCCTGCAAGTGAGCCATTTTGAACTTGATCAAGTTGAAAATTTTCACATAATTATTTTACTTTATAATAATGGTCAAGCTATCTAACAGGAGTCATAAACCATGACTTATCTCAAGCTCCATCAGTAGTGCCAACTTGGGAAGAAAAAAACAGTGAGAATCTCACTCAGAGGGTATTAAAATCGGGAGGATGGACGCCGCAGCTGATCACAAAAGTACCCAGAAGGGGAGAAAGCCCAAAAGGGGGTGCCACCGGGGAAATTTTGAATTTTATCACAGCAAATGGTGGCCTCTAGTGACAAGTTGTTGATGTCTTTCTATGATTTTTAGTATGAAAGAATGATTGTGAAATAATCGTGAGTACCCAGCAGGCACTGGATTTTATTTAGACGTTAATAAACATTTAGATTACGTTGAGGCATCGACTGAACCTAAAACAACGTTGTTTCAACGTCTAAATGCAACTTTTATAAAATAGACGTTATCAAGACGTTGATAAATGTCTATATTACGTTGCGACATCGCCTGAACCTAAAACAACGTTGATTCAACTTCTAAATGCACAACGTTTCCCGCCAGGCACACAACATTGTTGAGACATTGAATCGACTTCGGCAAAAACGTTAGTGCCCGGTAGGATTAATTCAATGTTGTAAACATATAATATATATTTTTTTTTCAAACGTTGTGCGCCCGGTGGGATTCATTCAATGTTCTAAATGTATAATATAAATATATATTTTTAACATAATATGTTATTACACATTATGTTGAAAAAATAAAAAGTTACTTAATACGGAGTGGTTATTCGTACAGAAAAGTTATAATGGGAGCCTGTCATTTCGTAAACGAGGCTGCCCATAGAGTTACATTATGAAGAATCACGTATGATTGGCCACTGCCTAATTGATAATCTATAATTATAAAATTATAATTCTTATACTATAATGATTTAATATATATAATATTATATTATATAATGCAATATATAATAATAGTTATATAAATTTTGGAATTGTATGGCAATGAACCCTACATATATAAAACACCATGAAGAGTAATAATGAGTAAAAATATATTTTATATAATTCCATATAAAAAATACATATTATATATAATGATATTATAATATATATAATTGTGTATTATTTCACATTTTGATATAATTATTTAGTTTTATATTACATGTATTATCAGGCCTACATTACATTATAATTAATAATAAAACGATCACCAGGTGGCTCACACTACATTAGAATATAATAGATATTAAAATGATCACCAGGTGGCGTTCACCATTTTATTCAGATGCTTATTAATGTACCATGTCAGTTGGCCATCTCGTTGGTGTAATGGGTATATTGGTAGTACCAGTAATCGTGGTGTTCCGAGTGCAAAATAAAAATTGTCAGACAATAAAAATAATATGATAAAATAATAAATATAAATACATGTCTATAGGTTGGATGAAGAGAAATTCATAAAAAAAAAACAATTACAATTTTGATTCAATCTTTTTCAGATATTTTTATGTCATCAAATTTTAATGTTGTTCTAACGTTGTGATGTGGACATCGTTTCAACGTTGTTATGTGGACGTCGTTTCAACGTTGTGATGTGGACGTCGCTTCACCTTGAAGATCCAACAATATTTGGACGTGTTTTGGACGTTGCTGTTGGATGTCGTTTCAACGTCGTTCCTACGTCATTTTGCCCGCAGGGTAAGTTAAAAAAATTGGGATAATCGTGAGAGGCCAATTTTCGGGAGAGCTCACACCCAAATCGGGAAATTGGCACTACTGCTCCATGTTATATCGCCAAACGTGGTAAGTGTTGATGCTAGAAAATAATTATAATAAAGTAGGCCCTACAAATTTAATAATCTCTCATGGTAACAAGCAAATCATTGAGGCATATGTCAAAATTTTAAACCTTTAGTCGAAATTATTTATGTCATTTGTATCCTAACAAGGTTTAACAAACCAACCTCAGCTGTACAGTCCTGTCGTCTTCTTTTTAATTGGGCTTTTCCTGGGGATGCTCCACTGGGAAATGACAGAAACAAGGCATTTGAATGATAATAAATGAATTATGTCCCAAAAACAATTTGCAATATTTTTAATACATGTACAACTAATAAAATGTTTAAAATCATTGTAATGTAAATTCTAAGTTGTTATTTCAAGAGTTTGATACCTAAATTTAAAAGTTTTGGTTGAAAAACTTACTTTATATTATGATTCCACTGCATTCTTAGAAATAAAGATAACTGTTTCAATATCCTGTTATGATATTTTATTTTCGAAGCACATAATGTACATTTAACAAAGGCATAAAGGCATATTTTTTTTAAATTATATTAAGATGATCACCAAATTGTACAGAGATTGGACTACAAATACATGTAGGTCATGTATACCAACAAAATATCCTTATTGAAAATCATTCTAAACATCAAACCACTAATTCATTGAACAAACAGGATTACCAAAAATTGCTTGGTTTGTCAGCACTGATTTATTGTTCAGTGCTATTCACATGATTTAGATTTCACTTTTTTTCATGACATGACTATAATTTTGGGGTGCTGCCATACCACAATACAAATTGCTTACCTGTTTATGACTAGTACAATACTGATGGTTATATCTCTTGTAGACAATCATGTTTATTTACATAATGTCTAAGGATTTTAAAGAAATTTTTAAAATCTAATAATCTAAATTGTGGGAATTGGGAATTGTCCATAATGAATTATGGACAATAAAATGTGAGAACTGGACAGATGGGCGAAAATGCTCATACTTAATGTCAGAAAAATGTTATTTAAAAAAACATGTATTTTATAAGCACGTGTTTTATCTGGCTTTAATTTACAGAATATGGCAGAGTAGACTCTGTCACAGGGGGCCTTTTATAACATAAACAAGACTACATAAGTCCAGGAGCTCCCGCTCCGAATTAGAATTTGATTTAAGCATTTTTGTATAGGGTTATTAATGTAGTCCTAGTCTAGGTCAAAAATCAAGACGCAAGACAACTAGGTCTAAGAAGCCCAGTCTAAGAGTAAGATAAGAACTAGACAGTCTGTCAGAGAATGCAAACCTCCATTGAAATTAATGATCCTAATCAGTATCCCAGTAATGGTCTACCTATCTGGCACGGTTTACCCGATATCAGGCCAATCGAGTTAACTAATAGCTGATTTACGGTCATTTTTAATTCGATATAAATTAGTTAAAAACTTAGGGTGCATTCTCCCCAGAAACCTCAAATTTTGTTTTATAGTAATGGACTAGCATCTAACACAGTTTGCAAAATATTGGGCATGTGAAAGTAAATAATGGCCGATAGGGGGCCATTTTGAATTTGATCGAGTCAGAATTTTTCAAGATGCATCCTCAGCTGAAATCTCACATTTCATTCTATAGTAATCGTCTAGCTATCTAGCACGGTTTACCAAATATCGGCCATGTGAAAGTGAATAATGGCCTGAAGGCGGCCATTTTGAATTTGATCAAGTCAAAATTTTCCAAGATGCATCCTCAGCTGAAATCTCACATTTCATTCTATAGTAATGGTCTAGCCATCTAGCACGGTTTACCAAATATCGCCCATGTGAAAGTGAATAATGGCCGATAGGAGGCCATTTTGAATTTGATCAAGTCAAAATTTGTCAAGATGCATCCTCTCCTGAAATTTCACATTTTGTTTTATAGTAATGGTCTAGCCATCTAGTACGGTTACCAAAAACCGGCAATACGAAAGTGAATAATGGGCGATAGGCGGCCATTTTGAATTTTATCGAGTCAATTTTTTTCAAGATGCATCCTCTCTTGTAATCTCACATTTTGTTTTATAGTAATGGTCCAGCTATCTAACACGGTTTACCAAATATCAGCAATGTGAGAGTAAATAGTGGCCGATAGGCGGCCATTTTGAATTCGATTGAGTCGAAAGTTTTTAAAAGGCATTCTCTCTCGAAACGTCACATTTTGTTTTATAGTAATGGTCTAGCTATCTAGCACGGTTTACCTGATATCAGGCCGATCGATGTAAATAATGCTGATTGTCGGCCATTTTGAATTCGTAAGTTAAAAATTTTCAGGGTGCATCCTCCCCCGAAAACTCACACTTTGTTTTATAGTAATCAGGTAATGGTCTAGTCATCTAGCACGGTTTACCAAATATCAGCAATGTGAAAATAAATAATGGCCGAAAAGGCGGCCATTTTAAATTTGATCAAGTCAAATTTTTTCAAGATGCATCCTCATCTGAAATTTCACATTTTGTTTTACAGTAATGGTCTAGCCATCTAGCACGGTTGACCAAATAACGGCCATGTGAAAGTGAATAATGGCCGATAAGCGGCCATTTTGAATTTTATCAAGTCGAATTTTTTCAAGATGCATCCTCTCCTGAAATCACACATTTTGTTTTATAGTAATGGTCTAGCCATCTAGCACAGTTTACCAAATAACGGCCATGTGAAAGTGACTAATGGCCGATTGGCGGCCATTTTGAACTTGGACGAGTTGAATTTTTTTAAAATGCATCCTCTCCTGAAGCCTTACAATTTGTTTTATAGTAATGGTGTAGATATCTTGAGCGGTTTTCATGATATTCCACAATATCAGGCCTGCCGAGGTGAATAATGGCTGATAGGCGGCCATTTTGAATTTTATCAACTTGAAATTTTTCAAGATGCATCCTCTCCTGAAACCTCACAATTTGTTTTATAGTAATGGTGTAGCTATCTTGAGCGGTTTTCATGATATTCCGCAAAATCTTTCAGTCGGATTTACCGATGTTATAAATTAGGTCAAAGTGCTGGGTCAACTTCAAGGTCAAGGTGCAAAAACCTGAAAAGGCACAACTAGGGACCTTAGAGAACATGTATGTGCAATATGACTGTCATCGGCCCAGTACTTTTCGAGATCTGCTCCGGAAAAGAAGTGCGCGTCAAAATGTCTAAATAGGTCATAGTTCTGAACCAGAAGTAGGTCAAAGTTCAAATACCCCAAAAGGCACAACTAGACCCCCTAGGGGTGTTGTGTGTAAAATTTGAAGACAATCGGACAAGTACTTTCAGAGATATGCTCCGGTAACGAATTGTTTACGGACGGCCCAACGCCGTCACATCATCATTTTCTCCTCTGCAACCTTGCGTATTGAATTCAGATTAAAAATATTTTAACCTGTCCATTAGCCACCTGGAAGTAACCCACATACCAAAAATTGTTATCCTAGCTTATTTTCTTACAAAGTTATAGGCAAAAAAAAGAGGCAAAAAAAAAACGGAGGTAGAATTCATAGCTCCCTCCGTCTCACCTACGGTGACTGCGGGAGCTAATAAAAACATATAAATAATGCCTTCATATAAACCATGCTGCGTATGCAAATACATGTACCTCTCACAATTACTCTTATGTATGTTCATATTCCTACTACTAAAATCAGGTTTGATGTAGTGAAAAACAACATGCAAGTAAGGTGGCAAAGTAGCCCCAGTTCACAGGACTGTGATATCTCATTTATATATATCATTTATACATCTACTTGGCTTTATGAGACAAATGTATCTACTTTTATTCAACCACAACATACAACATACACGTTTATCATCATTTACTTTATTTGCTCAAATCAACATAGTCCACATTATTGCTTAAAAATAATAATGTTTAAAAAAAGTTACCAATGAATACAATAGGAAATTTGTAATTATGGTTGGAAATATAGGCCTATGTGAAATGTAATAGCTTACTATGGGTAGAATTCCAATGATATGCTCATCTTTTCCTCTGGCAATGACACAGGGTCTGGGTTTTTGACACACATGGGTTCATCAGGTTTGAGTTCATGGTCCTCAGTCTCTATCTCACCCATATTTGCATGGAATTCACGTCGTTTACATGTTTCTCCTGTATAGATGGGACATTAACTGGTCACTTAAGTGTTGTACCACAGAGTAAATTTGACATTTTTTAACCCTTTCAGGCCTGAATTTACCATTGTCATCTTCATCCACTACAAGCCGCGAATTGCTGTCGCAATTCTCGACTTGTAGTGGACGAAGATGACTTGATGTAGGTGAGAAATTAAAAAAAATTACCATGTATTGGTAAACCAGTTTCATGGAAATTTTCATTCTAAACCCTTAGTTTTAGGAAAATTAAGTCTGTTTTCAGGGATGTAAAATGATGCTTTAATGCATCGTGAGGGCTGAAAGGGCTAAGATAATATATAAACAGAATTTCAGTGCATATTCTCTATTAAAGTACATGTACCAAATGCTATAGACTAGAATAGTCTAAACTATATAGATCAAGGCACACACAGTATAGATTTCTTGTGATAAAAAATATAATGACTTTTATGCCACAATATCGGGTAAATTTTGAAAAAAATGTTTTACATACTGATGAATTAATTGCTCCCCCAAAACCCCGACGACCCATGTTCCACGTTCCCCAACCCATAAACCCCTGGACCCAAAACCTATAAAAATAGTGAATGCATAAACATGAAAAATGGGGATAATCTTATGGCACGACATCACAGAATCAGAGAAATGTGTGATCTGAAAGAACCTGAAAGAAGTTGTTTGTTTTTGAATCGGGTAAAAAGCATATGCAGGAGCTCTGAAAGCCTACTGACTTGCTCTGGCATGAGTGCTGTCTGCAATATTTTAGAAGGTTGTTGCTACATATTCTATAATTCATTTTTAAATTGAAAAACACAGATGACTGGCAAGGATAGACCAAGTCATCAGAGAGAGTGTAGCACTGAAGCTTGATAGAAGCAAGTTCAACCCAGCCTAAATTCTTAGAGACCCTATAAGAACATTGCCTGCAAGTAACAGGTCACTGTTAAAATCATAATATATATTCATCATCAGGTATCTTCAAAATTATTTATGACATATTCATATCCTTATTTGACGTATTAAAACCTAATTACCCCTGGTATGTTTTTGACAACTCAGATAATTTATTTCAGTGTAAGGTAGCAATTACGATGTTGCACTACTCAAAGAAATACAAGGATATATACATTGGCTGAGCTGGTGAGAGACTGAACTGGTGAAACCAACATTCAGCATGTTTAATCTTTTGATTTAACTTACAATCTCACCATTTTCTACAGCTCTACGCTGAGCGCAGCTGTCAATTTGTTTCCATTTTTTCAACACTTACAGAATTGTTCAATATACATGTCATCAATAAATACTAGCACAGCACAGAACACACATGTATAATACTATTATCATGCAATGTATGTATAGAATAATAACTAATTATTGAGTTTACACAGGCAATCCTGTAATTGGCCTAACCCTTCGAACCTGAATTCTCATCCACTACAAGCCGTGAATTGCTGTCGCAATTTTTGACTTGTAGTGGATGAAGATGATTTGAAGTGGGCGGAAAATTAATGAAAATTGCCATGTATTGGTAAACTGGTTTCAAGGGAATGTTCATCATAAAACCCTCAGTTGTAGGGAAATTAAGTCTGCAAAATGATGCTATAATGCATCGTGAGGGCTTAAAGGGTTAATAAATAAAATTCACTCATAATCTTACTTGTAAACAATCCTGGGACTAGTTTATAAACAAGTCCCTGCAGGATAGGATCAGCTCTGTGTGAAACAAAAACACAATAATAATTACCTGTTTACAAGCGAGGGGAAACACACACAAATAGTCAAATATTTTTTAAACTCAACAAGACAGTCGACATATTTATTTTTTTAATGAAAATCAAATTAAATGATAAAAGATTGAGTCATTGAAAGAGATGGCATGTCAATCAGCACATCAATTTTACACAAATTAAAAATAACATCACATGCTTCCCGATTTTAAAACTGAAAACATCCAAGTTTAATTATAATTTTTTTTCAAGAGATAAATAATTTTAAATGCTTGGTCACCAATATCACTGAAAATTTAATTTATGATGTCATCAGCAAGTCCTTACAATTGTTCAAAACATATACTAATCATGTCTACATACTAGAAAATAAACTACACTGGCAGTATGAAGATAATTTATATATACGTAGAAATTTTTGTTGAAAAATTATTGATTAGTGATTGTCACCTTTTAAAATTTACTCGCATTTCCATCCTTATTATAAAATCAAATAACAACTATACATTGTGCTAAAGAAATATGGCTTGTGGAAGGCATCTTTGAGAAGTCAATGAAAATCGGTTACACTATCATCATATTCAGAATCACTCATTATTTTTACAATGGAAAATGTTAATGATTTAGAACATACCTTATATTTAGGAGAGGTCTTGTTTTGTGGACCTGCACGTCGCATATTGGACAATAGTTACTGGATTCCAAATAACGAATAATACACGATTTACAGACTGTAAAACACATAAATCAAAAGTTCTAATCAATCAGGTTCAAATTTAGCACAACACAAATTTGTAATGATAGCATATTGGTTGTAATTTTGTAATGGATCTTCTGTTGGATCGATGATCATAGTTAACCGTTGTGCTGCTGGAGCCGTATATATCCGGTTTTGAGGAAGTTTTAAAGGAAATAAACTGACACTGAAATACATAACAGAGTTTGTGATAGATGCTCAGTTATTAAAAATGTTAATTTTCACACATGTTTATTTTTTCATGAATAGTCATATTTTTCATCATTTGAAGCTGGAAATTGCGTTAGCAATTCCAGCTTCAAATGACAAAAAAAATACATTTGAAACAATTCAGCAAGACAAGTGTTAATCGAGTGAGTGGAGTTTTTCAGAAGGTTTGTAAGTGAAAAATGATAACAACAAAATATCGATTTGTCATACTTTGATAGCGTGCAAAATCAGAACACAAATTGAAGGGCCCACTCAGATATTTATCTTGTTATTAAAAAGTATTCCTTCAAGTTTTAACTTTGTAATTAAATTCTATAAATAAATACATGAATATGTAATGTTATTTAAAAAAGGTCTATATTTGTCATAGACATTGAAAACGGTGAATTGTGAAATTGAAAAATATCTTTTAAAAAACATGAAAACATTTTACTACAATTTCTTCATCTAACCATTTCTAACATGGCACAGCGCAATGCTGTCCTACTTGAGCAGCATGTTGCCAAATGTGAGCCACATGCTACTCTTGTCTTCCAATATTATTTAGAAGGGGACATGCTATTGCCATGTCACATTCAACCCACCTGGTGATGTTTACATACTGATTATGGTTCTAAATCTTAATTGGGAGTAGTAGTGCCTTATCATGATTAAGTACCCCTCAATTCAAATAATAACCATGTACTCTGTATATTTACCACTAGAGGCATAATCACTGGTTATATTATAACGATGTTCACCTGTAATTGGATTGGTTGCTATATCGCCTGTACACACAGGCGGTATAGCAACCAATCCAACTACATGTATCATGGAAGGGGAAAAGGTGGTTTGTGAAAATGTAAAAAAGGTCTTTACAAAAGATCTGTAGAGTACCGTATGGACAAATCCATAAAATTATCCTATGAAAATTAAATTTGAATACAAAATGGGTTCATTTATATACTGTAATATACTTTAATTCCGCGGGTATGAATTTTTGGCAAAACCGATTTTTGACGACTTCGCGGTCGTTCAAATTCGCGTAAAAATATTTTTTGATTTGTTTTGGCCTAGAGAAATGTAATTTTATCTCGCCGTAAATAACGACTGTCATCACCCTTCCCAACTGGCAATCACTATGACGTAGGTAAGTAAAAATAATGGTATGGTCACCAATTAACTGGAGGGGGGATGACCGACCATTGAGGCTAATCCTCTTTGGCAGGTGCAGCTCTTTAACACTATCAATCCAACAGGTTATCATTTAATTATTGATTATCCTGCTGCTGATTTACTACATGTGCCATTTCAGTGAAATATGTTTCAATATTTTTATCTTTATTTTTTTAAAAGCTCATCGTTTCTGTTTGATTGTAAGAATTCAACGTCAAGTCTCGTGTTTGCTGGCTCACCACCCCTCAACTTGACATATAAAAGATCAACGGTGGCATCAAGACATCTATCAATTAAGTCAGTCATGCCTGCTGGTTAATAGCAGCCATCGAAGAAATCACACAAAAAACATACTGTATTAGCAAGGGCTTTGTACAAGCAGGTTTAAAATAAATGGCAATAAAATAAAAATTATCAGTATCAATTTATGTTTTTTGTCATAATAAAAATACATTTCACACGTTGTCATTCAGTCGTTGTCATTCAGTCATTTAAATATAAATCTTAGGACTTAAACTTTCACAAGTTAGCGTGACAAGCACATGATTAGATTACGTAACCACTAATGTGGTGAACAATAATAAGCGGGAATATAATTTTGCGCTCACAGTCCTTGCGTGAAATGCGCGAAAATTAATTTCACGCGAAATAAAAGTATATTATAGCAGTTGCAAAAGATTTGTAACACATCAAAAGACAATTGTTAAAATGAGAACACATTTACATTAAAGTTTACACCATCCAAATTAAACATACAGATTGTATTTAAAATTATGAGTTAAAGTTTATGGCAAGCAATGCAGTGGTTGCAGTGGCTTACATATCAGGTCCTTAAAACATAAAGTTCAGAGATATTTTTAACTGATGTAGCATTTCAATGGTTAAGAATAAATAATTTAACCAAGAAAACACAAGATCAAGAACCAAAGCTAGCTCAATGTTGGTCTACTGTTTAAGACACTGGACAAACATTAAGCCAACATCATTTCAATATGTTGTGTTTACTGGGTAGGTTCCTGATACATACAGCTGTGGAGGCACTCCATTATAGTGGTGGCATCAATAAAATATCCACCACACAGCGCACACATCAGGTATGGGTTCAGATCTTGTATGCAGGCCTTCATCATGCATTTACTCATAGGCATTCTGCAACAATTATAAATAGGATATCAATGTATCTAAGTACACATATTATACCCATGTCAACTGTGCGCTTAAATCCTGTACATGAAAACAACTGGGCTAAAAAGTTTGGTATCGCTGACCAGCATTGTCCCATGCAGAGGTGTGTGTACACGGCAGTGTACATGTACACCTAACACGCGTACTGTCAACAGGGTTGATCTCTCTGCAGTACATTTAGTATATGGGTGTTAACATGGTTAAGTGAAGTGGAATCTATCCATTTACAACTCATTATAAATCCAAAAATTACATTTTATCGCACCACGATCAGTTTTTTTCCAAAACAGGAGGATGTAGTTTTCTGTTTTTTTGAACAAAATAGTCTTTTTCTGAGAAAAAAATATCAAGCAGAGGTAACATGTGCCTTTAGGATTTATAATGAGGTGTAAACAGGTAAATGGATAGTTTCCTTCAAAGCTGTGGATTGATATGTCTTGAGCTTTGTGGTGTTTAACACGTCTAAGAGGTTGTAAATATAAATATATCCATTGAAAAAGAAGAAGCCTATGGAACCCCTGAATGATGTTCACCGGCAGAATATCATAACAAAAAGGCTGATGTAGATGGTGCCGACCGGTTTCGTTTATTTAAACTTCATCAGGGTACAATTTGTTGATGATAATCACTGCTTTATATAAGGTAGAAGTTATGTACACATGTCATAGAGAGTGAACTGCCGGCGGTTCACAGTGAACCGCCGGCGGTTCACAGTGAACCACCAGTGGTTTACACAATGCAATGAAGGCCTTGAATTTGTTTTGATGTTTTTTGTAATAGATTCGAACCCCCAAGGATGGTCAGAGGTATACTGGCAAATTCTTTGGGGTTTCTCTCAAATAATCGAATACAGACAAAACCAAAATGGCGGCCAGAGAGCAGTAGGTAGAGTTATGAAATGAGTCAATGAATACGACGTGGTAGATATAATCAGCAAACTCACAATTAGACATACGGTATGACGTGTTAGATATAATCAGCAAACTCACAATTAGACATACGGTATGACGTGGTAGATATAATCAGCAAACTCACAATTAGACATACGGTAGATATGAATATGCAGGACAGCTAAATAAGGGAACAAACAGTGAGGAATAATCTTAACATAACACATTGAGTATTAAGGTAGATATAGTACAAAGAACAAAATCATTTGTACTATATCTAACTTAATACTCAATGTGTTATGTTAAGATTATGTTAAGATGTTCGTCCGCACAGCCCAGTATCGCAGCAGCGATCTTCCTGCAGTGTCTGTGTTCCATCTGGTCTTTCTTTATATAAATATATCCATATATTTTGTTTTCTTTGGTTAATAGTGTTTACTACTTAACATACCCAGTGGGTTTTTGTATTGATTGGAGTGGTTTAAATACTTATAATGGGACTAATTATGTTGAAACCCGGGAAAAAAAACATTGCCTTTACTCTCCACCTATATACTATCTACTGTGCAAAGTGATCACCCGGGCTGTTGATAGTATACACAGTGTACACTGCAGGTGTACACACACCGTGCACCTCTGCATGGCACAATGCCGGTCAGTGATACAGAAGGTCCGGTGATACAAACCTCAATTTGTGACCTTTTTGTGCGTAATCAGTTGAATCTACATTTTTTTAAAGTACAGAAATGCCAAAAATTATACAAAATACTAATTTTTTATTATTTTTAGTTTGATTAACTAAATTGATAAATATCACTCTGTCACTCACTCTGATATTCTATGTCAACTTATGATTTTATATATCTCTGTGTGATAAATTGGGTAGAAACATTTCAGATTTTTATAATAAATATGATAAATGACGAATATTTAAAGGCCTGAAGAAACTAATGAAGAAATTCTGCTAACTGAACCCAGATGAATTATCCTCATTCTTGCGCTTTTTCACAATAGCAGATGGGATAGCAAATATGTTAAAGGGTGTCATTAATTGATAAAGGTTGGATGAGGGAAGTGTCGCACCAGTTTGAAGACCAAAATCTGACTCGTGACACCCGTGACCCCCAGATGAAAATACGTTTGTAAAATATTCCATCTGTCATCACCCGGGAGGATGGGGTACTCTTGCAAGCAGCCGCAACAACACACAGGGCAGTAAGGCAGGATCATAATCCTGCTGTACTGTACACACCAAGTACACAGCTAGTATAAGTAGCAAGTGGGGGGTAGATAAATATAGTCACCTGCCCATAATTTATGAAGGGTGAGGGAGGTTGTAGCACTTCAGTTTGGGAGAGGAAAACAAGGAGTTACCAGTGGCGGATCCAGCATAGGGCGTACCTGGTGTACCCCCCCCCCTTATTGGTGAAAATATTGCATTTTCATGCATTTTTCAAAATATAGTGAAGCTAACACCGCTTTTTCCAGCCAAAATGTTGCTTACGCCCCCTCCTCTTGCACATTCTGGATTTGCCACTGGTTACAAGAACAGCTAAAAATGGTAATGATGAGAGCGAGAGCCTGAGATGACAACTAGACATTATAGAGAGTTAATCCAGAAAAAATAACGTTGTGGTGGGTGGACTAAAAGAAGAACAAGGTCAAATGTGGGAAAAATGTTGAGCGAGAAACCCTTGTGGACTGACATCTGACATCGAATGACAAATCCGAGGCGATGGGGAAAAAACTTGATGTCATAGCGAAACTTCCCTTCTATATAGACAAAAGAAATCATCTTCCAGACGGCGAGGAAGAAAAAAACCTGCAGGTATATTTTTATGGATGATTTCACAAAAGCTGTAAGAGAGAGTTGATTCCAGCTCAAAGATAAACTGAACAAAGCTATCGCGCATCACTAACACGTGCGAGAAACTTGCTATAACAAAAATTATCTCGAAACATTCTCATTGGTTTGCCTATGGGAAATTTTTTAGAACAATTTGAAAACACATTTTTGCCAGATTACACATGCTATGTATCACCAGCTTCAAAATTGTCACGGTATGGAAGGTGTTCTGATAGTGTGATATGTTTTATAAAACACCAACTCTCAAAATCCTTTACCCCTGTATACACCGATAAAATCCCCCCTCCCAATTAAATTGATATATAAGGTTTATAATAATATATATTAAACTGTGATATTTTACTCATTGCTAGATACATCCAACCTATGGGGTCTGCTTATTACAATGAGAAAGAGTGTTCAAATGGTAATACAATGCTGGAAAATTTGATTTTAGATTTATTATTGGTATAATGATTGCAATATAATTATATGTAGAGATTTAAATTCCAGAACAGGAAGGTTATAATAACAGAATAACTCTGCTTGATAATAGCCGATAATCCCAAGGTAGAGTTATTATTACCTTTGGGATCTGCTGCACTAGATTTGAGTATTCTGAAAAGCAGCAAGTTTTGGCGAAAATCCAGTAGATTTACATATATATCTGTGCACGGTAACAGTGTAGTTGATTAAATCATTACTTCTAATAAAATCTGCCATTGATGCAATCTTATTAACGTGGAAGAAAATGTCATATCAACACATATGCCTGGTGAGACATTTTGTTTGTCAGTCTGTGAAAACATTATCTAATATTCCTGCTACAACAGTGAGGAGAATAAAATGGTAGAATTCCCTGACACCAGTGTAGAAAATGTCATGCCATTGTTGGGGGTGTATATGGGTTAAGAAACAAATCAAACGAACGGCGAATCGCCTGTTTTTAGGGGCCGAACATCGAGCATTGTGGTTTATAAATAGTGTAAAAAACGAAGCTAAAAATTTATATCTATTTTTGTATCCTTTTTCTCTTATAAAAAGTGGATTCTGAAGCCAAAAATAGGTAAAAAGTGATGTGGGAAGAATCCAGAATTTTCTGGGGGTAGTTTTATCAGGCCCGGTTTTATCAGGAGGAAGTTGATGGTCTAAAAGAAGAGTTAAATGGCTACTTGGTAAAAAAATGTTATAGAAGTCCCCCTCCCTCAAATTGCTAGGCCTAGGTGAAAACATCCAGGAATGATAAAACCAGAAAGCAAGCCAATTGCAGAAAGCAAGCGAAAGCAAGATCCTCTCACCGAAAGCAAGCGTATATAGGCAGAGTTCAAAACTTGAACCTTATTTTTATTTTTATTTATGCGCATATATCGTTATTAAACAGGGTGTGACATTAACATTTTGTATCACTAGACCAGCAGGTCTAGTAACCTTAGTTTATCACTAGACCTGGTGACATGTCACTAGACCAGGTAAGCTCGAATCTGATACGGTATGGACTTGTCACTTTAAAAAGAAACAAATTATGTACAAGTGGTGTACAACCCGCAATCATTGTGATTTTTATAAAAAAAAGTTAAAAATAACAAAGACAAACATATAGCAAAATACCATAATAATCACTTGTTATTTCACATTGAAGAGTCAATTTAGATGATATCAAGTCACATAATCAAATAATATAAATAACATATTTGCATCTGGAGTCTACTTGGCTCTAGATGGCTTAAGCGTTCCGTCTGTGTAGGCCTATATACCGTATTATCCCTAATAAACGCACTCACCCCCCCTCCCCCGATTCTGCTGTACCCTGTATTACCAGAATATCTGCTGGCTTGAAAAAATCTACCAGACACCAGCCTGCTTTATGTAGCTGTGTCAACATGGTTGAGCCACAGTCAGCGTGTTGTGAGCGTGGGTGTAAACGCGGTATGCTACTGTTAATGTAGCCTAGTTGTTGTACATCTTGTTTTAACTCTGGGCCAGCGTCGTACAGGTGGACCAGCATTGAATAACACCTGTGTGTGCTGGGTATTTAATCGTTGAGTTGTGTCAGAATGACTACACCATGTCAGTTTTGCTTACAACAAAAGTAATAACAGTTCATAATCATTGCACTAGTGATCATTGATTTACAAGCGCCCCTGTTAAATTCCCAGCGATAATGCGACACCAATTTATAGGCTTAATGCCAAGTAAGATTTGAAGCATCTGTTTTTCGCGCTAGCTCATGTCTTAGACTGTTGGCGTCCACTGGTCATCCAAATATGTGAGGTATGGATCTGTTTAAAACTACTATCGTGAGTGAGTGACTATAGCAGCGCCGAGGGACATACGACTTGACACGTGCTCAACCCTGAGCGCACATGTATACACGATGTCCCTGCAGAATGATAATACCACCATTTAATCAATGGCGGGCTAAGGTCGGCAAGAGTAGATTACGTCATCGGGACGGTCTGCTTCTATGCAGACATTCTGTAGCCTAACGTTACACACTGTGTGAAATTAGACTTAGGCCTAAATTTAATCAGCTAGACCTACGTCTTGTTAAAGCATTCATACAGTATGCCGCCGACGCATTTCTATTATTCTGATGTGTCTAAAAACAAATACCATATTAAGATATTGTCGTACCCAAATAAGAACATTCAAAGATGAAATATGATGGTAACTGCGTCGTCTAAGCCAATAAAGCAGGTCGTGGCTGCACAGGGTGTCGGCCTGTATTACCACACCAGCTACAACTGCTGCCAGCGCGTTCACAGTGGCGGCGTGAGAGTGGATGGAGGCTGGCACGTGCAGGGAGCTCTAACCAATGTCGCGTGGCTTAATGACAGCGCCGCGTTGTCCTAATACCGCTAATGCAGACTATCCATGCACTGGTCAGACATGCTGACAATACTAGTATAGGCCTAGTAACGTTACATAGCAGATAAGGCCTTGAATATATACTCGACCAGCAGGTCGAGTTCCTGAGAATGTGTACTCGCCCGGTGCCAGGATTACTGGACTGGGTCGAGCGTTAGTGTCGCACACTGTTAAATATTGTATATTAAAATATATATTTAGATCGGTATTTACCAAAAAAAAGTATACTAACTATTACCTGCGACGAAAGCAAGATCCCCGCACTGAAAGCAAGGCTATAGGCTAGGCTATAGGCCTACAGGCAGAATTCAGGTGATAATCATAGGCTAATATTTCTTCTTTTTGTATTTATTTATTGTGTGTACATATCGTTAAAAAATAATATAGATTAAGCATATTCGGACCGGTAATTCTCGAAAAAATATAAAGTATAATAACTATTACCGGCCACGAAAGCAAGATTATATTATGTACAGTAAGCAAGCGAGTGGCATGTTACAAAACCTGGGGCTGGGTGACGAAAGTAAGATCCCCCACCGAAAGCCAACCTATACAGGCAGAATTCAGGAGATAATCGTAATATCTCAGAGGATTTACACCAACTGAATTAATGTGGAAAACATAATACAAGCAAGATCCTACTACAGTAAGCAAGCGAGTGGCATGTTACAACACCTGGGGCTGGGTGACGAAAGCAAGATCCTAGACCGTCACTGAAAGCAAGAAAGTGTCGTGTGTAGGCCTATGTCTGGACGACGAAAGCAAGATGACCCCCTCCCCCCTCCATATGATTCTTTAAAGTTGAAGCTTATAAAAGAATTAAATGTTTTATATATTGGAATTACACATAGGCTATTATGACACGTGGTGTGATTTACCGTGACAAAAGCCAAATCCAAGTTGAAGTTGCTCATAAAAAATCTTTGTTATTTTTTAAACTACAGGAAAACAAAATCCCCCCACTACAAACAACATGAAAATACCGCAATAACTAATATTTATATAAAATATAGACTACCATTAAGATAAGGCCTACTGAGAAACTCTGTTTATAATTTATTATAGGCTATATACTATCGTCATATATATATACTATCGTCAAATACAACCCAGCGCCTTCTAAAAATACGGCTAGGCTACTAATGGTATTTATTATTTTACAATCTGTAGAGTATCATTTGCGTTTGTGGCAACTCATGCAAGATATGCGCCACACATTCACGCGTGACAAACACGTCAAACAGTAGGCCTAGCTGCCATCACTTTGTGAGCAATTGAGCGATCGCACTGTTCCTTTTGAGGGAGGGGTGTGTCACTTTGATGACGTAACACCAAGTAGCCTGTTGTTGTGACTGATCACAACGTGTCTCAAGGTGCCCCGAGTCTGTCTCAAGGTGCCCCGAAAGTGTCTCAAGGTGCCCCCGCTTTTTTCAGGCACTGCAAGATCTAGCAATCGCTATTGATTTTAGGTAGATCCACGTTGTGTTCATGTACCTGATATGTTGTCTCAAGGTACCCAGGTGGTGTCTCAAGGTGCCCGAGTACGGGGTACATTGAGACTTCGTATCAAGAGTATTGTATAAAATTTGTGAAAAACACCTCTAATTTTGGTACGAGTAGTCCACAGCATACTCATAGCGAAGTGAAAAGTGTTTTTAAAGATCAATGCCATTAACTTTTATCGGGCCAAATAATTATAATAATAATAAATAATATTATTAGTAGTATACATTATTCTAACTGTGATAACCGTTACGCGTGTTAGTCACGGGATATAGGTGGAACATATCATTAGCAGGAGCAGCACGTCAGGAGAAGCCGCGAAAAAAATAAAAAAATAAGTGTCATATAGGTGATAATATAACCGTGATAACTGTTAGACGTGACAGCTGCAAAAAAATAACAGCCATAGGCCTATAGGTGATATTATACCTGTGATACCTGTTAGGCGGGAATTACGCGAAGCATATCATTAACAGGAACAGCACGTTAGCCGTGGTAATTTGGTCAAGGAGAAGTCGCTAGAAACTAACAAAGAAGTGTCATATCACAGTATCCACCTGCTTGACCCTGTGATTGCGAAAAAAAGATATTTCGTTTTATAAAAAAACGAACAAATGATATTTATAAGATTGTAAGATTATAAATAATAGCCTGAAACACTGTGAAAGGACTATAATAAATGGCAAAGTGCGTTGGGTATTAGGCCATATATAATGACAGTTTCAATAAAATTATTTCTCATTTATACATTATATTTCCTACAATAATTCAGTCGTTGTAAATCATCAGAAATATTATGCTTATCACTTGAATTTTGCCTGTGTAGGCTTGCTTTCGGTTCGGGGATCTTACCTTTTGTCGCCGGTAATACTTATTATATGTTTTTTTTTTGCGAAATAGGCTACCGATTTAGAGATATATTTCAATATACATTATTTACTAACGATATATGCGCATGATAAATCAATATAAAAATAATGTTTCACTTTTGAACTCAGTAGTGAGTTTCCCAGAATGCTTCAAAAATAATGAAAATATAATGTTACACCACATAATATGACAGCCTTTTAATGAAAAAAAAACGAATACATAATTAAATTAACACTACTCATAGTTTAAGCTACAATCACACCCACATAAAAATACAATGTTGCTCGCTTGACATCGCCAAATAAGCCCGTCAACGCACAATAAATATTTGAAATGCAAACGTCAAAACAGCATTCACGACGCCATTTTGAATCATCCCAGAATCAGCGCGGTTTTGCGGTGGTCAGTCTGATGACATAATACATGATGTCGGGAGTATAGCTCAATAAATGTTACGTCTCAGTGCATGAAAAAAAAGACGAATAATCACTAGAATCTTTAGTGGTATAATTACTTTGTAGTTTTCGAGATTTCTCCGTCTATGTGCGTAAATACGACAAAAAACTAAGGTTCCTCAAAGGCGGTCCACGCCATCTTCTCTAATGTTGACATGTTGAATGTTATTTAGGGCAGGTCAGAGGGGACAGGTCATGTGACGCCAAATGAGCAGGGTCATGCTGACCCTTGAAACACAAGAGTGAAGAGACGGATTAAATGCAAGACCCCTCAATTTTTTTTATAAATAGGCCTACTTTATTGTTTTACCGATTGTTATCAATGGCAAAATACAAGATCTAGTGTAACCAAAGATCGTATGAACGATCGCTGGTGTAACAGTGTGTAAGTCATTGATTTAATTACCGATAAGTACTGTTATAGGCCTTTTGTCGCTTAGGCCTGCTACTACCGTTTGCATAGCAATGCCCGACGTTGCAATGGTATGGAGTACCGTGAAACCGAACCAGATTCAACTAAAGTGAATACCTGGAAACTGTTGATACAATGGTAACTTTGATTGTGTTTTATCATGATGTGACGTCACAGATGAAGCCACGTCACAAATAACTTCTTGACATAGTATATTATTATTATTTATAATCTGATAATTAATGTAGGGGCTTGTGTACGTAATTCCGTGGGATTTTCTTGTTAATTGACATCAATTTTTTTCAGAAGACACGTAATATCAGAAGCAATAGGGTGTTAATTTTTTTTTTAGTTTTAGTGACACTTTCAGTCCCATGAAAAAAGGGGAGAAACACATCATTTTTATACTAACGTAACAGCCAAAATTATATTTGATATGCTCATCAGATCATCCTTAGAATACTCTTCAGCAGTTTGGGACTCCTTTAGACAAAACGATAATGATAAATTAGAAAAAAATCAAAGATAAGCAGCAAGATTTGTCACTCAAAATTATAGACAAACAGCCAGTGTGACATCTCTCATACAGTACCTGGGCTGGACTGACTTGAAAACAAGACGAAAAAATTCTAGACTTGTAAGCATGTTCAAAATTTTAAATGAGCTAGTCGAAATTCCTATCGATGACCGTTTAATCCCAGCGGACAGAAGAACACGTGGTGGGCACAATCAGGCCTATAAACATCTTAGAGCTAACACCACACTGGGACAAAATTATTTTTGGCATCGAACTATCCCTGATTGGAATTCTCTTCCGGCAGCTGCCATAGAATCAAAAACTGTGGCAGCGTTCAACAGCGTTCACCAGCCCTTCCCCACCCCAGCCTGATACTCCAAATAAGAGGTGCTGCTGGAGTACCAATTCAAAGTCAAAGTCAAAGATATGATCATAAGTCAATGTAATAAGCAAAATTACATAAAATATTTGAAAAATAATCAGATTCAGTGACAGTTTCAGTCCCATGGAAAAAAGGAAGAGAAAACGTCATTTTAATACCAACATAAGATGCACATCAAGTATAGTCATGTAATATAGAATATTTAAGATAATATTACACACAATGTTCAGAAGGGCACACTGAATTAGAAAACCCCCATATTTTTAGACTTAGTGACACTTTAAGATCAATAAATAAACAATAAAAACACATCATTTTCACACTAACATAACACCCTTATTACTATCTATTTTCATGTGAAATATAAAACATATTATAGAACATTACAAATAATGTTACATACACTGTTCATAAGAGCACACAGAACAAAAAAACGTTCTTTCAAGATCTAGTGACACTTTTGGCCCAATAAATAAAAAATAATAAAATACATGATTTTCACACCACCGAAACACCCTTACTACTATCTATTGTTTTCAGTGAAATATAAAACCAATAGGATATAGCTAGTTTGGAAGATCGGGTAGCAATTATTCACTTCATTTCTAGCTAGTGCCACTTTGATTGCAATAAATAAGTGTCAAATTTAAATACAGTTATTTAAAAAAAAAAAAAAACGCCACTAGTTTTACTTTATTCACACCCGACAGTCATGTATGTTTTAACATACCATATTAAAAGGAGACATTTGCAGCAGAGAAATAGCCTAGGTAGTAAGGTTAATGTTATGGACTGTAATTTTCTGTGGACAATGTTAATTCATGACAGAAACAATATAGAAATAATGACAGTCATTGCGAAGACTAAGAGCTATGTCATGCTGTAATTATGACATGAAAGATGCAACTCATTTGAAATTGCTCATAAATGTCTTGGCACAATTAAACCCCCAATTTCGTCGTTTCTATCATGAAAGGTGCTAAAGCTAACGGCATAAATGTAAGTCTGTTAAATACATGTAGGGCCTAGTAGTCAAGAGGAAGCAGATACACTCCTAATCTTTCATGCCTCACATGTTTTCCAAATTTCTGTTAAAATCACCATGACATCTGATTGGCTACAGATTTGTTTAATTATCACCCTGCATTAATATCCATTGTTGAGACCTAAAGATTTCCACTGATTATACATATATACAGGAAGCAAGAAGAGAGGAGCGGTTTATCATGAGCCAACATATGACAGACATATAGTCCTCATCTGTCATAGTGGACGGCCTATTCACAGGTTCATATTCAAATAATCGGCAGGATAGATAGTAAAGGTAAAATGACTTGCTGGAAAATCAGATTGTAAATATGTGTATCCGCAGAAAGAAGCTGATATGTATGTGTTTTTGTTCAGCTCAACTGGGCAGCAGAATGTGAGAAAGCTACATTTGCAAATGTCCAATAAGAACGAATCTAGCTGCCCCTGAAAAGCTGCATCTAACTGGAAAATCGCTCCAATACCATGTGTCGAGAGCACACTACCAGTCGATAGTGTCAATAAAGGCAGATTTTGCATATCTTCAACTGACTCCAAAAGCAATAATAGATCGAAGAGCTTGTTCAGTGTGATGCATGGGTTACGCATGTTCGTGCAGGGGACAGGTTTATAATGTAGGCCCTACTGAGATGTGTATTAATTTGATGTTGACACAGACAATTTGTGATAACCTTCCTAATCCATTTAATGCACTCCTAATACGCGATATTGACAATACAAAACGACAGCTGAAGGGTAGTTGACAATTAGCTTGTTATGTCCACAATAATGTTCTAATGCGATGTAGCGTGCACCAGAATAGTCAATATTCGCCACATGTGTGTCCCACTGTGATTCAACGTCGCAACGACGTCGTGTGGGCAGTCGGGTGATATTACATTGTATATCTAGTCAAGTATACCAAGGACGAAATGTAACCTAATAACTTCAATTTGTTTAATTACTATAGTGACAAACTTGTCAGTTATTGCATTTTTCATTCCGTGAAAGTACATAGAGTTACATTTTTTTTGGTGGTCCCGGTATCCTGTTACTTGCTCCACTTCATACCGCTCGTGACTACAATCATGATGTTTTTAAATCGAGTCTGTGGTATTACGTAGGCTAGGGTAAAATTATGTTATTTTATTCAGTTTATTATTGAGTTCGAATTCGAAGTGTTACTCAAAATGAAAACAGTAACCGACAAATATTTTTATGGTTATGTCTGACCTTTTAGTGACATTGATGTGTGCTTTAAATATATGAAATAATGGTATTTTAATTTTATACATATTGAGCAGAAAGTGTCACAGACACCTTTTTTTATTATATCGTGGACTTCTGAACATTGTTTCATATTTCTCATGCATGTATTTACAGAAACAACAGTAAAAATAGCAACCATCACATTTTTGTGTATTATGAAATGTGATTATGGTGTTACTTTGATATAGACATGATTGTCTTTAAATTTTATATTTATTAAACATGAATTGTTAGAATAATTAACTGACCCGTTATTTTTCATGACTATGTATAGGGCCTACTGTCTTCTGAACACTTTTGGTTGTATTTTCTTTGTACTGTATTTTAGATCATAAATTGTGAACCAAGTAGAACTAATGACGTTATTAGGCTACAACATGTACGTTGCTGTAAAAAATACGGTATTTTAATTTGTCACTAATTGAACTAAAAGCGTCACTAAAACTGGAATAAATGATCGCCATCCGATCTTTCAAACATTGTGTTTTTTATTTCACTTGAAAAATATATAGTATTAGGGCGTTTTACTGTGGTGTGAAAATCATGTTTTTTATTTTTTTATTTATTGATCTTAAAGTGTCACTAAATCTAAAAATATTTTATGTGAAAATCATGTGTTTTATTATTTTTTACTTACTGAGCTTAAGGTGTCACTGAATATATATATATATATAATTATATACTGCGTGCTCTCTTGAACAGTGTGTGTAACATTATCTTTAATGTTATATATTACATGACTATTTGATGTGCATGAAATATAATTATGTATGTTACGTTGGTGTAAAAAATATGGTTTTTTCTCTTTTTTTTACAAAACTTCATGTGTCACTAAAACTGAAAAGTAAATAAACATGAATAATCGCCACCCGATCTTCCAAACATTTGGTTTTGTATCTCACTTGAAAAAAAAGATAGTATTGATGGTGTTACGGTAGTATGGAAATGCTGTGTTTTTATTTATTTTTATTGAGCTTAAAGTGTCACTATATCTAAAAATAATAAATATTTTTTATTCTGAGTGGTCTTCTGAAGATTGTGTGTAATGTCGTACTTAATGTTCTATATGACTATATGATGTGCAAAAATATAATTATTTGTGTTAAGCTGGTATAAAAATGATGTTTTTTCACGGTTTTTTTGCATGGGACTAATTCTAATTCAGATTTTTCTACTAAACATTTTGGTATGTATGTATACATTATCAAATAACATTAAAATCCCACGGAGTTTTGTTTAGCTACATATATGCCCCTATACGATAGGCCTGTGACAGTTGTGGGAGTAATTCTAGCTTTGTGTACAACATCTAGCTCGATCTGTGAATTGCTATACCAGGGCCCTGCATGGGTATTAAATTTATTCTTAGTCTAGGTGATTATCGAAACTCAATTTGGCACACTAGGCCTATGTGACAGACTATGAGCCATTCCCACGGTACTCAACCAAAATTTGGTTGACGGTGTGCAGACTGGATGCTGAAACTCTTACCCTTGAATTAAATAGGGCCTATACAGAGAACATAGCCTATACCCTTGGATAAACAATTTTGGGTAAAAAATCGCTTGAATATAGGTTTGCGGGTGGAAATTTACTTTAAATTTATGTTTGAGACAAAAACATGTAGGCCTACTCCAACCATTTCAAATACTGACCCCTTAATTATGCAGCTGGTGCATTTTATTAATGGACCCTTGATTATAGCCTACAGTAGGCCATGTCATTTCCATAGTCTTGAATATCAAAATTGGTAAAAAAAAACCTGATTATACAGAATTTGACTCAAGATAAGTAACGTACATGTACCAAGGCCTTGGGAACGACACGGTCATAATACACCTAACATAATGAACATAATACACTGAACATAACAGTGCCCCCTTTCAGCACTGTTCATGCAGTGCGATATATGCAACTACACATAGGATGATTTTTTACTCCAAAATATTGACTGAGATAAATCATAGTCGTGGGGACAGATTTCAAATATAGCACCAATAAATAATAGCAGAACTATTTTGGAAAGCTTAAGTGTTTTTTTATTCATTTAAAGCTGGCAATTATGTAAACAACGAGAGCTTTAAATTAATTCAAAACTCCACGTAGTAATGTAGTACTTGAAGAGTTAATATTTATTTTAATAGTGAAAATTGTCTTATATGATACGTTTTACGTTGACCAGAGTTATCCTGTTAGGCCTATTAATCTTTCTTTAGACATTCTTAACAAAGCAAAACTAACTAAAACCCTCTAATTATTTTTTACTGAATTGTTATCTAACTTTTAGCACAATAAGGCAATATCGCGACGATGCCGCTAACAACGTGATCGCCTAGTCACGTGAGATACACAGCCTCCAAATGACAATGAATAGCAAACGATTTTTTTTAGATTTCAGATCCAGCTAACGGAAGGGGGTCAAACGTGTGCTTTTCGCATTGAAGATAATAACTCCAACCATCGAGCAGCACCTCCTTTCAACCATGATATCCATCTAAATAAACACATATGAATTTAACGTTAGTGGCCCTAGTATTCAACCCTTTAAAGCCTGAATTTACGATTGTCATCTTCATTCACTACAAGCCGCGAATTGCTGTCGCAATTCTCAACTTGTAGTGAGTGAAGATGACTTCAAGTGGGTGGCAAATGAAAAAAATGTATTGTTATTATTAAATCAGTTCCGTGAACATGTTCGTTCTAAACCCCCCAGTTTTAAGAAAATTAGGTTATTTTTCCAAGATGCAAAAATATGCTTTGATGCATCGTGAGGGCTTAAACGGTTAAAGGGTTGATTATGGGGATTAAAAGGTCACAAAAACATTCCCCTGTGGTATGTGATGGCTATAAGAAGTATGGTGAAGCAGAAGTTGATAGATTAGTGACTATTAAAAAAATAAAAAAATAATAAGGCGGCCCACCTCGGGTTGCCTAATATTATTATATTATTATATATAAAAAAATCCACAATTACTCAATGATTGAAAATTAATCACGTTTTGTTCAAATTGAAACCAAAGTAAATGGAATTATAGCATATTCAGTAGAAATGTTTTTCCCAAGAACCGTTATTTGATGTGCAAATAAAAGGTAAAATTATCATTGTCGTGATCGGCGGATTGAAATGGATTTCAAAAAGTACATCATCAAATGGCTCAAATGAATGTCCGAAATCGTCATTGGCCTATATTGGCCAAACCTACCAATTTTGGTTTATGCATGTTCCGACCTACATATCGTAACCTGTAAATTGCATACGTAGTATGCTGAGCAAAGGATTAGCCCTTCTATAGCTATTTGATCTCGATTCGTCAGCAAATGACTAATGATAGTAGGCCTAGGCCTACAGTCGTCACATGCTTGCAGTATATACCGTTTCAATTGATTATGTAGGCCTATTATGTATTACTTTTCTAATTAATTATAATTTGCTCATAATTATTTATAATTATGAAAATTATATATTTAGGTATTTCCTGCTCTGTCGATATGATATTATATAGTATTCATGACACAGGTGTAATTATATTTGTCATGTACACGTGCTCTGCTCTATGCTGGCATCTACATGTGACAGTCATATGGTCACACACCAAACATAATCCATAAACTCACTGTTTGACCGACTATGTGATAAGCTGGCTTCGCCGAACCAGCGTTTAGTAGCAGCTGGCTCCCTCTTGCCAGTATACCAACCAATATTGATCTCACAATTATTCTGGGTTTATATCAATGGGGGCGTTAATATCAGACATTTGCAAGCCATATAAGGTTTTTACACATGCTGTATGATATATTACAAATAGTTTATGTGTATACATATATGCGGGATATCTAAGATCTATAATGTAAATTTATACAGACAATTTGACATTGCTAGTAGGTTAGCATGGTTAGTAACAACCTTAGTCGGATATCACAGTTACTAATTGGGGACGTGTGTTGTCGACATCCTCATTTATTTGACTCTGTTAACTCAGCTGGTGAGTAGACTTTTGACATAATATCCCTGTCTTTTTTCCGTTTCTCATTGAACAGCTTTGGGGCAGTTCGTAGTATTCATATGAAAATTGCAAGTCATTGCATGGTTGCACTGCCAAAATATTTTTATACTCGGAAAATGTTATGATGTTTGTCCTCTTTCTTTACTTTTCAACATTCGCCTATTTTATCAAATCAAGTCTATTATCACACATCATTTATATTATTTAGGTTAATCGAATTATATGAGAAAATGTGATATCAATACATCTTGACATTATTAATCATGTTTTGTCAGTATAGGCCTATGTAGTCTTCCGATACCCATGCAGTATATGCTCATGCGCAGTGCTGTTAATTCGAATGATTATGGAATATGGTGGGCTACAACAAAATAATATTATATATGACAATAAAACAGATTTTGAATAATGTCGAGATTGACACCGTAATAATTAGAACCTTAATAAAAACAAGTTGTTATTCCCATTATCATGATTATTATATTTTGCTAAAAGCCCTGCCTTTATACAGACATCAGGGAATAACAATATTTGATACAGTTATACATAGGGTCAGTGGCCTATATGGATTTTTAAGTCTGCAACGTATTCGTACGTCGCTAGTATTTCTTACGCACACGACTACCTCAACATAAAAAATACGTCTAAATACAACAAACGTGCGAATTATTTTCTGGAATGATAATAAAGAACAAAATTCACGAATATCATCTAAATATAATAGAATGCCACCAGGCTGCTATATTAACACACTATATAGTCATAACACAGCTATAATCTACAAATACAACAAAATGTATAGAATTATCTCAGAGGTTGTGTATTTTGTAGAAATTATCTATGTCGTTTTCCTTATTTTCACAATGTCATTTTGGCCTTTTATTTTACACCCCCTACATTTTAATTTTATGCACCTTTAGGCCGCCATGTTTTTTTCTGTTTTAAAAGAGCGCCCGCATAGAGATTAACCCTTTCACCATTGAAGCCCGTTTTTATGTGCTGAATGCTATGGCTTCAGTGGTGAAAGGGTTAAGGCCGTGCATTTGCTTTGCTTGTTGTTTTTCATGGCCCTCATTAACTTTTTTTAAAAAAAGGTCAATTTTTTTAATATTTTTTCACTCTCATAAACTTTCCCAGGAATTTGTCCAAAGTATTTTTTGTCGCCCTCAATAACTTTTTTCCCATTTTTTTCCTATCTAAAATAGAGAAAAAACATAGTGGCCTCACAATTAGCCTCTCCACATTTCTAATGTCGGTGCTAAAACTGATTGGAACTGATTATTAAAAATAATATATCGTCATGAGATGACATGTACATTCAATTAAACTTCATACTATCATAGCTATAATAAAGGTTTAGGAGGTGGTTTTGTATTTGTAGCGCAATCTGACCAAAACGTTTAAAGTAATAATTAAGCTAGTCAATTAGTGACTAAAACCTGAATACAGAGGTCAACAAATTATATGTCTAACTCGCCACTAAACGTGCATATTTTTACACAAACAACGCGTCTCCTTCTAAATGAACTATGATAGCATCAAGTCTGAAATATCCTGCACGTTTCTTAGACCCTTGACTTGAAGTACAACCACTCAGGTACCCAATTGAATTAATGCCCGATTGTTTTTTCACTATGTATGTTCCTGAGCGTCCGACTATGTGCTAATGAAGTAAAAAGATATTTTGAAAATTTGTTTGCCCATTTATTGCAATTGAATTTTAAACGACACTTCTCATTTGTTGCAGTATATATGTATGGATCATGCATCATGTAAAGGTGGATAACTTCAGAATGTTGTCTCCCGAATACTGAGTGATTATATAAATAGACGCTTCATGTGAGAGAATATAAAACGCTTAGTAATTATAATGTTAGGTAGAAGTCAATATCAGCCGATCAACCAGTGTATTCCACCAGAAGGAGCTGTGGATATGCAGTCAGACATTGCAGAGTCCTCGGAACCTGCTACATTCAGTAGCCCAGATCGTGACAATAATATCAGCGTGGCCATCCGCAACGATGACAACTACAGCGACGACCAATCGGACGTTTCAACGCCAAATTCAAATGCACAGTTTACTTACGGATTACACACTGGAAGTACAAGGCCCCCGTTGGAGATGGGGATATACCAGGCACAATATGCTTCTAAAAAAACAGAAGAAAATATTAAATTTGTCGTCAGCAGCTTCATCTTCATCGCCATTATTGTACTCGTGATTGTGATAGCTTTTGCCAAGAATCCAAGTATGAGCTAAATCAGGTATTGGCTCACCAATTATTTTGCATTTTACTCGGAACCAATTACGAAACATTGACCAAATGTTTGTTTAATGTTAGCCTAGCTGCATAGACCGGACAGTGGATCAATATTAAAGCAATATTGGGCCAGTATCTTGTCTTCACTGGGTATTAAATGACAGCAATGGTTCACCATATAACACATGCAAATCTGGCATGTATTATAATATGTATTGTATTGTATTGTATGCTACCCCCTACTTTACATAGCAACTGAGTGGCTGCCGTCATAAGTTGATCTTGTCATGGGGCAGGCTGTGCCACTCTTACATTGGTCGAGGATTGGTTCTTATACAGGAGTTCTAGGGCAATAAAGGAACAGGTTACCCGAAGAAGAGTTCAATGCCATAATAATAATACGTGTCACTATGTATTAGGAAACGATCACGGTATATTTGACAGAAAGAGGTTTTTTAGATATTCTTTGTTGTATGATAAAATCATAATAATGAATAAATTAGAACCTGTTTTACTATTATATTTAAATGTAAATTTTTCTAATTCCTCCTAAGGTATATGTAAAATCGTAACTGCATGGCCGCGGACACAGATAATATTGGATAATATGTTACATCGTAGTGCTAGAAATCATTAGCCCGGGGGCACCAAGCATTATTTTGTGATACAATAAAATAGGAAATATACAAATTCAACTGTATCGTATCTAAATAGCTCACATGTAATTTGTGTTAAAACAGTAATTTGACCATGCAGGCAGCCAAAATGGCTTTGTGTTAAAAGTAACCTACTACTTGCGAAACGAGTTGGCACACATTGTAGTGACCAGATATTACCCAAGCGTTAATTAACCAGACAAATAATAATAAAAAATCTATTCAGTGAGTAACCAGGCCTATCTGTCAGTAAATGTGTCAGTGAATGTGTCTTTTCAGTTAGTGTACCAAGATATGGATTGAAATCGCTAATTCAATCCTAACAAAACAGGCGCTGAATTTTTATATTTTATTAGGGGCTTATTGATGTTACCTAGGTTACATACAAGTGATAATCATTAGTTTAAGTCAGATGGTGGAAATAATTATATCTAATTTCAATTACCATGTGATAGGGGCCTCTAGTACCATTCTTTAACTCTCCCTTTACCGACTTCCCCCTGAAAAAACTACCCCCAGAATCCGATTTATTTTTAAGGAGGACCCCTGAGGTAGCCCCTGAGCACAATACAGGTTATAGCTATGTGCATGCGCACATCGCACAAATTAAAAATGCAAGAGAACATTGCGTCTCCATGTCACTGACTATTCTGGTGGGCGATTTTCAACAACGCATGTAATGGAATATCTCCATTGCAATTATTTCAGGTACACATGTGGATTTCGCATGAATGCGAATTTGGTAAAGGAAGGTAGTTCTCGCATAAATGCGAAATTAATAAAGGAAGAGTTAATTAACCCTTAGCATACTGATGTCGACTACAGTTGACTATAGTATTGTTTTCTCATGTTTTAATTGTCTTGCATTACCAGGTTTTAAAAATTAAATATGTCTCAAATCTGTGATAATCATATACATTTCAACCTAGATTTTGCAAATTAAACTAATTTTTAGTCACTTGAAGTTGTGGATCGCGGTAGCGAGACACAACTTCAAGTGGTTGAAAATTTCAATTTCTTGGCTCAGTGCTCTCAGGGTTAAAGGTGTAGTCAACTGTCAAAATTCGCGGGACAAGGGTCCCCCGGAAGGCAATAGTGCCCGTGGGTAAGCCCAGGCCCTATTCCATAATAATACTAAATATGCGTTTCATACCCAAAGCCTCATTAAGAGCAAGTTCTCAAATCACAGCAAGTTCATATATACTTTAGCGACATCTATGAGGTAATAATTCAAAGCCCTTGTCTTTTGCCCCTACTTGGTCGCCTATTTGCAAACAAACTGACTGTATTACTGCGGGGATTCGGAAACTGCTTGACCCCCAAGCTTGAATGTATTGTCACCCAGTAAACACAAAACATTTGTATGACTTTGTGCAATGTTGGACCAGCGTCGAAGACGTTGGGCCTACATTGCATAAATGTCATACAAATGTCTTGCGTTTGCTGGGCAGGAGGACTTTCTCTCAAGCATTGTACATTTATCTAATGTTGGTTCAATGTTGGGCCAGCGTCGCAGACGTTGGCCTAACATTAAAACAGCATTGGATCAATGTCTCGTTCAAGTAGTATCTTGTAATCAGTTCAGTGGCTATATTAATGCCGTCAATCTGTACTCAATAGGCTACTGTTGGCCTACATTTGATCGTCCCAGGCATGCGCGTTTTGAAGCTGAATGATTCTTTAAGGTAATATCCAAAGTGACTGCGGATCCCTGGTGCGGATCATAATGATCACGAGATGGATCTTTGGCATTGAGTTTAGTGCTATCAGTCACTATATCCCACTGGGCACACGACGTTGTTGCGACGTTGAATCGACGGCAATGACGTTGATCAAGCGTCGCATCAATATCGTGTGCCCAGTAGTTATTGGCTGGCTAGCGGCACAGAAGTAGCTTCCTTGGACACCATATATAAGTTGCTAGCGAGATGATGCTTTATAGCGATTGATGACTCGTGAAGAGTGAACCCTTCTGAGGGAGTTTAGATGTTGCTCGGGACAGTACTTGTGGTTGGATCCTCACCTTCACAAAATTGTTCCGTGACCAGCATTGAAGAAATAACGGGAATGCTATAGGCCTACCACATGCATTGTTTTATCCATCATTGTGCGTCATAGTCATATTGTAGCAGATAGTCCTATTGTAGCACATAGTCCTATTCCATGATAACAGATTAATTGGGTATTTTGGCTAATATTGGCCCAATACAAACAGTTTATTGGGCCGGATTACGTCTTGCACATTGACGCGGTATGCAGCCAATACAGTAGACCTATCTATATTCTGACAAAAATATGTAATTATAACGGCTGAATACCAAATTGGCGCAATACAATAGCGTCCTGTGTATTGAGTCGTAGGCCTACTGGGCTGGGCAATTATCTCTTAATTACTGATTATGAACTTATAGTATTCCTACTGCCACACAAGGCCAAACAGCAGCGATTGCTACTTGAAAAGTGGGCATTTATTGTTGTTTGCAATAATTGAAATAAAATAAAGGTGAATTGTGTTGATGATGATAATAAATTAACATACATCAAAGTTTTGTTCTCTAATAAGCCACCTTGATGTAATCTTACAATGCCATGTATCATATCACGAGCTTCCACAAAATAAATACAATCTCGTTGTGTTATTGTCTTGATATTGAAAGTATTTGTTGATTTTCTTTTAAATTGTTCCTTTATTATGCAGGAGGTGCACAAATTTTATATAATAGCAACGTCTTTCTTTCAGCTCCGTTAAAGCGATCTGAGTTAAACTACTGACCATATTGTAAATCTGCTTGTTCTTGCAAGATATATTATCAATCATGTCAAGTTCTTTTAAAGCCAAAATTCAAATTCACCACATACATTGTTGAGATTTACATAATTTTTTTTTTTTCAATTATGATTCTAAAAATACAAGACTGCTGTAGCCGTATTAACATATTCCAGTGGTTTAAGCATCCACGAACAAGATCGATAAACTCGGGTGTCAATTGAATCAATCCTATCAACTTATTATTTCCTATCACATGCATAAACAATTGACCAAGAGTAAATTATTGACAAAACATAACATCTCATATTTTTGGACTTTTACATGCTCAAATATCTTTAAAACTCACCCATGCCGAGATTATCATAGATCGAGTTATCTTTTCTACTCACTGATTATTTTTTTCAAACTTTATTGATAATTCTTTACCCCTTTAACCGACAAATTCTTCAATTTGAATTTTCACCCAAGTGAAGTTGTGTCTCGCTGACGCGATCCACAACTTCAAGTGAGTGAAAATTATTCAGATTTGACAAAATGGAGGTCAACTCTTTTCAAATCTTACTGGTTGATGTCACATTTTATCTTCAACATATTTAAAATGTGGTACTTATAGACTGCTTGCACGAGTTTGCGCAGTGAACAATTGTCTGATTAAAACAGTTCCGAGTTGCTCACTGTGTGGCGTGTTGTCATTGATAAGTGTGTAACAGTTGTCTGATTAAAACAGTTCAGCGTTGCTCACCGTGTGGCGTGTTGTTATTGAAAAAGGTGTATTGTGCTAATAAACAAGAGGCCCAGGGGCCTTGAAACTTGTCAACAGCATTGCAAAATATCAGCTACAGTTGTGTCAGAGAATGTATATCTATGCTCTAAATTGCATTATCATGAAAATAAAATATGTATAGGCCGGTAGTATATATTTATATCTCATCTATCATTGGAATTTATATTATATGTTCGATTCCCATCATACATTTTGCTGATTTTACACACACTCTGAAGTAGTCCCTCTGCACGTAATGAAAAATGCTTGACAAAAAATCATTTTAACAGGACTACAATGTAAAAATCATGTACATACAAGAGTAGATGTGCAATTATTATTTATTCTGGGTGTTTTAATAGGCCCCAGTTAGCCAGGAATTTTCACAAAGTCTTTTTTCTTTAATTTCGAATCTTCTGCCTTAAATAGGCCTAACAAAATCGTCACGGAGTTGCAAAATATAAACTTTTAATGTTTCTTACTCAGCCGTGAAATCTACAGCAGCCCTAATCCATCATTATCACATGTAACCGTAATGCACTTTTACTACACCCTCTTACGTAATGCAAATTACGAAAATCACAATACTAACAGTAGATCGACCCAAGGATAAAGACCCATGAAGGCTTCCTCAACTCACACGATCTTTGCTGCAATGTTACTGTGATGTTATCAGGCAAACGTCGAGTCAGGTATTAGTTGGCTTTATCAAATGTAATGAAATGAAATGAATGGGGTTTTACGCCACATTTGTTCACATATAGGCTAAGCTGGGCCAGAAGAACCTCCTGAGGATGGTGATATGAATGAGGTGACACTGCCCTCCAGACACATGATTTGAAATTGAGCCCTGTTGGTCTGCGGCCAAGCACGTTATCTCTCGGTCATGTAGGCTGCCCAAAATATTCAATCTTTACGATTGAGCAGGGAGGAAACATTTTGTTCTTTGAAACTTGGAATGCCAAAGCAGGAGACGAATCTGCGATCTCTGACTTTCCAAGCAGGCACCAGGCCCCCGCCCTCTGGTATTGTTGTTACATATATACAAACACATTACCTTATTACTGATATCAAGATGATGTGCTATATATTCTAAATGGTATCTATAAGCTGATTAGCAAAACGGTTCCAATTATTGATTTTTATGACATTGATGATGTACTATATTGGTTTAAATATATATATATATATTTTCATATACAGTAAAACCTGTCAATACCGGAATTCCTTGGGGACAAATTTTTATTCCGGTTTGGACAGGTTCCGGTTTAGAGAGGGTTTTTGCTTTCGGAGAGGAACAAACAAGGATAACTTGTACAATTGACATGAGGGTTATAATTCAGGATGTGTCGCCGGTAGGTCTACAAATGATAGGCGGATGTATGCAAATAAATTGATATAATGGAATACTCAATTTTTTAAAGATGTTTTATTATATTAATATAAAATATAAAACACATAATAAAGCTAGTAGGCCTATACAAATATTAGTGAATCTAGTACCGGGTATGCATATTGTGTCCGTGATAATTTATCATTTTTTTGTAATTGTGTGTCACATATTTCACACACAGAGCGCATTTGTCATTTTATAAACAATGATTTTTTAGTGCTTAATTTAAAATAATTCTTGTAATCGTCCGTCACACATTTCAAACACGGAGCATATTTGTTAACACCTACATCAGTCCGTTTAAATATCAAAGCGGTAGTAGAAGTTGTGCTTTCGCTACGGAGTTAATCATATTGCAGCAGTTTTATTTTTTTAACTGTTTCATGATGACAACACGCGTTTGTTTGGTAACTTTTATATATTTTTTTGTAATGTATGACGCTGGACTAAATGTTCCGATACTGTATAATTATGTCATTTAACACAATATTAATGCCTTGACTAAGAGTAAAAAATAATATAGGAATAATCGAGCGATGAAAGAATAAATCAAATGTTTTTATATTTTACCTACCGTTATTTATTTATTTATTGGGCCATTAATATCACAACAGAACAAATTTATCCGAAAACACAGTCTAATGTATGTGAGAATTATTGTTTAATGCACTGATATGTTTATAAATTGATACGACCTTTTAATATTTTATAAGTGAATGATTTTGTTACAATATTTTACTAACCAGTTATTTTATTAATCCATTATGTTGTTAAAATATCTTACCAATCTCAAAGTAAAGGCGCTATCGCGAACAGTGGCTCAGCATTGAAACAACATTGGGTGTTTGATATCAATAGTAGCCAGATTTAAATATCAAAATAACAGTTGTAATTGCAGATAATTGTTCCAAATGTTCTAAATGTCTCAAATGCCCGAAATGTAAAAATGTTTCAAATGTTCCAGATGGTCTAAATGCTTTAAAATTTCCAAATATCACATAAAGTCGCAAAAGTCAAAGTCCAAACTTTACTGTTACTTGAAAAGTAAAAGTCATTTATAGTTAGTATTGTTTTGAGTGTAATTAATTCGGGACCAAATAATTATTACGGTATAGACAGGATTCCGGTTTGTACAGGGTGCGGTATGTATAGGTTGCACTGTATGTGTCGTTAAAACTCACTTATGTAGCACAGAAGCATTTGACAATGTAGGACAATATAATGATGTTGTCATTCGTGCATATAATACAGATGTTTTAGTTATTAGGGGATGACAATATTATATCATCAAGTGACGAGACAGACAGTTCAAGTGACGATAATTTATTATTTGACTAATTTAAATCATCAAAATATGATTTAACTTTAATGGTGTGGTCAACTGTCAAAACTCGCGTGACAAGGGTCCCCCAGAAGACAATAGTGCCCGTGGGTAGGCCAAGGCCCTATTCCATAATAATACTAAATATGCGTTTTATAGCCAAAGCCTCATTAACAGCAAGTTCTCAAATCACAGCAAGTTCATATATACTTGAGCGACATCTATGAGGTTATAATTCAAAGCACTTTGCCCTTGCCCCTACTTGGTCGCTGGCTTGCAAACAAACTGACTGTATTACTGCGTGGATTTGGAAACTCAATAGGCAACTGTTGGCCTACACTTGACCATCCCAGGCATGCGCATTTTGCAGTTGAACACTAGTTTAAACTTAATATTATTTATAGCTGACATATTGGATACTTTATGCTTTGGCACAAGATAACGTCCAAAGAACTTTCATTTAAGCTTATAAGATACCCATGTTATGTTTCGGAATGAGATAAAACCGAATGATATGTGTTTATTTTTGACTAAATGTTTCACATATATATAATACATTGTTTTCAATGCGTTCTACTTCCACTAGGCCTATAGGGCACATACCGAGATAGTGGAAATAGTTTCACCCTTCCATCCGTCCGCCCGGTGTCCGCCTTTTAGTCAGAAGGCCCATTAGTCAGAAGGCCCGTTAGTCAGAAGGCCGGCTAGTCAGAAAACCAGTAAGGATGATTAGTCAGAAGGCCCGGCCGATTGTCAGAAGGCCCGTTAGTCAGAAAATAAGTAAGGATGACTGGTCAGAAGGCCCGTTTGTCAGAGGCCCGTTAGTCAGAAAGTCAGATAATCACCTCATCGAAATCATCTCATATGTGAACAACCCTGAGACCAATTATTTGTCTTTATTTATTTAGTTGTGCCAGTAACAACGTCTAGCACTTTCATAAGGGTTGCGTTATTAATAGGCCACTCATTATGTTTTTGAACCTAATGTTGCTGACGTAATTCCCAGCTTCAAATGAATGAAAACTACCCATAATAATTGGATCAAGTGGTTATTGCCAAGCTGTCTGTAAATAACAGTCAATTTTCTACATATAGGAACAATATAGTATAATAATAATACATGTAATTGCATATCGTCTGCAGCAATGTACACTCCATGTCTTTGAACAGGCTGAAACAATGTAGATATGAACAAGCAATACCATCAACATACTGCCTACCTAAATTTTGAAACTTGCTGAGAAAAAATGGTCGAGATAACAAGATACCGCTAATAGATTATAATGAGATTCAAATTTTACGCTGGTCTTAATTAGAACGGTAATAATATATACTGCAATCACATTATATAATAGTTCTCCCGTGCTTAGGTAAACTTCACTTTCTCGAATATAACACAAGCATTTTCACACAAAAAGAGTCGACAAATAATGCTAGTTATCAGAATATTTGGACAAACAACTTATTATTTATTCTGAGCAAAATGATACATTAATGAACGCTTGACATAAATAAAACAGATGGCTACAAGCTCCAATTGAAAAATCTTGTGGGGTTTTCTCATGACACACTTTTCACACCTAATTCATTAAAGTTTATATGCAAAAAAGCATAGTGCTAAAAAAATAAAGCGCACTCATTGATGAAAATAACCCAGCCAAGCAACCAACCAGTCATCAATAATGCTAGTTTTTATTATAAATGTACGAACTACGAACCATCGTGATTTTTTTTCAAGATCATATCCAGATTATATCGACTTATTACCAACTAATAGTCGAACGATATACTAATGTCCCAGAGACGCAACATTTGATCTATATGGATTTTACTCTCAGTTGTGCAATTTGTTTGCGTATAATTTTTTCACAATTTAATTTTCATGGCTATTTTTCTCTTTCAAACTATTTATCAAATTACCGATTTTTTAAGTATCCTTGAGTAATTATTTTATGCACAACGCTCAATATTGCTTTATCAATAGCTGGACAACAAACGTTTCAATTAAAATGATATAGTCCCCCCCCCCCCTCTCCACATGCCCAGATATCAAATGAAGCGTCCCCTAGAATTGTCCAATGCCTAATGAACAAATTCTGACTTAAATGGTTTTCTGACAAAAAAGCTTAACTGATTTTCTTACTATCGGGCCTTCTGACTAGCGGGCTTTTTGACTAACGGGCCTTCTGACTAATGGGCCTTCTGACCAACTGGTAGTCCTGGGGCTGATTCTGAGAACTATTCTAAATCCAGAGTTTGCTGCACCCCCTCAAAGAACATAGGTTTCTCACTTTTTTTCTTTATTTGGTACGTATGTAACTTGTTTCAAAACATTATCCCTCTAAGAATGTGTCCGAAAGAAAAAAATTGCCTCTTAAAAAATTTTATGATTTTTCATTTTTTTGCAGAAAAAAAGTTTAAATTTCAATTTATGCCTAGGTAAACACCAATTATTACACTGCAATATTTTATATAATATATAAGTATACTGTTAAATACGTTCTGGGTGAAATTTGAAATAATTGTTAAGGTTTTTGTCAGCTACAAGTGCACAAATGGCAATATTCAAATTTTCATCAGAGCACTATGACCGACTGCAGTGAATGGTCCTCAAAGGGTCTTTTGGAAACATTTTGAAATGGGTAATGTTTTTAAAATGGAAGCTGGTGAACCAAAATAACAAAATATACCATAAAACCTATGTTCTTCTGGGGGTGCAACAAAATCTTAGTTTTCAGAATCAGCCCCAGGACTATGGCCTTTTGACTAAAGGGCCTTCTGACTAGCGGGCTTTCTGATTAAAAGGGTGTCACCGTTCACCCCAACCTCACATCATGACACATAATCAATTTCATCAACGGTTTGCACCGTTTTTAACATATTACAGTCAGTGAGATGAATCTGATTGTACTATCGTCTAGACCTACGACTGGCAGTCTGAAAGTAAACACGCTATTACTCGTTCACAGAGGCTCCCCAAAATACTGAATTCTTAAGTTTGTGAAGGGGGGGGGGGCATTTTTAAACCACCATACCAGAGTGGGGGACAGACCTATTACATTCACCACTACACCAGACCCACTGTTGCATGCATTTATGTGCTTTTTGGGGGGATACAAGATAACAGTCTGCATAAACGTTTTTTATCTGATGTAGTATTTCAGTCAAGATCTTGATTTCTAAAGATTGAATATTGCTTTACGTTGCTTTCTGCACAATCATGGTAACATCGCGACCGAAGGAAACCCGAAGCCGAGACTATGCCCTACTCTTATTTCGAATGACTTTAAGGGTTCTTTACAGCACTGTACACTCCAGGCCTTTTAACAGTTTGGAGCACTGTATATGCACAACCACGACGACAAATATCCTTCCAGACCGGGATTCGAACCTGGTACCTCCAGGTTATAAGCCCCAGTCGATACGAATGAGCCATCAGAGCCGGCTGTTAATTTTTAAAGCGAGAAAAATTAAAAAACGGTGCCATTGTATTCCCTAGTAACAAAAAATCAAGCCTATGTTTGAAATATTGAGGAAGATATGATAACTTTAGTTATGATGTTATGGCGGCCATTTTAATTTTGTTATGATACATGTAGTGATGTCGTTAGAGGTATCGTGTGTCTACCGCATCCCTTGATACAGAAAACATGTCGTTTGGTGAAATAAACTCGTCTCTACGCAATTATTGCCGAGTACATGCTAACCGCAGTGATTTCATAGCGGCCATTTCGAATTTTGCATAATAATGATGTCGAATAAATGTATTGTTTGTTTTATTGCATGCCTTGATAGCGAAAACATATGGTTAGGTGAAATAATCCTGTGTCTATCTGAATTATTAACGAAGATATGATCACTTTAGTAATTTCATGGCGGCCATTTAAAATTTTGCATGATATTGATGTCAAATGAATGTATCGTTTGTTTATTGCAATTCTTGATACCGAAAACATGGTTTGGTGAAATAATCTTGTCTATATCTAAATTATTGGTGAAGATATGATAACTTTAGTTATTTCATGGCGGCCATTTTGAATTTTGCCTGATAAGAGGGTTTTGACACCCATTTGCGAACTCCATCAACCTTTTTTTTATTCTGTGATTTATTCTGAACATTTTCATATAGGTGGCATATTTTAACCACTGAATTCCCACGGGATTACACATGCTCCTGCACTATGACCATTATTATTCCGTATCATTTTAGTGATAGATGTATATAAGTATACACCGACTTTTGCCTATATATTATTTTGTGAGAGGAGAAACTCTCTATTTATGTATATGCATCCTAATACGTAGGTTTGTACATACATACCGTGAATCAAGTTATATTTATAACCACTATTTTGTTTCCTTCTACATGTTCTTCTTTTTGTATGTAAACATACATTTTGATATATTTTGTGAAAGTAGAAGCTACTTCTAATCGCATTTTTAACTCATTTTTATCATATATTTTTGCTGTAGGTTTAATCGCATACTATGACTACTACATGACAAATGACCAATAATAATCATATTTTATTTTTTCCCGTAATGTGCAGCCTTTCATGCTATTTCCAGATACCCCACTTAACTGATCCTCCACTTTCACTCTATATAATTTCCCTCGTGTAATTATATATATATATTTTTTCGTACGGAGGTGTGATAAATGAAGTTTCTGTTGGACACATTAAATATATTCCTACTCACATCCATCATGTTCATGCTGTAGTATAGCTATGCTCCTTTTTATACACATGGATGTAACTAGGAATATATTTGAGCTGTGATGCCCTTTTCTTTGCGACCTCACCAAAAACAAGGAATGTGTCTTTGTTCATAATATTCGTGAGGTCACAAAAGCTGATCTCGGGGTCAGTATTTAGAATGCTGGATAGCCCACAGTTTGTGCTATGCAGTAAACATGGTAAATGGCTGACCTCGAGAACAAAGGGGTGTTCACACCCACAAACTCAACCCTATTGTAGTCTAAATTATATAACCACACGTTTCTATAAACATCCCTGCAGACACGAGACATGGGCGCAGTGCTAGTCCAGTGTTGACCCACTATCGTTCATGTTGGCCCAGCTGGCATGTCTTTCAGGTCACTTGTGTAATACACTTTTCACCTCTTATGTCATGGCGGACCGTGGGCCTCTGCCTATGCACGCTGTAATATATTCTTCGATTTCACACATGATACAATACCCTGCAAACACGATACATCGACCCGTTGCTGGGCCAATGTTGGGCCAGTAGACGCTGGCTCACATTGGACCAACATTGGGTCGATGTGTCGTGTTTTCTAGGTACCCACCAGGCGCGGACGTTTAGTCCGATGCTGGGGCAAGGTTTGGACAGCGTCGATGATGCTGGAACAACACTGCGCCAGCGCTGGTCAAACCTCTCGTGTTTGATAGATATGTGATGTACTGGGCCGGTGTTGGTTCTTTGTTCTCCTACACTGGACGCGGACACCGGCTCAATGCTTCCTGTGTTTTTTAATGTATAATTATGCATTTTAATTATCATTATTATGTATGTTTTTTACCTATATTACATGTTTTGTAATAATCACTGTATCGAATAGTTTTATCAATAAAAAAATCAAAAAAATCTCGAAACTAATGCAGCGATACACAGCTCACAATTTGACAGTGTGGGCCGTAATGGCCATTTATTGGTGGCACCACCAACAGTAAATACCGCCATGTAAATAATATTTTTCCTGCTTGGAAAAATAGGCGTCTTACATTGGGTACTGAAATTTAAAAAGATTCACTGGTAATGACTTGGTAGTTAATTCCACAGAAAATATATTATATTTTATATGGTTAATTCAGCAGGCGATCTGTTATTATTTGGCAGGGGCCTAGAACTTGTCTTGAAAAATCTTATGGCCCACTAAAATTAACTTGTTGCGTCAAAACATGCACAGATAAAATGATGTCGGGCCAGTAATAATTTTTTTGTGGGAATCCCGCAAGTACACTGCGTATTCTTTACATGTAATTAAGTAGCTAAGCGTGTGTTTTGACAGAGTGTTCAATGCTCAAAAGATATTGACGACCAGAGCTCATTGGGACACGACATCGTCATGCATTCACTCAAAATGCCTGGTTGTAAAACTATAATATATGATGATATAGCCCAGGAACGTTAAATTATTGACAATTATATTTAAAAAAATGTATATTTCACCATACTTTGTCCTTTTTTCATAACAGATGGTCGTAATGAAAGGGTTAACTTAACTACATAAACGGGCATTGCAATAAAAGTTGTTATTCGGTTATATTTCAGGCCAGAAGTGTATAAATTATATCAATTTCCATTGCCTTCAATCGCTTAGTCCAAAAAGTATATACTTGCTTTACAAGTGAGCAAATACGGCCTTTTGGCAGCGCTATGGCAGGAAGAGCCAGTTAAAAAGCAGTAAATGCCTAGTTTACCAGGGGCCGATAATGCCTTTTGACTTTGCACAGGCAGAACAGCAGATGTTAAACGGAAGTTACCGACATACTCTGAAAGTCAGACTAAAAACTTGGGTTGAAAATGAAAACCCGAATATATGCGGCACCGGCGGTTAAAGGGTTAAGCTGATTTTTGGAAAATGATTCATGCACGATCCACGTCTAAAATAGTTTTCTCAAATATGACCCTCGATATCTGAAAATATGAAACCCTTAGAATTGGAAAAAATACACATTTCCCATTAATCAAATAGCACTGACCAAGGAGGTTAGAAAGAGTTTTTAACCTCCTTGCACTGACGTATGACGTCTTGATAGGAAACTACCACAAATAGCTTTTTATTAACTTTTGCACTTTTCCACATTACATTTTTTTTCAATCAAAGTGATAGGTTGACACTATTTTGGTCAACATTGCTACAAATTATATCCATAGAAGTCAGCGATACAAATAATTCGCAATCAAACATATAAAGATCTCTTATTGCTATTTTTTATAATAGGAACAGGTGTGTGGAATAATAAGTGTACTTTGTCCTTTAAAACGATATATAGGGGTGAGTTTATGAATCCTGTTAGTGTTACTGTTACATAATATGATTGCCATTATTTGTGGAACAAAACAATATGCAATACATTTTAACCTGCATTTAACCCTTTTAGCGCGGGTCCCGAGATATCTCGGGGCAGAGTGTGCTTTTTTAGTATTTTTGTTTGTAAAATCAATGTGGTCTGGCAATCATGGGGGAAACCTTGTTTTGGCTGATAAATGTTTGTTACTCTTCTGATTGTGTGTGGATAGCACCCCATAGTAATATCTGGGCCGATGTAGAGCTCTCATTCGATTTGTTTAAAACGAAAATTTTTAAATAACCGCAATAAAATCAATAACATTATCATCACTCTATACCCAATTATGTATCAATCTCTTGCACTGGAAGCCCAAGTTGATGCTACAAGCTGCTGCATAGTTTTAGTTTTGCTTTTTTAATTGAGCCTTGAGGAAGGGAGTGTAAATAAGGGGGAACATAGGGGTATATACCCCTCCCAATATCAGCAATGCCCTAGATTTAAAAAAAAATGTGTTGAAATGATACTCGACCATGAATGTGTCACTACAAGCTCTTTCTAATAGATGACTGCACCACCAACAAGCCTGACATTGATAAAAAGTGGATATTTTCAATTTTTTTTGCGAGCTTGACCTTGAAATGACCCTTATGTGACCTTAGTTTTATCCACCAGTGAAGTACAACTCCATCTAATGTTATTATTTGCTCATAAGCTGATATCCTGCTGGTGTCTTCAAACAAATCTGACATTACAAAATATTCTGATCTTTTTTCAACTCCCCTCCCTGTCGCAACCTGCGAGTACAATGTATATAATTTTTAATCATCTTTAATAGTTATTATAGGGCTCACACACTTTCAATTCTAATATAGCCATAATAGAAAACATGTTTTATCCGATTTACATCTATTTAGAATGCATAATTTTTTCAAACACTATTTGCCAGCGCCAGGTTTAGGCCTACCAATAGTTCATAAAGTAAATTGGCCCAGGGCCCTAAACTTTTTCCTATGCGTGCCTTTTACTAAACTCGTTATATGGTCTTGGAGGGTCCGAGTGGAGGGGGGGGCGGGGGTTGAAATCTGGTGCTTTAAAGGGACAGGCCCAGGATAAAATCATTAAAAAATCGGTGATTTTATTTTGGCTCCTGAATATGACCATATGATGTACACATGTCCATAGACTAGAACGGCAAAAGTTTTTAATTTTTTTTGCTGCGCATTCACCAGTTAGGTTAGATATAGAGACGAATTTGTTTTTTTTTACATGGTCCGAAATTAGAGTCAGGAATTTTGTCTCTATATCTAGCCTAACTAGGTGAATGCGCAGCACAGCAAACACGAGGCATTGAACGAGTGCTGGTTTGTTGCTGGGCCAGCGTCGCAGACAGTGGGTCAGCTTTAGACCTGCATTGGGTCAACGTCGTGTGTTTGCTGGGAGTGTTGGCAAGCCACATTGTGTTTCGCACATCGGCGTGGTTCCAGAACGGAATAAGATGATCTTAACATTTCTACTGCCAATGAGAGAAAGTTAAGATTATCTTAATTTTAGGATGCTTTGTGGGATGGGCCCCTGGCCTAATAGTTGAAAACAACAAAAAATTTAGAAAGAAAAACAAGCCAGCTATTGTTTTTTTTTATTGTAAAAATACAAATTAAAATGTAATATTTGTATGATCAAAATAATATTATGTAACTAACAAATAAATATGCTATGCAATATAACAAAAGTTTGTAAAATATAATAATAAACTACTACAGCATACAATACAAAGTAGTTGGCTATTTTGAATAATAAATAGCATGCATATATGTAGTATGTGTTGCAAAAAATGTGCAAGTATTTCCAGGTTACAAAATCATTTCCGGCTCACAGGTGAATTGTTCTAGAGGTTTTCACATAATTGTATCATTTAAAAAAAATTGAGACCAATGCCACATAAGGATGATAAAATATTAGAAACTTTTTTTCTAACAATATAATAGTACAGGCAAAAACTGGAAATGTATTATCATGATAGAGAGGGTGAAATGTAAAAATTCCACTGATATCAGACCATGCACCTAATACCTTTACCTTCATACTCTTTTTAAATCAATGAAAATTCAATCATGTGAATTCTTTAACCCTTACAGCGCTGGGATCGACTTTAGTCGTCAGAATCTGACGTCTGTAGACGTCAGATTCTGATGACTAAAGTCAATCCCCACACTGTAAGAGTATAAATATTTCTAATGGCAGCAGACCCCTAACATAGGTATTCAAATGAATCGGAAAGAGCTAACTAAGAAATTTATGATGATTTAAAATCGAAAAAAACCCTCTGGCCTCCATGGTTTTCATGAAAAAATCAGCGCTTCAAAGGTTAAAATTGATCACATTAAGATTTACTATATCAGTACCTGATGATTAATAAATCTCATCATATCTGCACTGCGACAAATATGACCTATTAATCTTAAAGGTACAATAAGCAGATATATTCATCTCATGCCACTTATGTCAGTGATTCATACTTATGTCATAAACATACTTATGTCGATTCAAACATCAAATTTGGCCATATGTGACCAAGTGTGGCAAAATGAGTCCTAAGTGGCACTTGATGCTAGGGCCCTTAACCCTTTCACCACTGAAGCCCGTTTTTATGTGCTGAATGCCATAGCATTCAGATTTGACATACATTGTATTTTCAAATCTTACAAGGTTTCTATTTTCATATGATTACTTTTAATTCCTAAAATTGTGTGGCATAGAAGTTTATTATTAAAGAAATAGCGTCAAAATAAATATTTATCATATTTATTTAATTATAATCGAACTGTGTGTTCTTTTCAAAAAGTGTACAAAATGCTTTTTTGTCCTTAAAAGGCTATTTTCTCAAATAACACATTTTTAGACTTCATATATCTGAGTTTGCGGAGTCATATTTTCAGAGCTAACCATCATGACCATGCTACAAAGTTATGTGATTAACATTTTGAAGGTAATTTTGTGTAGATGCAGGATCTGTCGATATCTCCATTATTTAAATATGCGACTTACAATTCATTTTGCCAAATCCAGTCACATATGTCAAGCAATACTTTGAAAATATAGCCTTTACTCCATTTCATATGGAAAGCTGTCCAAAGGTGAAACATACTTGGCACATTTATTCTTCAAACAAAACAAAACACCATTAGATAGCAATATGCATTAGAGAATATCAAATGCCATTGGAGAGTTAGCTTGGGTAAGCTTAATCAATATCAATCAATCATAAATCAATCAAAATAAAATTCACATACCGGTAGCTCTTAAATTCTCAAAGGACCAAACTCAGAGGCACAACAATCCTTCCTTCGCTTGACTATTTTCAGTTGACCATTTCTACCCAAAGCTTATTTGTATATTAATACCCATCATGCATGCTATGTGTGATAAAACTAGAACATTTATACATTGTATATCATATATATAATACTTCTTAATCATACTAATTGTGATATCCCAAAATCGCAGACACACAAAATACATTTGATAAATATATATTATACATTTCATTTTGATTGATAAAACATAGTAGTAAACTAAATTGAATATTTTTCATTAACCCTTTAAAGCCTGAATTTACCATTGTCATCTTCATCCACTACAAGCCGCGAATTGCTGTCGCAATTCTCGACTTGTAGTGGATGAAGATGATTTGATGTGTGTGAAAAAGTAAAGGAAATTGCCATGTATTGGTAAACCAGCTTTAAAAACCTTGCTTTTAGGAAAATTAAGTCTGTTTTCAGGGATGTAAAACGATGCTTTGATGCATCATGAGGGCATAAAGGGTTAAGGTTATCTCCAACTATATCTGACTAGCCGGTGGTTTATTTGTTCTGCTGTGTTAAGATGAGATGAGCTAGCTGACTCTGACTGGCCAGTCCATGGCCACGACTGAGCAAACAGCGCTGGTAATTATCTCCACCTTCAGTGGGTTTGCAGATTGTGTCACGCCACTTGAGCCGCAGTGCTGGTTCAACTCCTTGAAAAACATGTAGGTTGTGATAGTGTATGAACATGTCTATCAAACTACTGTCTTGTGCTGCATTGATCGATTTCATGTTTTGACGTGCTGTCTGGTAGTCCTGGTTGTAGAAGCTGCAATGGAGAGTGTCGTGCTGATCAAAATGTCCCTCCATACTATTTATATCTATAGTGTTGGGGTCTTTGGAGTGAATAAAGTTAGCCTTGTACTGTCGAAAACCAATAGGAAAATAAACTTGCCATCCCAATATGGTGTTCATGTGAACTCTATTTAAATATTCCAGAGATAGGTCCATACCTAAAGTACAAAACAATAGGAGAGTATCTTTTGTAAATTTTTTAGTAACACCATCCATGATAGTGAACTGTGAAGGATTGTTGTGTGTCAATGACATCCAAGCTATTCTAGCTCCATTCTGGTACTGCTTCTCATACATAGATATAATAGACTTTATTTTCAGGAATGGATCCTCAAGTGGCGTATTTTTAAAATTATATATAAAAACTATGAACAAATAGGTATAATCTGAGGTTTGCAGACATGTTTTTGCATACGAATTAAGGAAATTGTCAACCTCATTCACATCATCATCAATAGTAATGGTTAGTATAAGATTGAGCTTGGAACTCTCTGTGACATATGGCATTGGTACTATCTCTAACTGGCTTAAGGGACGTACAATATGTACACGCTTTCTATATGATTTTTTAGTATCTTTTTCATGAAGAAGAATGTCTAAAACATATTCCATGCCTCGGACAGGTTCAAATCGTCTATATCCTCTAATGAGCTTAGCTGTTTTGTATGACTGTTTGTATTTAGAAGCCAGTTTTTCAACTGCAACTTTTCTCATGTCCATGATGTCTTGCTTATCTACGCCTGCAAAGAGAAAACATTATTTTAAATGTAACACCAATAAAAAAACAGTGCAAGCACTTGAAACTCCTGGGTGGTATGTCACATTTGAAACATTTTCGTTCCTCAGGCCATGTTTTGTGGTCATCTTAAAAGTTTGATTATGTTTTACTCTAGAGTGTAATTAATATTTAAAGCATTTACATACTTACGGATCAAATACGTGTATAGGCCTACATTTAAAATAACAAATTATAATGAATGCAATCAATAGGGTTGGTGTAGTTGTACTGAAATGAGCACTGAAGAAATCATATACCGTACATATATTTATAATTAAATAATAAGTGTCACAGAGTGAACCTCAGCAGCAACACAAGTGCAGTTAAATTAAAGAAATATCTGAAAATTTCACATTTATCAGTATTTATGTCTATACATGTATTTATACAGTGGGATATCCGTTAGTCCCCCCCCCCTCCCTGAAAAAAAGTCTTTAATGCATTATTTCACTGCATTCGAATTAGGCCACTTAAGTTAACTTGGAAAAAAACATCATTTTATGTGAAAGTCATCCTTTTTACATAGTTATCTAAAAAACATCATTTCATGTGAAGGTCACCCTTTTTACATAGTTACATGTATCTATAGTTATCTTTTTCTTACCTTTGAGCTCTTCATAGTTAGAATAGTCACCAGACTTGAATATGTGAGTTTCAGTAATATAATCCCATGGTATCACATCAAACCTTGACTGAGCATGCTCAGCTGATGGTATTCCTGAAATATAATTTTTTTCCAGTGGATTCATAATTATAAATCTAACAAACACAAGCTTATTCCAGGGGAATAGGGATGCCGGGTGGATGAATACAACACAAATCTGCACCCGTCATAAATTGAATGCAAAATTTGCCTCATGAAAACTTTATGGGCTAATATAGCCCCAAGGTATCACATATTTTAATTTCCTGGGGTCTACAATCTCCCCCCCCCCAACCACGAGAACAGGGACCTCTAGACCTACCAACTTATCATTTTCTGGAATAAGCGCTGATATGACATTTACGGAGATAAATGGAATGTTGCGGTTATAAGATCATGTACATGTACTTGGGACTTTATTGCAATGGCATAGTGGAAAATATCCAGGAAAATGCTAATTCTTCAATCAACTGACACAATATTTTATAAAAGGTATATCATCAGTGGTTTCAAACAGTTCAAAATTGGCCTAAAAAAGAAAAGTACATTTATAATCTGGAATCAAGATTAAGTAAATTCCATTGCTGTTTCGCAGAATGTAAAAAAATAGTTCTTGTAATTATTAAATGTAAATCTTTTGCACTATTAAATTTATGATGGATATGAGTATGTTAGACCAGTTCGTCTAGACCCTACCCATCATGTAAGTTTTCCGGAACAAAGAGTGGCGGATCCAGAGGGGGGCGCAGCTGGCGCGCGCTCCGCTGTTCAGAGTTCCCAAAACAAAAAAAACAGCCTTATTGGTCTGGAATGCGTAATTTGAAGCCTTAGATTTCAAAATATTCCGGGGGAGCATGACCCCGGTCCCCTCTAGAGCCAGCTGTGGTGTGTATAATTTTTTGCAAAAATCTGCGCCCCCCCCCCCCTCGTCTGTCAATACCTGGATCCCCCACTGGTGGCATTGAGAAAAAGTGGGGTTGAGTCGAATATCTAAAATTTTCAATTGCCAAATTTGTCAGAGTATTTTCTTGACATGTAGCAATGGATTTGAAGATGTAAAACACACTCATACATCTCTCTAGCGAACAAAGTACAGAGATATCTTTATCCTTTCTTGTAATAAAAATATAACAAAATATATATGTGACTACACTCAGATGGGATAGACAGTTTCTATTCTTTTATTATTTTCTTACCAACAGGCCAGGTAAGAGAAGCTTTTCTTTCTGGCATAAGGTCTACTAGTTGTATAATATCATCATGAATCTCCTTTACTAATTCTTCAGACACATTTAATTCTTGCTCACAAAAGAACCTTGAAAATAGAAATAAATTTTGACACATGTGTAGATGTATGTAGTTAACAATTTACAAGAATAAAAGTATATATTATGAATCATTCACAAAACAAAATTTAAATTACAAAACCTTAGATGTGAAATATTCTATAAAAAGTAATTAGTATCATGATTCCACAGCTTAGCCATTATGCTAAAATTCTTTACCTGTGTGTCTGGTACATATTGCTTTCTTTACTGAACGAATCCACTGTCAGAGACTTTCTTAAAAGAGTTATTTGTTCCTTTGTCCCGTGAACAACTTCATTAGTAAAATCAAAGTCTTCACGGGAAAATGTGTTCAATGGTGTATGCTGTAATGGTAAATTGGTAGCAAAATTAGTTAATAACTAGAAATGTGTTTTAGTTATATAGCGAGAACATGTGCACCCCTCCATCATATGTTTTTCGATTCAGGCAACATCAGACTGAGAATTACAATGGAGATTTGTGCCTACATAGAAAATAAGTGATTTGAATTAACGTTTTTTGAGATAACGCAATAACAACAAGATGAAGAAAGCAGAAGTTAGTGTATAAAAGCATACTAGAGCATAGTGTGTTATAAAATCCAAGACTCAACTTGCTTATTTGGCTGAAAATAAACTGATAGAAATCGTTTTAAAGTCTACCACACCTGGGCCCCTTATTAGAATAGATAATATGAATGCATGACATTAAATTGGAATATAGATTAGCTGTTTATTATAACCACATTGAGCTGAACTTGTCTGCTTTGACAACTTGTCATAGGCCGTACTTAACATGCTAAAGATAAATGGACTCTGCCAATCTGCTGAAGGCTGAGAATATAAGCGCATTTATTAATTGATATAAACAAGCTTTTATTGTGAAAATTAATACTTTCAGACCAATGCAGAACTTTTCAGGTGGGGGGGGCGATTGAATAAATTTGTATGCCACCATGATAGTTTGTGCGTATTCACCCATGTGATATTTTTTTCAACACCCCCTTGAAAATTATGTGCTAGCCTATTTAGTATGGCCATTAAAGCCTATATAGCGCAGTTCAAAATAGGCTAGTTATAGTAGAGACTTTTTGAAATTTGCTATTCTTATTCTACTTTTGATGGAGGTGCCTGAACTCTGACAACATTTGAATTATCATTGCAAAATTTTGACAATTTACTGCATATGTATGAAAAATAGGTAAAATTAATACCAACTTAAAGCTCTCTTGTGCATTTGTCAATGATTGGACACAAAATATTTTACACCCATAGTTGTAAAAGCCTGTGTCACTAGATTTATGTTGATATTAAATATATTGATATAGCCAAAAATTTGACTACTTATTGGGCAATAATGTGAGATATGGTAAATTTTCCCGAGCTTGAAGAGAAGCAAGAAAATTTTATCCCTAACCAAAAAAACATGAAATATGTTCACATAACTCATTATTTTTTATTCTAAATGGGTTTATTTTAATTCAACAATAGTTCTAGAGCATGTTTGAATTAAAAATAAATAATCAGCTTAGAGAAAAATATTTTGAACATCTACTGAAAAAGTATGAAAAATACGGAGACGCCAAGTTAGAACGGCAAAAAAAAGGAAGATAATCCAAAAAAAATAGTAAGATGACAGAAGATTGATCCTATAAGGTTGTTGCATGACACGGACGACCGCGCACCCAAATTTTTCACTAATTTATAGACATGGTCCATAGATATTATTAGCCGAATGAGAAAACCATTAGCCAAATCTGTAACTCATTAGCTGCGGTTGTATGCGGATATTGAAATTTTTAAAATAATTTTTTGATAATAATTAAAATGTGCTCTCTGGAGCATTCTATAGGCATTTTAGAGTGGGTATATAATGCTTTTCTCTTTCTAGAGGCAGTGCCATGGTTTTGGATCAATATGTATTGGTTCGTGGTTGGCTTATTTCTCTTTCTATCTTTCTGAAATTTTAGATAGTGGGCAGCCGGTATTAACAAAAGGACAAATTTCGAGCGACATTGATGAATAAACGGCCGAGATATCACGATCCACAAAGGGACACCCGTTGCGTCGACATTAAAATTTTTGATTGACAAATTGCCATTTAAAAGGCTATATTTATCTCGTAGTGGTTGGCTCATTTCTGATTCTGTAATATCAATCTTGAATTGTATGAGCTGAAATGAACAAATATATCTTGAATACTGATATATTTACAATTTAAATACATTTAGTTCACAGTCAGAAGTGAGAAGGTGGCAAGTCCTCATGTATTACATAATCACAGTTAGCCTGGAGCCGGGTGTGTATACACTGACATACACAGCCACAGCCACATACACAGTTAGCTAGTACCGTATTTTCTGGTGTATTGCTCTCTCCGGAGTATAGCCCGCAAATGGTTAATTTAACCAAAAACTGCTGCTTTGATAATAGATACTCCGCACCGGTGTATACCCCGCGTGTTCCCCGCCGATCTGTGATACACTCACAACGCTACAGTTGTGACAAATTTATCGCGTCCCTAGAGCTACGCCTATATATCAATATAAAATCTGAAATGTTTTAAATAGTACTGATGCCAACATTGTATATTATAATAAATTATTAATACATTATTTAAAACATTTTGGGGTATATTAACGGCCAATTGTAAGCCAGGCTGGCGAGATAAAGATCTGCGCGTTAGTGTATATTACATGTACGCTACACTGCCCATCTGTCTAGGGACTATACACAGTGACCTGTGTACATGCACACCTTCATTGATACAATGTCTGAATTACCGAATAGCGGCTCAATGCGAGTGTGGGGCATGTGTGTAGTGGCCATCCACCGCTAGTTCCACGAGGCCAAAAATGATAGTGAATTATTCACAGGTTAAGCGCAGCCAGTGGCAGTAAAATGTCACACCTTCATTGATGCAATGTCTGGATTACCGAGTGGCGGCTCACTTTGAGTATGGGGCATGTGTGTAGTGGCCATCCACCGCTAGTTCCCACATGGCCGAGTGCAGTAAAGTAGAAAAAACAGCGCAATTAGACGTGACATAAGAAGACATTTAACAATGATTATAAAAAAATTCAACAATGTATAGCCCGCATTCGTTATATACCCCGCACCAGGCCTTCTAAGAAGTAAAAAGTAGTGGGTTATACACCCAAAAATACGATACATTACAAGTAAGCAGATTCTACCTCTCGAGTTTATAGCAGTATCGGCTCACGGAAAGCGGGATGGCCCTTCAGTATATGACTGACTTAGATACTGTGCATGAGATTGGTCGAGATGACTTTCTCGACCAATGATGTGCCTGAGATCTAGTTCAGCCTCAATGACACTGCAATGTATCAAAGTCACATGTCTGTCAAGGTTCACCACAGAAAAAAAATCATCAGGTTGTTCTGTCAAAAATCTTAACACGCGAGCAGCATAATAAAGTGTTTACTTTAGTGCGCGCGGGATAAAAAAATAAGACAACAAAGTACAGTAGTCCCCCTCTTATGCATGGACACATCATGCCATCTTTATAAGCATGCATAAGAGAGGTGCATGCATAAATGGGGGATGCAAAATTTATGAGAACCAAATAGTTTGATGTTTATATTTTTATGCTATAAAAATTAATATTTTCATGGTATAATAATGCATCATAATCCATAGTTTTTATTCTATTTTTTTTTTCTTTATCCTCTATTTTGGCTTACAGTAGATTATTTTTAATTACATGCTAGGAATGCCTATGATTTACCTTCAGTTGCTTTGATATTTTGTTTTGAAACTTTGTATGAGCAGCTGGCTGTGAGACTATGTTCAACAGCAAGTTTAACCATAGCATTTACTGGGGAAGAACAAAGGATTTGGGGGCGAGGCATTGTCCAAACTATGCTTATCACACTATCTGGGCAATATAATGGCATATCAATCTAGTTGTATTAACACTAAGATATGTTAGACTAGCGTTCTGTGTTATTGGGTGGGGCTAACCAGAGGGTCAGCCATATTTAGTTGACGGTTGTTTGAATGCTGGGCCCTGTGCGGGAGTGGTCAACAGACTGGCGTGTATGTGTATAGCTGTTTAGGCATACCAGAAGTGTTTGTCCAGGGCTGGCTGGAGGTTGGCCCAGCGTCGCAGATGTGTGAACGCTACCACGTCAGCGTGTCACACTGTTTATCCACTGTTTATCCAAGTACCATTATACATGTATACACCCCATCTCCTCAGTGCCTGTCGCCAGCTGACGTGTGGGTGGGCGCTAACCGCTAAGACCTGTAGGGTGACGGACTAGTATTGACAAATCTACCATCTTGACGACAGCCGGATGACACCTTTTACATGCTGGTAGGCATAAAATTCATCTGGTCAGGTGACCGGCTCATTTGGTACTGTGGGGAACCCTGTGTCTGTTGTACATGTTGAAATATCCAGAGATGTTAGTGACCTAGATGTTGTGTGTGTGATTGGTCAGGGAAGACCATTTCGTCCAATAGTGTGCATATGATGGAAATCAGCAGCATTAAGAATTTTGTTACCACAATAGTGGCTATGGCGCTAGACGCTATTAAGACAAGGGGTTATATTTTCAAAGACAAGATATATTATTGCAAAATATAGTAGAAATCTGCTAGCTTCCCCCAGTTTCCGACTTTCATTGTGGCAATTTCTTAAGATTATATTGGACTAGTCCCAAAGTAGGCATTGTTCTCAGTGAAATCTATGGGCTATCTACAGGGTATAAACTGAAGGCTCAACCCACAGCTCAAAAACTGGAGACCACAAACTGTCGTAAAATTGACGACGGGAATGCTAATAACTACAAATACAGATATTTATGCTTATTCAGAAACAATGTTTGGTGTGCCTACAATAGGCTATGTGATGACAGAAAACTGGATCTATGGGTGTTGTCATTTGGGACACACGAAAAATGAACACAAAAAAACAGTTTCCAGAATCCGTTTTGTGAACCATATTAAAACATTATTGGAATGAGTTCCAATAATGTAAAAATGAGAGAGAATTCTGCCTCAAATTGAGTCCTCATACCGGTTCCTCAGTAAGACTCCTTAAATTTGAGTAAAACTATCTCATTCTTACAAGATAGTCTTTGTCTATCACTCACAAATTTTGTCCGGAATTGTGCACCTATGTTTATTATTAATATATATCTTTTTCTGCTTTGTTTTTCTGTAATAAAATCATTAGGGTTGACGAAACTTTAAAATAGGTTCGGTCAGCTGATTGGATACGCGCCTGAAAATACTGAAGTAATATTAGGCAAAATATGAACAAGACACTATTTTCATTCATGAGCTCACAGCAAATGATCAAGGAAAAAGATATGAATCACAATTTTTTTCAAATGACATGTATTAAATCTACTGATTATTTGTCTTAAACTGTCTGTCAAGCACTTTGTCAAACTTAGCTAAAATGTATCATGTGTATGTAGGGTTCAGATATTTTCATGTGGCTAAAGGAAATTAAGTCCCATAAGTCAAAACCAATTAAATTCCTATCTTAATCAATCTTTAAAGATTCCTATGCAAAAAAGGTAGGCCACATTACATGGCTGAAGCATAAAATTTGACCAAGAGGTGAGACTGAATAGTGGGTATGTATACATGGTATATGACAATGGTTTAGTTGACTTCTATGCTCGGATCAATTATCTAGCACTTGAAGATTGAATAATGTTATAAATAAAAAACTGCTATTTAACTAACATGTATTGTGTAGAAATCAAACAATTTATATTGAATTCAGTAAATTTCAGTGTCATAGGCCTATAGAGTTAAAATAAACCAAACCGCTAAGTTATCTGTGCAAGATAATCCTGTTCTAGACTGAATACAGTGCCCAAAGTTTTCAGTGTCACTTTTCATTGAATTTACATTCCTGGCACAGCCATCCAATGCCTCTGCACTCACAATTTCATCCAGCAGAGACTGAAAAGACAAAATAAGTGTTATAACTATAAAACAAACGGAGCACTTGGCTTTTCCTACGGTCGAGTTATAATGGGAGTCAATATGTGTCCGTCATTTCATCAACGAGGCTGCCCATAAAATTACATTATAAAGAATAACGTATGATTAGCATGATTAGCCAAGTGCTGCCTAAAAGAAATGTAGCACACCTTTGCCATGTTTGCATATTAATTTTCAAGTAAGTATTCCACCTCATAATACTCAGGTCGAAAGAAGTACTTTCAACTTGTGCGCACTTGGAACCAAGTGCATACTTAAAAACAGGTACAAGACATTTGTTTGGCTAGACTGAAAGTGGTCAGTAGATGAAGACGACCAATATAGATCTGTGAAAGAAATACAAATATAATAATGTTTTTAATATGATATATATATCATGGTTCATACAAACAAAAGTTGATGGAATTCAAGTCTTTCAAGATTTTCCAAGGCCAAAAGTCCCGATTTTCAAGGTCCTACCACATGTAGGCTACCATGATGTGGGGAATCATGACAAGTGCAAAAAAATTCTTCCATATGATTTTCACCTTCATTCTGCTTTGTGAGCAAAATAGCAATAATAGCAAGAATAGTGTTAACCAATTTTAAAAGGCTTTGATAAAATGAGCCACAATATATTTCAACAAACTCTAACTTAAAAATTATTTTTCAAGGCTTTTAAGATACTTTTTCAAATTCAAGGGTTTTCAAAGCCTTGAATTTGACAATTTTTTTCAATTCAAGGCTATTCAAGGCCTGTGCGAATCCTGTATAACCAACAACATACGGACTGCATGTGCATGTAGTTCTAAAAATAGACACAGAAGTTATGTCATTGCACTTGGTTACAAGTGCACACTTGAAACCAAGTTCCTCTCCTGACCAGTTACTAGAAAAATATTAAAAAAATAATCAAATGTTGGATCAATCACAAATTTCACTTGGTAAAATAAATTAAAAAGCAGAATTCATCTGAAAATATAGTAATCTTTTACATGTTTAATATGCAATATAAACATTTCTGTACTGAAATATTTACTTAATTGCAAGAAAGAATAATTCTTTTCTGAATAATATATAATATAATATATGTAGTCACATGTCATGACCATATGACTTCTCATGTTATAAAATTAGTGTTACAAAGCCTCAAAGGTAGGCTACACATTAGTCTTTAGGCCTACGAATCAAGGTGAAAATGATAATAACAATCTGATTTAGAGTTTAAATAGACCTCAGATCTGCCAATAAATCTGAAAAAAAAAATTTGAAAAAAAATAATACTTGTGATAAAAGTATTCCATTTTCAAATCGACAGTTCATTGTGGATCCATCAGAAGACTTCACTGGCTTTCCTGCATAAACCTTTTGTGCCATGCTTGTGTGAGAAATCAATTCCAATATATTCTTGGTTCTGAGATATGTTGTATCTTTAGCCAAGAAAAACCAATCATAAGATGTTCTGTAATGCTCTCCGATATACTTAAGTGTGTGAAAGGGAAGGTAATGTTGCTTATCATCAGAAAAAATCACCACAGACATTCCGGGTGGAAGGGATGGACCTTTTCCATTCATAAAGAAGACCAATTTTGGCACATGATGACTACTTGTTCTATTTACAGCCACAGCAAGGGATTCAATTGTTTCTATGCTGCTTAAAACTGCAACCAGCAGTCTCTCTCGAATTCCTAATTCTGTCGAAGCATACCGGGCACGAGGTCTTCTTGGTCCAACTGGAATTTTAGGATTCTCAACTCCGATAAATTTGGGTTCATAATCGTCATTGTTTCCATAATCAACACCAATATTATTATTGTTAAGAGAGTTTGTCTTTCGTATCGGGGGAACCTGCAAAGCATTTCTTTTGCCAAGTAATTCTGTTTTCTTATTGTCAACATCATATAGACCTACGCCTACATTCATCTTATCAATGTTTCGTTTTTCATTGACATTTGCAACACTAGGAGCACGCACGTTTTTTAGTTTATTCATATTATTGACATTGTTCATCTCGTTCAAGTTATGTACGAGATTCAAATTGGCCGAATCATCGAGGTGGCGAGCTGGCGCTATAAAATCAGAAACATCGCATTCTTCTCCCATAAAAGGAGCAAAAATTAAACTCAATGCGACGCCAAGACAAGTGCCTAACAACATGGGTGTGAACGGTTTGAAATAAAATAGCAGAGGTCGCAAAAAACCCATGTTTAATCAAATTTCGGAGTCCCAACTCCGTCTTCACAGTCAATCAATCAATCAATCGTCGGCTACTTATCAACACGCAGCAGGCATAAAGTATGTAAAAAGGCCCCGGTTTGTGCCCTCGGGGCACTGGTGGCGAATGGTAGGTAGATTCAATACATTTTAAAATAAAATTAGGCTGAGCCTTTTCTTAACTGCCGTCATGCTAGAATAAATATTTGACCGCATTCCACAGTTTTCACTGAGCAAGAAAAATGCTGTGCCAGATAAAAAATCTGAGCTAATGATAAAAACATCCAAAAGCTGTGACCTCAATTTTGCAAATGCCGGCAGGGATACAGAAGCCAAAGCATCACCCAGACACTTGAACTTTTTGAAGCAGCTGAATAAAACTACTGAGATGTGCTATCCGTATATATCAGGTTTTAAGATACATCAGGGCACCCAAGAGTGCCCCGCAATACTGTAACAGAGCAGTATATCACATAACAATCAGAAATTTTGGCATAACCTCCAGCCCCAGTTTTTTTTTTTTTTCTAAGTCTAACGTTACGAGGGGGTTATGGAAGAAGAAAAATGTTGATGGATTCTCATCCTTATAATCATGAAACTTCCATTTTTACCCTCGGTGCGCCCCATGAGGAAGAGCAGGGTAGGCAAACAAAACTTCAACCAGGTTTTACCATGGGCAAACTATATATAGTGCAGCCTTCCCCAGGCATCTCAATTTTTTTCGAGATGCCCACATTGTTCTGTCCAGCCGGTCTTAATGATGTCCTCCAGAACTTCCTCATAGGGCAGCGGACATAGTCTATTTTCATTTTTTGCATTCTTTTACAAAAATTAAAAAATGGCACCTGCGTAAAAAAAATTATCAGAAGGGGCTACAGCATGCCTGTTCCACTTACCTCTTCAAGCACTAAGTCTTGTTCATTGTTACAACAATTATGGAATTAAAGGCGAGAGCTGGCACCATTTTTCATAGGCCTAATTGCGAGAAATCCAATGATGGAAACCCCCGGAAAAGGTGATAAAAGTGATAAATTACTTTTTTATTTCTACAATGATGGCTTCATTTCCACCAGTAATAGTGAGCAAAAAGAACAAACAAACAGAGAAAAATATGTCTTTTATTGCAGTGTATCACAAATTCACATAAATCCATAAAAAACACGAAAAACCCCCATCATAATGACTGTTTGAATCTACCCATACATGGTCTCACCACCCCAAATGCCAGTCCCATTAAAATACATGTATAATGCCACGTTCTAAGGTCCGATTTCACCACTCACGTCTAATGCTACACTCCAATGTGACACACCATAATAAGACCTAAGCTCGGACTTGGTTTGGAAAGGAAAACAAAAAATGTCCGCCGATCGTACAGCCAGCCACAGCTAGCCTACCATCAGGATCCAATCTAGCCCTGAACACAAGGCTATTCCGCCCGAGCTGCATCGCGGACGAAATAGACTTGTAATCAGGGCTAGATCCAATCGACTTTCAGCTGTGGCGGCGCGATGCGACCTCTAACTTAGCCATTCATACACTAATATTAAATCAAATCAAAATAGTTTAACAAACAAAATTCAAAAATGTCAACTTATACAGTGACATTAAAAATAAATGGGTAGGGGAGGACGGGGCATGTTCGAGCCCTTAAGACATAATGCATACCTGTTCACTAGCTATTTACCTAAATCATTCATTATTGCATACATATAGTGCTTCCACATGTATGATGCCCCACTAAAATTCATAGTTAGTTGTCTTGTATATTTTAAAAAATATAGCGCAAAATGTGATTACAACCAGACTGGTCAGACATGCCCCGCCTCTGGGGCATGTCCGACCAGTACCGTTCGACCATGCCCCGGTTATTAAAGTGCAATACAACAATGACAATAATTGGCAATTCTTTGTATTTTACTATTGCATTTTGCATAAAAAGCAACAGTGTGATGTTGCCCTTCACAAGGTAGCAGCACATTGTCAGTCTAGCTTAACGTTGCCAGCAGTGGGCAATGGCAGTTTGTCCATCAGGCCACCGGCGCACCACTGGCGGCATTTATTACGGTTATCCACCAGCCGCCGGGTTACCAGACAAAACAGCATGTGCTGTATGAAAAAGTGTGATAATGTGTGGTTGAGTGAGTGCCAGCATGTATGGGTGAGTGTGGACATGTGTGAATAAGATAAACTATGTTGCAATTATGACCATTGGTTGTGAGGCTAGTTCGGGGCATGTTCACACCCTTCCCGGGGCATGTCCGAACGCGTTTGAACGTGCCCCGTAATGCCATTTCAGCTTCAACCCCAATTATTGCCCGTACCCCTTGTGATGGTTCAAAAATACTTTCCCTGTATGTTGTATACCTCTGTGTTCTATTTATACAACAACAAATGGTTACTTAACTACTAAAACTGTATTTCACACAGTATTTAGAAAAATTAACCAAAATAAGATAAAATGAGACAAAAATCACGTATTTGAATCGAGAGCAAAACAGAAAAACTCGAGCTGGTGAATTTTGGGAAAAACAGTGACTTAGGGGAGAGGTACACCATGAATTATATTTTTAATTCACCAGGTAACCCTCAATTCTGAGTTACCAGCAGGGTGCGAACGTGCCCCGGTGTTCGAACATGCCCCGTCCTCCCCTACTTCCACAATATTAGGTTATATTTGGTGGGTAGCACTAAACAAACAGTTTTAAGGCACTAACTAGGTGGAAATTGTTTGACCTATGAATTGTTTTACATTAAATGGAATATTTAAGTAAATTATGCTGAGCCTTTTCTTAACTGCCGACATGCTAGAATAAATATTTGACCGCATTCCACAGTATTCACTGAGCAAGAAAAATGCTGTGCCAGATAAAAAATCTGAGCTAATGATAAAAACATCCAAAAGATGTGACCTCAATTTTGCAAATGCCGGCAGGGATACAGAAGCCAAAGCATCACCCAGACACTTGAACTTTTTGAAGCAGCTGAATAAAACTACTGAGATGTGCTATCCGTATATATATCAGGTTTTAAGATACATCAGGGCACCCAATGAGTGCCCCGCAATACTGTAACAGAGCAGTATATCACATAACAATCAGAAATTTTGGCATAGCCTCCAGCCCCAGTTTTTTTTTTTTTTTCTAAGTCTACGAGGGGGTTATGGAAGAAGAAAAATGTTGATGGATTCTCATCCTTATAATCATGAAACTTCCATTTTTACCCTCGGTGCGCCCCATGAGGAAGTGCAGGGTAGGCGAACAAAACTTCAACCAGGTTTTACCATGGGCAAACTATATATAGTGCAGCCTTCCCCAGGCATCTCAATTCTTCGAGATGCCCACATTGTTCTGTCCAGCCGGTCTTAATGATGTCCTCCAGAACTTCCTCATAGGGCAGCGGACATAGTCTATTTTCATTTTTTGCATTCTTTTACAAAAATTAAAAAATGGCCCCTGCGTAAAAAAATTATCAGAAGGGGCTACAGCATGCCTGTTCCACTTACCTCTTCAAGCACTAAGTCTTGTTCATTGTTACAACAATTATGGAATTAAAGGCGAGAGCTGGCACCATTTTTCATAGGCCTAATTGCGAGAAATCTAATGATGGAAACCCCCGGAAAAGGTGATAAAGGTGCCATTCAAAGTAAATTACTTTTTTATTTCTACAATGATTGCTTCATTTCTACAAGTAATAGTGAGCAAAAAGAACAAACAAACAGAGAAAAATATGTCTTTTATTGCAGTGTATCACAAATTCACATAAATCCATAAAAAACACGAAAAAACCCCATCATAATGACTGTTTGAATCTACCCATACATGGTCTCACCACCCCAAATGCCAGTCCCATTAAAATACATGTATAATGCCACGTTCTAAGGTCCGATTTCACCACTCACGTCTAATGCTACACTCCAATGTGACACACCATAATAAGACCTAAACTGTGCTTTTTGAAAAAAAGCTCGGACTTGGTTTGGAAAGGAAAACAAAAATGTCCGCCAATCGTACAGCCAGCCACAGCTAGCCTACCATCAGGATCCAATCTAGCCCTGAACACAAGGCTATTCCGCCCGAGCTGCATCGCGGACGAAATAGACTTGTAATCAGGGCTAGATCCAATCGACTTTCAGCTGTGGCGGCGCGATGCGACCTCTAACTTAGCCATTCATACACTAATATTAAATCAAATCAAAATAGTTTAACAAACAAAATTCAAAAATGTCAACTTATACAGTGACATTAAAAATAAATGGGTACTTCCACAATATTAGGTTATATTTGGTAGGTAGCACTAAACAAACAGTTTTAAGGCACTAACTAGGTGGAAATTGTTTGATCTATGAATTGTTTTACATTAAATGGAATATTTAAGCATATAACAAAAACAATTTTACCGAAAATAAAATATCATAAGGTAGTTTATTTTGATGCTGAGCACAACTTATAGTGAACTTTGAATGGTAAGTTAGTAACAGTCAGCACACTAGGCTACAATATACTCCAACCCATCCTGCAAGTCAATATTTATAGCACAGTCCCTTTATGGAGTTTTAATATCTTAATATATTCAGCACACTGTGATTTGTTTTGTTTTTCTTCCATTTGTATTCATTGTGGATGTTTTATAAGCCTCTGATGCAGTATCTACGTTTGTAACATGTGTCTGTCCACGCACAACCGTGTTTGCTTATAATTATGGACTGGATAGATTATGTGCATACATTATCATGCATGGTGACACTGTACTCCTTATGTGTATGTACAACGTGATGTACGATCCCCCGAGGTGGCCGTGTCATTGTTCAGCCTGTAAATTTGAATTAATTTGGGCTAGTACAGTGTCTGTCCCCCGTTATTTACGTTTGTGACAGGTAAAGAAAGTCATCTTTGGTATGAAAATAACACTTGGAGCCCAAGCGAACTTGGTGTATGCATAATGTATACAGCTCACGTTCACATCAAAAATTAGCCACGTGCGTTCATCTTCCCACTGTAGAAAATCTGTCTTTGAAGTTACCAGCTGGTTACGAACATAGATCATGTTACAAACGTGGTAGGTAGTTGTGACATTGTCATGATTATACAAAGCCAGAGTGCCAGATACTCACCAGTGGGACAGATAGTTATCATTCACGTTCACACAGGGACAGATCAAGACAGTCTATCCGTGTTCGAACGTACTTGGATTGTTACAAACGTTAATGTATAATCATCTGATATTTCTATCACTGGGTTATGTGTCACTATACCCTTTTCACAAGTTTTCCTACTACTAGGCCCTATAACTAATGTTTATCTTGATTTACATCTATTGATCCACATTTATACCAGTTTTATTTGAAGTTTTAAAGTGTTGGTATGCTGTCCTTGCTAATATGAAATGGGCAGTGCCCAGGAATCGAGCAAATGTTAAAATTCAAAATGGCCGCCAGAGGTCAACCCAAAAAACTAAAAAAAAATATTTTGAGCTTTTTTTTTAAATTTTACATCACATTCCTAGCAAGATGGGGATGTGCAATTGATTTTTTAAAGATGCTACCATTACCAAAATTCAAAATGGCCGCCAGAGGGCAACTCCAAAAAATTGTGTGCGCGCGAAAACTCTAAAAAAAACTCAGAAATTATTCAAATTTTACAATCACATTCTTCACGCTATGGAGATGTGCTGGTGATTTTTTCAAGGTTTTACTGAAATTCAAAATGGTCGCCATGGATCAACTTCATATTTTTTTGTGGCCCAAATACTAAAAAATTGATGTCATAAATAATTCACATTTTATAATCACACTACCCACCACCTGGAAATGTGCAAGTGATTTTACTGGAATTCAAAATGGCAGCCACAAGTCGACTTTTTATATATTTGTGACCGCAAAACTCTAACCTAATTTATGACAGGGGATGACATAGGACTTCAGGCCTTTTGTTAACATTAGACTTGCTAATCTAGTCGATGAATAGAGCTCCCTAACAACCGCGGGAATAGACTTCTAATTGGTGTATTTAGCTTGAAAAAAGCCAGTAGAAAACGATCAGCTACGTTAACAAGCTGAAAAAAATCCTACGTGCCATTGGTATGCAAATTTTGCCGCTATTACCGAAAAAAGGCCCTATATTTAGTTATAGCTTTGTCGATATCACGGCACAATTAATAAGAAGACAATAAAACTACTTTTTAGAGTGATCTAATGTGTTTCATAAAATTTAGTATGCAAATTAGCGCCGTCACTACCGAAAAAATATATTTAATTATAGGTTGGTCAATATTACAGATAACGGCACAATAACACCCATGTGTTGCGGGTCAAAGAAGACAATAATGCTATTTTTTTTAGAGTGATCTAATGTGTTTCAGAAAATTTAGTATGTAAATTAGCGCCGCCACTACAGAAAAAAGTAGTTATGGTTTGTTCAATATCACAGATAACGGCACAAAAAGGGTGTCTGTATAGGCTACACCCATATTTTGAGGGTCAAAGAAGACATCAAAATTGTTTAAAGTGATCTGATGTGTTTCAGAAAATTTAGTATGGAAATTAGCGCCGCCACTACCGCAAAATTGCTGTACCTAGGCTTTGGAATGAACTTTCTTTGGAAATTCGCTCTGCGAAAAACAAATTAGTTTTCGGAAAAAAATGAAAACTTTTTTTTGGTCAGGCTTTTCCGACTTGAATCCTCGGTGGTCCAGAGGACAAACGCAAACGGTTTCGGAAATAGGAGTCGGATTACGATTATGTTTGTCGCGCCTCTGAGCTCGGATCACCAAGGATTTAGGAGCTATAGAAGTTTATTATTATTATTATTATTATTATTATCATTATTACATCCTCTGAGGAGACCTCAACTCTTACAACGCTGAAATATTTTTGTACAAGCATGGGTGCCAAAGGGTTTGTTCAATTCAGCATGATTATGTCAATTCATCATAAATGTCTCAGTTTGCTCTATTCGCTTCATTTGAATACCTATGTTACGGGTACACGACCATTACAATTTATTAGCATTATTTCAGTGCGGGGATCGTCATTAGACGTCAGAATCTGACGTCTATGGACGTCAGATTCTGACGTCTAATGTCGATCTCCGACATTCAATGCCAAATAGCTTGGCAATTTTTGTACCACAGGTTGTCTGGAGCGAGACTGGCCCTCGTGCAGTTGGCTTTAAATGTTCTACAAACATTCATCTCTTAACTAGAAATTAAAAAAATCCAGGTCTGGTGGTATTTCCTTGTGATTCTGTGATGGGCGTTACCATAGGAGAAGGAACTTCAAGGAAGGCCACTTGCACAATTTGTTTTGCTGTGATTGGAAGGTTTTTCGAGTAAAAAAAGGAACATGCTTGAAGTGTCAGAAAATTTGATCAGACAAATCTGATCAGACACATTTTATTAGATTTTGATGTTTACACTACTATTAGTCCAAAATGTATTTTCATGAGAAATTGATTCACGACACTATTTAAGTCTCTATCCACTATGTGGAGGAGACTTATTGTTTTGTGTCTATTGTTGTTATTATTATTTTTCTCCTTCAACCATTTGACGACGTGAAGGCTCTCCAGTCGGCAATATTTATCCGATTTTCACAAACAAATTTGAACACCCTTTGATGGCTTATCCTGCTTAGGCTCGAAAATCAACTAATTTGCATATCCAAGATGACAGCCATTGGCTGATTTGCATATTCAAGATCAATGTAAAGCATTAACGCTCTCCAGTCGCCAATATTCATCCGCTCTTCGAAAAAAAACTCTGAACACCCTCTGATGAATAATCCTGAATGAATTCGAAAATCAGTTAATTTGCATATTCAAGATGGCAGCCATGGGCTAATTTGCATATTCAAGACCAACATGAAAGCTCTCCAGTTGCCAATATTCATTTAATCTTCACAAAAAAATATTATGAACACCCTTTGATGAATTATCTTGCTCAAATTTGAAAATTAATCAGCTAATTTGCATATGCAAGATGGCAGGCATGGGCTAATTTGCATATTCAAGATCGATGTGAACGCTCTCCGGTCGCCTATATTCACGAATATTTTTTGAACACCCTCTGATGGTTTAGGATGAATGGAGTTACCCGCTTAATATTGTTATTCTGGACACTACTCGACTCGAAGGTAGCGGAGTTGAGCAATATGACAAGGCATTGCAGCATTACATTGTTCAATAACACACACGTACGTAGGGTAAATTTCCCAGGGACGCCTAGAGCAGGCTTGGGGCGAGTACTGGACAAAAGTACTCGAGTACAAGTACAAGTACTTGAAAAAATGACGAGTACAAGTACAAGTACAAGTACTGGATTTTCAAAAGTACTTGAGTACAAGTACAAGTACTTTTAAAAGTACTAGAGTACAAGTACCGAGTACTTTGATTGTAAACTCCGGTTGTAAACTGTAATTAATTACATTAAATTTATTCAATAAATAATTGATTATAATATATTTTACTTCATGTTGATATATGTGACCCGATCTGGCGAAATGAGTCTTAAGTCACACTTTGGCAAACGATTATTGAGAAAATGGAGTGGAAATGAAAAAAATTCTATTCAGTTTATTTTACTACAATTGTGTGGTATTTTCCAAAAGTGCACAAATTGCCTTTTTGAACTTCAAATGCCATTTTCACAAAATAGTTACACACGCTACAGAGTTGTGTGATATATACCATCTTAAAGGTAATTTTGTGTCGGTGCGGTATATCTTAATAACCCCAATATTTAAATATGCGACTTAGACTCATCTGACCAGATCGGGTCACATATATATATATATAATATTATATTGATGAAAATAATATTTTATGGGACAGGCCTATTATTGATATTGCATATCTGATGCCATGTCCCAGCCAATAGTATAATAATGCATTTTCCTAATGCAATAATGCATTTCAGTGTACAAAGTATTGTATTGTATGCTACATGTAGGCATACTATGTGACGAATCATAATAAATAAATAAGTACATACTAGCCGATGTATTTCTGGTACTAGTATATAAATTGTCTGTGTCTAAAGCTTTACGTTGCAAAACACGCTAGCTTGAAAACTTGCCGTAGTCCTAATGATTGTAAAATTTTAGGCCAGTGCCGCCAACATTTGGCCGCCACTGTAATAAACGCTTCAATGAGCCTGAACACACATTGTGTCATGAAAAAGATCAAGGCTATTAAGGGTACACGATCACAATTCTGCCCTGAAAAACCAAAAGGCAGTATCTGCTTACTTGTAAAGTGAACAGAATTGTCTTTTGGCTGTGAAAGGCAGAATTGTTTTACGATAACAGGCACACTTTAGCTGCTGGAGACCGTGATATCAAATCAAGTGTATTACCATAATACATGTATATCCGTACAAGATTCAGCCCGGGCATCCGCTGAGAACTTAGCCTATCATTAGTTTAAAAAATTATTTTTTTGAGGAGCACCTCACTGTAGTATTTATTTTTATACTCGGTCCGTCATCACATTTCGGGGACGGAAAGGGTTTTAGAAAGCCCCCGTAGGCAGACAATAGACTCATTATGTAACCTCACACCTTTAACCCTTACGCGACACTAACGTGTTCAATTATATTTTTCACTAATTTGTAGCTATTATTGCTGACACAATTTGTATCTTCAAATGACAAACTACATATTCACGATATAAAAAAATAGACAAATAAAAAAATTGACTTACCTGCTGCTTACTGGTGACCTGACACAATGTATATTGTACGTTTTAGGGTTGTTTAGTTCGCTAGACACCTGACGTCTTGAAACAATTGTGCATAATTTTGTTTACTTTTATTTTTTTCTTGTTTTTAGTATATACAGGGATCCAATTTTTTTTGGATGAGCCGCATTATAAGTGATTTGTAATAGGGGCCTAATGATATATAAATAATAGTGGTGTCCCGCAGTTAAAGGGTGATGTTTGCCGTCTAATTACCTTGGTCATTTTTGTTTGAACAGTACTGTTATATCATGTGTTAATCCTATGTACTTCTCGGTACAATGCTGTTTAATTCTTGGCCAATTGTCTTGGACATTGGCCCGGCATTGTAAGGTCACTGTAGATGAGACGTCGCGTTGTTGTGGTCGTGTTTTTTGGTACTCACACAACATTGGTACAGAGTTGTATGAGCTATGGCAGTTTTAAGATATCTTAGTCCACACAGAGTCTCAATTGCTTTATAAGATAACAGTTATAAACTACATGTTCACTCAAGTGACATTATTTGTCCGGTGCTGGGGAAATGTCGGCTAAGTGTCTACGCATTGGGCCAATATTGTGCAAATATTATGCAAATACCGATTGATCGTCCCAACAAACACGAGAAATTGAACCTATAGTAATCTTGGTACACCGTCTTCAACGTTGGCCCAACATTATACCACCATTAGTTCAATGTCCCGTGTTAGCTGGGGCTTAGCTGCGAAGAACGAGGAGTTGTATGTGTGATTTTAAAATGGCGCGACATCATTGTTGAAATCAACCCCCCCCCCCTTCAATGATTATTAGTCCTACTGTAAAGTATAGTCACTTGTAAATATTATACCAACATGTATTCCTGTTTTCCAAAGACACGTCTCTTGTCTTTTATTCAAGAATAACTATTTAAATATCTTGCAAACTACACGAGGATGCTAGTATATACAAGGCAGAACAATAAATTAGCATCATGAATCATGACCAACTTATAACAGAAGTGCACCTTTTTACAATATCATGATTCATGATATTGTAAAAAGGTGCACTTCTGTTATAAGTTGGTGTAAGTAATTAGACTAGTTTTGAAATAATTTTAAAGTATTAATTAAATCATTTTTCAATATAATAGCTAAATGGATGGTAAACGAATCTTTAACTGAATGTTCCCTATCCCGCTAAACTGATTTGTGGTTTGCATGTGAGCTTTTTTGAATCAATTTAAGATGACTAGTACTCGTAAAGTACTCGTAAGTACTCGTTAAAAGTACTTTCATTTTTAAAAGTATTTGAATACAAGTACGAGTACAAGTACTTTTTAAAAGTATGAGTACCGAGTACCGACAAGTACTGCACAATCGGTACTCGAGTACCAAAGTACCGAAGTACCGGGTACATTGACCCCAAGCCTGGCCTAGAGCCCCTTATAGGATGAGTGAAGGGACCTCTTAGTAACCCTCCTTTGCCAACCACCAACAAGCATCTCGTCATCAGCTCATTTTTCACTTACACGTGTTTTATTTAATGTATTGCAATTATTTGTATATTTCAATAAATGTAATGATAATAAAAATAATGCAACGATAGATGCAACGATAGATACAATCAAACGAATTATTATAATGTTATGAAGTTGAAAACATCATAATTATCTGATCTTCAAGGTCCATACCGCCAACAGGAACAAAATGAGGTAATTATGGCATTGCTATGGATTATAAAAATTTCTGCTGCCAGGTGGGGCTGCTGTGAATATTGTCATTTTAAACATAGATGTATAGGAAATACCGGTAGCTCCTTCACCAATTTCTCAGTTTGCAAAATCTACTCTTGTCAGCGTACTCAAAGATTATACTAAAAATTATATCAGGCAGTTCTGTCTTGCCAAAATAAAATTACAATGCTGCAGCAATTGTGGATGCAATGTATGCTATTTGTCGGTAAACAGAAAATATTTTTCAATCAATAGAAAATGCAGTAGATATATATACATGACCTTCTATAAGATACCTTTAATTTTCGTGTGAATTTCTGCTTCCCCCTAGTGTGTTGTCTGTACAGTAAGATCACAACAGATACAAAAGTATCGTGTAAACAGATGCACAAATTTATGTCAAATATATAAATAGGTGGTTTTGTCTTGTTCAGCATGTTCAGTGTACATGTCTGTATTTTTTCAAGTGAGACGTGGTGCCAGGATTACCAGAGGTTATGGCCAGAGTTATGATATTATTGCAAAGAAAATAGAATATGTGCCTTGAGGATAAATTAAATCATGGAAATTGCATAGTAATTAGTATTACAGTCCGACAAGAACGTAGGAGATACCCGTGTAATTTTGCACTTGCTTGAGGATATTAAAAAAATGTTATCAATCACCTGCCGATCCATGAAATTGCATCACATTGGGCTCCTTACAACACAGATCTATGTCATAATGTATTCACATTTCAAGTGGATGTGATACCACAAATTTTGCCTTCTTTGCAGACAAAAAAGTGGGGTTTCTTTGTAGCAAGAAGGTAGATATTGCAGCCTTTGAAAAAATAAGATTCATATGAGAGGCTGTCATAAACTCGAGTTTACAAATTACTAAATAAGAAGGCTAAGTTGACTTTACTTGAGCTACCGCCACCAACAGAAGATAAAGTTGTTAACACATAAACTAGCATTGGCCACACTGCTGGGCAAAACGTCACATTGCAAAACCAGACATTGACGTATAACAACATTATATGGCTGATCTTTTGTAGATTGTTCTGCTGTCAATCGTACTCGATCACTTTTTATAGAACAAATCACAAAACATATCAATTGGTTGTAAAGGGGTATGTACCAATACCAGCTACCTTGTGCAACAAACGAATCTGTTCTTGTTACATTGAGTGTTTCTGCAGAGATAAAGATACATTACGCTATTTTAAAACTTTGGATGTAACAGCAGAGATCTCTGACAATCTAGTGAGTCAGGCAGGGATTAATCTCAGTGGGTGTTATCTGCGTTCTGTTCTTGTTTACATTAGCCGATCCAGCGATTTGTTTACATCACTTTATCTACTGGTCAAATGTAATTTAATTTTCGCTTCATCGCACCATTCCTTCCTCAGCAGGTGTTCCTGATCCAGTTTAGCAGCTAGTCAGTTATTCTGTAATATTCCCATTTGATGTTATACTTGTATGTGTTAATATAAACGTTTGATAATTGTTAAAATTATTATTAGCCGAGAAACAAGCATAGTGTAAATTCCTGAAATCATAATTGTTAATGTATATATATGGGCGTAGTCAGTTGAATACAGGCGACTATGAAAGACCAAGCGATCTGTGGGCACCACTGTCAACATTTTGCTTCTTGACATTTTGTCAGGTGATCAATTGTGGGGAGCCTTCGTGACCGAGAGGTAGCGTGCTCGGCCTCAGACCACCTTTCGAAGCCTGTGTCTGGAGGGCAGGGTCATCTCTTTCATCTCACCATCCCCAGGAGGTTCTCATAGCCCAGTTTAGCCTATATGTGCACAAAGGTGGCCTAAAACCCCATTCATTGTATTTCATTGACAAGTAATCAGATTTGTGGATATAGATACATTTTTACAATGCATTGAATTTCAGATGCTAATCACTTTTGAGAAACAACATTTATGTAAGTCTTGTTACTTATCACAATGATAATTAACGAGACTTGTATATTAACTATAATAAATGTTTCCTTAAACAATAATACACAATATGTTGAATTTTTTTCTTTTGAAAGAGCGTAGATTTTTCAACACTCTTTTAATTTATTTTAATCTATTTGATAACACGAAGAATGTTTTGTTAGTGTATTTATGATAGTTCGTTTCAATTGAGTACTTTTATTAGATATAGCTCATATAACTTATACAACTTTTAGTCGAATTTATCTTTTCTGACTATTTGCGTTTCTATGTTTATTTGACTAAACATAATAAAGTTAACATTAACTTTACAGTGAGATTACAACAATGACGCTATTAGTCATTTATAACGAGTGTTTTATTCTATGTCAGATAATCATTGCGACAAAATATATCGCTAAATTAGTCTAACACGGAAGATGATCGACCGGTCCCATTTAAATTCACTTTGACCTTGACCTTCCACCATCAACAACGAAAATATGCTCACAATCAATGAAATAGTGTCAGAAATGGACTTGGCACGCAAAAAACCCTTAAAAACCATATGTGACACATTAAATTCGAAGAAACACTTAAAAAGTTATACGCATGAGATATTTATGGCGGCCATCTTGGATTTTTGCTTTTTGTGCATCTCCTGCAAAAAAATTGCGAGGTTGTCCACCTAGGTTGTGTTTCTGAATATCTGTAGAGATGATTTCCATCAGCCAAACTTTTACAGCAGGCCATGTCCGTTTTCCTGAAAAATGGTGGTTTGGCTCCCTGGGTAATTACGACTTACAGAACAGTTTGTTATGTTGCACAAAGGATCATATAGCGAAAGCAAATGTGTCTTTAAATACAAGGAGAATCCATTGATAGAGTGTGTATGTATTTTATTCAATATACTCAGAGGGGTATTATTAAAAGTGATTACCACTTCGTGTCGGAGACATCTTTTCACAAATTGATGATTTTTCTGATAAGTAAAGAGTTTATTTTGCCGTCTTGTGTTATAACAATGGATGTTGCTTATCGGAGAATACCAGTCACCATGATTGAAATATACCGGAAGATTACCATTTATTACTTTATAGCAGAATTTGAGTGTTTGACATTTAAAAATATAATTTATCTTTAATAATTTCAATGTTTTGAATATTGGTTAAAAGGACATGCCCACGCTAAAATCATAAAAATCGGTGATTTTATTTTGGCTTCTTAATATGACCATATGATGTAAACATGTCCATAGACTAGAACTACAATTTTTTTAATTTTTGTGCTACGCATTTATCAGTTAGGCTAGATATAGAGACAAAATTCCCGTATTTCCTATTAGTATGTGCATTGTACTTGCTTAAAGTAATTGACCTGACAGCTTTTTTCTGAATTTTCAATATCCTATCTGCATTGAATCCCCATGTAAGAGTTTCATAGTTTAAATGTGGTATTATTAGTGTTGTAGATAGTGAGTAGAACATTCTGTGGTGTATAATTTTTAAATCTATTGGTGACGCCTACTGTTCTAGAAATTTTGTTTGCAATTAAATTTATGTGATATTTTCATGTTAAATGTTTATCCATCGTAATATCCAAGAAATCAAAAGAATCCGAGCATTCCAGTTTGATGTTGTTTATACGTACAATTGGAATTTGTAAATTCCTCCCAGGCATGTGGAATAACATAAATTTAGATTTCGTCACATTAAGTGATAACTTGTTGAATTTTAACGATTTAATAATTTTTGCTAGCTCTTCATTAAGATTGTCACTCGCAGTGTTTTCCCCATGACTGTCGAAGGCACTCAACGTACTTATCAATGATGTGTCGTCAGCATAAACAATTGACTTAAATATGTCACATACATCGATTGAAGCCAGGATATGTCAATTTTGCCAACTAGGCATAGAACAGCATTCCATGTCAAATCGAACAAATTTCAGAAAATTCTACGGGTTACCCAATTGTAATTAAAAATAAATAAATTAATTAATAAATAATTAGCCATACATGAGATATGAAACTGTGCACAATGTCAGCCCAAATAAGACAATAGTTTTAAAAGATATGCCCATTTTAATGTGGTTGGGGGGGGGGGGAGGGGGTTTAATTTCCGCGGCCGTGTGAATTTTCGCACATTCATTTTTCAGGGGCCTATACATTTTGATCTAAAACAGATAAAGCTATGGCATTTTCAGGATCTGTTTACCTCCAAGTCTGCATCCAAAATATGTGATCACACTAATAAAGAAATTAAGCTTCTGTGTCTCAGAAGAAGTATAAATTAAGGATTTCAGCGAAATAAATGGTAACGTATCTACTTTTAAATCGATTTCGTTGTTGCAATACTATATTTCTGCTTCTTTGAGCACTACATAGTGCATTATGAAAGCTTAATGAGCTTCAAATTTTTAGGTATGAGCATTCAATATCACAAAAAATAAAATAATGGTACAAATTTGAAGACAAATATCATTTGGAGGGATAGTTGATAACATTATATCTTGGATACTATCTAAAAGTCAGAAATTACCTCTTTCTTTTGATACCAGGCACATCTTGCTTCCATGAGGCCTTTTTTGGGTAAAACATTATTTAAAAAGGCACGTTTTAACCACTCGCGACATATATTTATTATGTATTCAGCAGCATGAACAGCATTAAACAATTTTTCAGTATAATAAGGTTTCAACAAAAATGCGTAGGGCCTATATCTACATGTTAACTTTTATCAACATCTAGGTCAATATACAATTATGAATTGTTTCTTTTCAGTTTCACAGACTTTTTAAAACATTCAGTGACTTTCATTGACGAATCATCATCAAGCTTGTATTTACGATCACTAATGTGACTAATGTTGATGTAGGTTATCTATGAGTCACTTTAACATAATGATTTATACAGTCCAACCATTGGTCCTTCCTTCTTGGCCATAAGAAATACCTTGCTTGACATTTGTGTTGCATGAAATCCAACGGGTGTGAGCAAAGAGTGTGATTTGCACTCCACTATGTTTTGCCTGTACGGATATAATATGGTAATAAAATCTGATTGATTTGATTGATATAATTATTAATCGTCTAAATTAAGCGGAATGTATATTTATTGTTTGTTCCACATATGTTGCAAAAATAACATAGGCCTACTATATGATTTGTAGGAGAAATGCATAATACAATATGCGTTTCTGTTTTTAGGTATAGGGCCTAATACAATATTACACATGTATGTAAAATATATTTTTTAGCTATATATATCAGTGCATACAGTTATGGATGCTTTATTATGTGTGAGTAAAGGCCTACATATATGCTTTGAGGTAACCACGGCAGATGTGATACGCTCATTGGGTTTGATAAGCTTATATATAGGCTTATATGAAAATGCCTATTTATATGAGGAATTTGTATGTATAAATGTATATTTTTATATATAGTCTATCCTCAGTAAATAAAGTTATCATTATTATTATTATTATTATTATTATTATTAATATTCAATACATTATTTGCGGAAAGTTGGCCCTACGTCTGCGACGCCGGCCCAGCATTAAAGCATTGGATCAATAGGCCTATATCGTGTTTTAATACCAGATAGAGGGCAACCCAATGTGTGCTGAATGTTGGCCCAGGCATTACACAAGACATTGAACCAATGTTGGCTTAAAGTTGGTCCAGCGTCGTAAGCAATGGTCCAACATTAAACCAACATTGGAAAGCCCTGCATGAAGCTATCACATGCAGTAAACACGATACTTTGATCCTGTGTTGGTTTGATGTTGGCCCACCGTCTGACGACGCTGACCCAACATCAAACCAAAACAGCATCAAAACAACAGAGCAAGTTGTGATGTCAAATTAGTCGGCCTGACGTTAGGCCTGCAGGAATTAGGCCTGAAACGCAGTCGTGCGAAAATAACCGTTGTAAGAAATACATTATTTAGCTATTTAGCTCAGGGACACGCCATTTTAGGTTAATAATTCAAGCGCTGCGTACTAACGCCTAGATAATGTCTACCAGGTCTGCGATATAGGCCTACCGCAACAACCCAGCTGTAATGTCTGTACACATTGCGTGCACACGTGTCCTACATCATGCAGCCTACTGGCAGTGGCAGCAATGTGGCCTCGAATGTGAGTCGACATGCTACCGGGTGTTTTTAACTGAGTTCAGTTTACAATGAGCAAGGCAACCAGTGCTACGTGATCGAACATTACACGCACTAGACCCAGATATCAACTGAATATAATCCAGCCGTAGGTAACGTTTACCGTTCCACGACGGCAGCATGTTTTACGTTCTTATCGTCGGTGTATGGATATCACTTACTAATCTGCTATCATTCGCTATCGCTCGTGGAGGATTGATGCCAGAGCATTTGCTCGTCATCGTACTTGGACAGCCAACTAGTTACCACGTTGAACGTACAAACGTATTTGTTCGTCACCTGAGTGATTACGAGTCATCACAAGGAGTGGAGGTAGTGAGCCTTCAGAAGAAATGGCCCATTGTTATGGGAGCCTGGGCCATTCTCCCTATTATATCTGCAATAAAAGACGAATACAAAGATAAAAAAGCTGTTTTGTTCTGTGATGAAGAGAGCAGAGTCAACCTGGATAAGCTGATGGTAAAACTGGGAGAGGCAGGCGACTTTAGCAGGCCAATCTTCCTTGGTAGGGGGCTCAGGGACAAAGATGCGACAATAATTCATCATTTCGCGTTTTATAACAATCCTTCAAGCTTCGCTTATCCGGATTTTTCAGCTTGTTTTGTACTCAGTTTATCAATGGTTACATATCTGGCAGAGGAGATGAAAACTCGCTCCCCGGTCCACAAAGACTTCACTATTGATCCGAAGCACGAGCTGGCACTTTTTGCGTGGGACTCTGGAAAGGGTTATCCTTTAACAGAAGTGGATTTTTTATGCACGGTACACGAACACGATGAGTGTGCTACACATTACCCATTAAAGTCCCCCCAATGCGGTCCTCCAGTGGACGAAGACAACGTCTACATCGGGGTCAAAACGTGCTCAAAATTCCATGGAGAAAGAGTGCCTGTCGTGCAGAAAACATGGGGGAAAGATGCAAAGCATTTGGATTTTTACAGTGAAGTAGAGGACTCGGAAATACCCACACTTTCTACGGGCGTACCCAACACGGAGATGGGGCACTGTGGCAAGCTGGAAGCGATGCTGAAAAGAATGTATTCACATGCAGATATTAAGGATAAAGAGTGGCTGGTCGTTGCGGATGATGACACCATACTGGGTGTGCCCCATCTGCGCCGGCTGCTGGCCTGTTACGACCCGTCTGAAGCAATCGTTCTTGGAGAGCGTTATGGATTTGGTCTCTTCGGCCCTTCTGCGTACAATTATGTGACGGGGGGAGGCGGGATTGTCATCAGCCGGAAGGCACTGGGTGACATCCTGGAGTACAGGGAGGGATCCCTGTGTAATTCTATAGATGCTCCAGATGACATGACTTTGGGCATGGTGCTGAGAAGGCTGAACATACCGGTGATCCACAGCCCCCTCTTTCACCAAGCCCGTCCTACCGACTACTCTGCGGATTTTCTCAACCACCAGGACCCCGTTTCGTTTCATAAACACTGGATGGTCGATCCAGAAGCACTGTATAAACAGTGGTTTTCTTTAGCACCCGAAGTCAATGAGAGCAAATTCCCCAGAGAGGACCTGTAGCCTAATCTCCCACGCTGAACATGCTGGATGGGTTCATATTTATGTTGTTTTACAAGGCATATTAGCAGTAGTTAGATGAAAAAGATATCGAGGTCTTGCTTAGGATGGTGGTATATTGTAGCCTACCCTTGCATGTAGCTAAATGCTGCTTCATATATAGCAGACACAAACCTTGAACCAATGTTGGTTGAGCCCCCTAGAGCACTGATCTCGACTATGTACAGTAGATATTCTGTGTCTTAATTAGAACCTGCATAACGAGCTGTTAAAAGTAAAATATATACCTTATATTTTGAAACACTGATATATATATTGACTTACATTTTACAAATCACATGTATACATTTTCAGTCACTTGAAGCTATGTATCGCGTTAGCGAGACACAGCTTCAAATGACTGAAAATGTAAACTAAATAGCTCGATGAGTTTAACATTTGTTCAACGTCTACGACACTGACCCAACATTAAAGCTACATTGGTTGAAAGTTTCGTGTTTGCAGGCTTGGCCTCCTGAACCGGTGTTACGAGCAGAACACCTGTTCGTTTGCTGCTCTTGGGAGAAAAGCCCAGTAAGTAAGAGTGTTATGTTATCTTTCCAAGAACATCAATCGATCACGTGTTCTATATCTAGCTTGTAAACTGAGCTATATTAGTAGAAGCCCATTATTTGAATGGCGCAACATGAATATGATAATAGGAGTGAGCTATTGTTGCATAAATAGCTGAATATATGTGCGTTTTGTTAGCACATTTGTTACTTCAAGTTCAATTGGATACATTTTTGGGTGTGTCGTAAATTGTGGATCGTTTTTCTATGTAGGCCTATCAAATTTTTCTGAATAAAAAAATCATTTAAGTGGTCTTAGTTCATACAATATTGACTGCTTTAACATGTTGACCCTTTCAGTACTGGGACCGTCTTTATACGGCAGAATTTGACGTCTGTAGTCGTCAGATTCTGACGTATAAAGACGAGATCCCCGCACCGAAAGAATTAAAATATTTATAATGGCCGTAGACCCATAACCAGATAACATAGATATTTCAAATATTTCAGCGTTGTTAAGAGATAGTCTCCAAGACATCTTGGGACATCGCATGTTTATATAAAATATCCCAATGCTACTGTGTTCATGGTGTATAAATTGCATTATATATGTTGTATGTCTTTAATCAATTCCTTAGGCAGTGCATGTGTAGGCCTACAACTACTTCAAATCTTGACATATTGAAGTCACAGCAATTTTCCAGTGTTAATTAAAGTTTCTATCAACTCGCTTTTTAATTTAGGACACTAAGTTCATAGTTTACTGGCTCTGCAGATCATCTGCATCTTTTGTCGCAACCATGGTAGGGGCCATGGTAATACCGTTCGCAAAATCGTGTTAGAAACCAGAGAGAACGGCTGTGTTTCATACTTCCACTACCAATTTGGCATGATACACAAATATGTATTTATTCAAAGGGACTATACGTGGGATGACATCAAGTTCGCTAGTTTGTTTTGTATGGAGCAGTGTGTCCCGCAGATCACGATCTCATTTCTTTCAACATTTTCAGATAAAAAAAAACACTTTTTGTATCAACATATCTAAGTATCCAGACATGTTTATGCCGTCGACCCAGTGTTGGGCAGACAATCGTTGCTGCAGGCGAATCCTCCCCAAGCCCTCACCTTGAGACACCAAGTAACGTGGGTATCTTTCATTTTCCCTGGTTCCCACGATCGGAAACGCTGGGTTTTTGCGGTATAAAGTGTTGTAGTAGGGCTGGGCTGTTACCCCCCCCCCCCAAAAAAAAAAAAAAAACATACACTTTCGGTTAAAAGCATGAAACTTGTCTTAGATGAACATGATAAAGAGTGATCTGTACTGAGCAGTTTTATATATAGAACACTTATATAAGTGCCCCCCCCCCCCAGGCCACTGGGCGAATTTTTATTCTGGATCTAAGCCGAGACTTGATTTGTTTTCAGAACTATGAGCAAACTTGAACGTTTTGTTGCGTATCCTTCTCACCCTCAGATGTCTGGTTACCATATACATGATATACATGTACAATGGGTTTAATAACTTCTATTATTGAAATATTATAAACAAAATAATAATTATTAGTAGGCCTAGTGTATCTGTTGAAAATAGGGCACATAGAATGTTATTTCAAAGTAAAATGTTGTTATGTTTTGAAGGAATTATGCAATGTGGCTAGTTGTACACATGGGATACATTATTTTGTTGCCATGTATCCTTCACTCTACAAAGGGTTTCGTGAATGATAATTTGTAGCCCACAAGGCACATCACCTCCTTTCTGCCATTGCCTTTGACTAGGCCCACAAACAGTTGTGATTTAGTTAAATGTGATGGAGGTGCCGTTGGTCGGTAATGGCTCTAGTACATGTAAATGAGGATATGGGGAATCCATTTCAGGAAGACAGTGGACACGTTGGAGAGTTGCTGACATTATACACATAGGAGACACTAAATGATGTTGAGAAAAAACAGGGAATATTGTGAAAACAGGTCAATAGCTGTATTATATATTTGTTATTGGAAGGTTTGTTGAAACAAACTCATCATCCATAAAAATGAACGATGTTCAACGCAAACAAAGTGACAAATCACTCAAGGATGTCTGTACCTAGAGATTTTATATTGGGTAGATGTCATTATGTTAGATACAGTTAGTTCAGTTGCTGCCACCACTGTCACCACTGTCATCAAAAACATTCTGAGAGTATATGAATAACATATTATCAAAACTGTGACCGAGATTGAAGACATAATCGCAAGCATTGAAAGGGGAACGCTATTCAGTCATGCTGACTGGGGTTGGCAGGAGACTGGCCCTGCTTGGAAGCCAGTATGGTGTAAAATTCATCTAACGCAAGACTTAGAGGCATTCTATCATCTGTGACTGTAAAAAGCCCGAAGGGGACATATCCTAGGAGGGCAAGTAGAGATCTCACCCTTCAATAAATCCTAGAGATAATATCAAATGTCTAAGTCTGGTAGGTTACTTTATGATATTAGAAGCAGTATGTGGTATAACACTGTATATTAGGCACATCGACGTTGCATTAATTCATTCCAACAGTTACATCTACATTCACACAAGACGTGATGTATTTGAGACGGAAGTTATTTTAAAAGGCTCCACGTTGCACCAAATGATTATGTAAGCCAATATGATAGATGCCAGCCCATAAGGCTGATTCTAAAAAAACTGCTGTTTGATCCAATTGGCTGTCAGAGCACACAAATATAATCACAGATATTTGGATGTACGAAACATACAATTTAGAACAGCGACGCAATTGGGACAAGACCTCGGCCTCAGCACACACCCTTGACCCACCACTCCGCTGACCACCAGCTAGGCCCCTACCTGTCAGCCCCTATCATGGGATTGCACAACCGTGTATCCAGACCATAAACTCAGCCAGTGTGTACCCAACACTTAACCCTCTACGTTCAATGCTGGGTTTATCCGGCCAAATCCAAACACATTTATTTAAACCAGATTTTACGGACCCACTGCTCTTGTAATTGATTACATACTGGCTAATGTACTCTTGCCATAAAATCATGACCAGTAGTTTTAACAAGAACTGTACAAATGTTGCATTAACAATTTGAGGTGTACAGCATAGTTCACGTATGACGGGAGCTGCTACAAAGAAAAAAGGTTAAGATATTACATGTACTTTGATAATACTGTATGTACTTTTTTACCATAATCTCGTATACAATGGAGAAACAAAACGTACAGGTCCATGTATTATCTTTACATAAAACAATGTTGTCAGCTATATTCCTCAGTTTCAGGGGCACATTTTCCCTTATTACAAGCTCCACAGGTGTTCTATATCAGACGAAAATGAACCCACGACATCACTGACCACTCTCATGCTTTTAACCCTAAGTGGAACGTTCGAGCCCTAATGAACACTTAACGGCACCCCTGTTGTATAATGCACACACTTTTGTTTACATGGCAATATATGACTTATAACTAGAACAAGTTTGGTCTTTTTCAGTGCTTTTACATTTTTGATGAAAATATTTTAGGTAAAGCTGCATAACTGTTTTGTTTATTTTATTCAAAAGATTAATCCATGGAGAATGGTGTTTTATTTTTTTATTTTACTCCCCCAGTTATTAAGGATTTAAGCTTTTTTTTAAATATTGCTGCCCCACCAAAACAAAGACCTGATCACAGCGGAGTAAGACACACTGCTGTATAATCAAGACATTAAAAGTACCAAGTGGCAGATAACGATCATCATTGTAAAAAGAGTGGAACACTTTCAATATTATTCTTATTTTTTAAGTGATCATAAATACATTTCACAGTAAAAAGTGTATTATTTCATGCCATTAAGACATATCTAGGCGTTATTACTTTGTGTGCTATGGGTGATATATACATATAATGTCATGTTTAATTCAGGTACCGGTATGGAGAATGTCACTCACTTGAAAAATATAACTCTACTTCAGTATGATACTTTTAAGTGTGGGCCAGCATCTGAGCCTTTGGCCCACATTTAAGACTCAATCCCCCAGTCTGTGGGAAATTGTAGCGGAATTAACACCAAATTCAGCAATGTACATTATTTTTTTCGCTCTTTTGATTTTCCAATCAAAGTGTAAAAGGCTGTGCACACATAGCTCCTGACTAATGTTAACTGAAAGCAGTATGGTTGGGTATGTCGTCTCTGAAAATGACTAAATGACCAGGTAGTGCTGGCAGCTGGCCGGTCACCATCAGAGCTGGTGATACTCTGGTATCCAAATTTCATGCTGCACAGAGTACAAGCAATACTCAAGGCAATTCTGCTACCCAGTTCTGTCGACCAAGTGACTGTGATCTGATTTTTTAGGGATCTATGGCACGTCTCGAGTTTGCGATTATGTTGTGGGTTACAGGCAGTAATCATGTCACGATGAATCCCATCAGCTGACAAAGGAAAATCCCAAGATCCGAGGTGAATTAAGATCCACGATCCGTACTTATAACGAGGTATCCACTCCTGAATAAAGATTTTGGCACCTGCTTGCGTGGATGCAGCATCGCCTGTTGTTGCAAGAGAAAATACCTCGGGCCAACTTGTCCCTCGGTCAATACTGGTCATGAGCATGTTCTCATCTTCACACTGTAGTCAGGGACCATATCCACCGAAATAAGGTTCCGTGCAAATTTTTGTATGATGCTAGGTTGTGTAATATTCTGGATAAGGTTTTGTTACTTTAAAAAAATACATATTCATACTAAAATAGTACATGATACAATTTGATGATACTAGCAAATTAGATTTTATGAGGTATTTATATATATATATATATATATGTACTTGCTAACATTTGCAAAATATATTATACTGTGAACACATAATGGAAACATCCTGTGAGCTATCAGCTTAAAGGGGTACTGGGATGTTTGCTAGTAGTCGTACTTTTCGCCCCTATCAGGGGAGGGTCATTAGGGATCTGTTCCGTCTGTTGAATGTTGTGTACGGAAGCACTAGTCTACAGCAATCATCCAAGGGCAGCTGCAGCCTCCTCGTATCCGGCCATAATCTTCGGGCGGATTGCCAGTGGCATACCCTGGTTCCTCTGTTCAATAGCGGAGCTAATGCAGCACCCGCATCAGTGCTGGCGCTGGTGTAGGCCATCGTAGCCTTAACCCTTTAAGCCCTCACGATGCATCAGAGCATCATATTACATTCCTGAAAGCAAACTTGATTTTTCTACAACTAAGTGCTTTAGAATGAAAATTTCCACGAGACTGGCTTACCAATACATTGCAATTTTCTTTAATTTTTCAACCACATCAAATCATCTTCATCCACTACAAGTCGAGAATTGCGAAAGCAATTCGCTGCTTGTAGTGGATAACGATGACAATGGTAAATTCAGGTTTGAAAGGGTTAAATAACTGGCAATAGCGTGTTTGAATGAATGGAGCCACCCTTTCTATTGTTACTCTGGGGACTATCCGCCCCGAGGATAGCAGAGCTGCACGAAATGCCACCATGTTTCAGCATTAAATTGCACAGCGATACCCAAATATCTGGCCGTCTGGGCATGTCTGGGGGTAGATCCCCTAGACATGCCCAGAACCCCTTATCGGGCGAGCGAAGGAAAACGCTCTCAATAACCCACCATGCCCTATCCCCCCACCCTCACATCATCATTTGTACATCATTAATCTCATCAATTGACTACAACGTTTTTATTGTATTACAATGTGACTTAAAAGACCATTTGTGTCGAAAAGTAACGTAAAGCAATGATTGACTACTACTACTACTATCAGCTTTGAGAATTCCTTTCCCACCAACAGCAAATAGCTAGGGAAAACAATCACTGACTTTTCCTAATGTTAAAGTGTCAAGACGTAGCTCATGATAAACTTTTTAAGGCAACATTTATTGGCATAGAGTGGTTCCGTAAAGCAACATATTGCTCTCAGACATCATATTTACAAGAGACTAAAGCCACATACTGATAAAAAAAGTCAAAAAAAGTAAAATGTGATGACATCATAATGGTTATAAAGCATACACCAGTAAAACATATTATATCAGAAGAAGTAATATACACCTATACATGGAGGAAACGGTAGGCTACTAGATTAGCCTCCACCCCCTCCCCCCATTTTCTTTTATGGTTACACCACTGAAGGCTAATTCATATGCTATACAGACACATATTTACCGTAGTAATTAGGAAAGTATCCCATCCTGACTTTTGACTTCGTGCGAGGATACCGTTTTAGTCTCCAATTTATCAATCTGTATTTTCCATTTAAAGTGTTACGAAAGCTGTTGATAATAGGAACCTCGGCCGGTATTCTCGTACAAGCTGTGATACATTGTAGGCTTAATACTGATTTTTTTTATGATACTAGCCTGATTGTGTCGCTTTAAGTTATTCACTCCTACAGTTGTACCAATGTCTATTTAACACTTTGAATGTTGTGTTCATTGATCTTTTTCTTTATTTGAGAATGACATTACTAGCGAATTGTCCAGAATCAAATGAATAAAATATATTACTTTTTACTTTTAAAAATTAGGCCTGTCTTAATTTAAAATCAGTTATTTTTTTGGAATGCAATTATAAATTTTTTATAAATTTTATGTTAAAATATAGAGAAATCACTTGAAAACATCCCACACTGAAATGTTTGTTGAAAACTTTTTTCAGTATTTTTCTCCTGTGAGGATAAACTTTCGCCAGTCAGTTATCGACTACTCAATGTATACCACTCAACATGGCCTGTGACAGAGCTCTGATATTTTGTATTTGTATTGACGATCTATCCAAGTGTTCGTGAGGTGAATATCCTAATGACTAAATTTTAGTGCATTGTGTAATTGTGTATCTCAACGAATTATTAATTAATTGGCCTAGTTGCAAACATTATTACAGATCATCTAGGCATGAACTTTGAGGATCCTTCCTTCAGCTATTTTTCAGCTCCTCGTCTTTAGATGCATAGCTTAAGGAATGCATGATACATTAACTAGTATTGCATTTAGAAATTGTGTACACCTGGTAGGCCCCCCTATTTCATTAGAAAAAAATCGTTGTTGCTTCTGCGCTCGTCTCTACAATAATATTTATGTGTCCTTTTAATATTTTGATCACCCATACTAAATAGCCTACTATATCATCAAAACCACCTACTTTTTTAGCATCTGACAGTCGCTCAATTTTTAGGCATCAGCCTTATCCCGATATTGGATTTAGAATATAGGCCTATGAGCCTATTACGGATATCAGTATTTATTTTATCCAGATATAAACATGCACCTTTATAGAAATTCAATATATTTAAAGCATTGAAGATTGGTCGAGTATGGGCTAATTACTAGTATGATGTTGATTAATAATCCTAACAGCATTTTAGTGAGCTTCAAATAATTTAATTGTCACTATCTCTACCCAAAATATACCTACACCTATATGTCAATGTAATGATTAATACGCGGATAGATAAAACTATTACACATGTACAGTGTAACCAATCTCGTAGTTTTCAAAACATGTTTTTATAGATTTTTTTATTTAGATCATATATTAGTCGACACATAACCTACAATTTTGTTTATAAATTAGCAGTGGGCAGTCGCCACAGACAATCTGCATAACACATTAATTATACTCTCTTACACCAAATCATCTTTGAATTTTATTATATGTAGCAGCCAATAATTAAAAATATCAGCCAACCATCGGCTTCCAGCAATGGCGCCTAATTCACACATTTCTAGGGTTATCAACAATCATTGCAATTTAAATAAGCATAAATTTACATATAAGGTACGTTACGTAATTGTTCTAAAATTGTTCTAAAATTCCATTTCAAGGATTGGTCCTTTTTATATTTTGAACAAATGAACATGTAGCGATGCGACTGGATCATGTAAAAATATTTTAAATAATACGAATTAAACTCGTTTGGGTTTCGGTATTTTCTTAGCGATGCGACTTCATCATGTAAAAATATTTTAAGTAACTCGAATTAAACTCCTTTGGGTTTCAGTATTTTTTCAAGGATGATTTTAAGTTTTAAAATGCAATTGGTCATATAAATGTTATCAGAATGATAGAAACCAAATATGTTTTCATTTGTTTAATCCAATAAATTTATTCTTGACCTGTTGTCTTTAGAATGTAGTCAAACGAATTCCATGAGGTGAAACACATGGGTATAGATACTAAAAACACCTGTGTGAGTGACTGGGTTCAAAAGTTAAAGAATTCGTGTAGGTTTCGGCATTACATATGTTAATTTATGTTTATTTATGCAAATTTGGTTGGTATGTTTTCCTCAAAATGTTGTGAAACTACTCCCATGAGGCGAAAACCATGGGTATTGACAACAAAAACAGATGTGTAAGTGATTTTGTTGATAAGTTAGAGCATTGTTAATTACCCTGATGACATCGCAAGGCACTGACACAGTGACCTCCATTTTTAAATGTAATAGTTCTAATACGATCAAAAGCATACGCCTGCTGAAAATGGTCTAGTTTTCGTAGGCACTTGAAATATTCGTCTCAATTTCATGGCATCCGAGTTTTTTGGTAGGCAGTGCAAGTGTCGTTTTTACACAGCTGGCTGTGGAAAGAAAATGGCGGTCAGTGTGACTGGGCCTCGCGCAGTAAATGAGTTAAGCGGCCCAGTCATACCGGGTAATTGTATATAAGTTAGGTTGAAAAACCTGGGTACAGCCACCAAAAACACTTCTGTGGGTGATTTGGTTGAAAAATTAGTACATCTTAAAGGTTTTGACTTTATTTATGTTAATACATGTATATGTTAATTTATGCAAGTGAGGTTGATCCGACGTCTTCAAAAGTGAGTGAAACGACTTGCATGAGATGAAAACCCTGAGTATAGACACCAAAAACACTTCTGTGGGTGATTTGGTTGAAAAGTAGAAGGATTTTATAGATTTTTGTCATTAAATATGTTAATTTATGGTAATTTATGAAAATTAGGTTGACTCGAGGTCTTCAAAATGTAGTGAAACGACTTCTATAGAGTGAAAACCCTGGGTATAGCCTCCAAAATTACATATGTGGGTGATTTTGTTGAAAAGTTGGAGAATTTTACAGTTTTTGGGCTTTAATTATGTTTATGCAAATTTTGATGATCTTTGGACTTTAAAGTTATAGTGAAACAACTACCATGGGGTGAAAAACCTGGGTATAGGAAACACCTGTGTGAGTGATTTTGCCGAAAAGTAAGAGCATTTTATATATTTTCGACCTGGCATATATATATGCGCATTTTTAGCGGTAATCAGGTTAATTTATGCTAATTTATGCAAATTAGATAAATTTATGGAATTAGTAAATTAACTCAGACAAAGTCCATGGGATGAAACCATATAAATAAACACAAATATGCATTCCTCAGAAAGTGTGTCGAAACGTCCAAAGTTGTGACGAAATGACTAATTTGTTGAGTGTTTCTGTGTCGAAGTGTCTCTTCTGTGTCGAAATTGCACTGTGTCGAAATTGCACTGTGTGTAAATGACTGGCACCCTTTCTGGGCCATGTCGCTTTCTGGACAATTCCAACATGATCTTGCCACGCGACTACAAATGCATTATTTTAAAATTGCACTTTTATATAACTTTTAAAATAGTCTGCTATCTCTGGCAAATATGTTGTACAGGCCTGCGACAGCAATATCTACTTGCATGGTTTTGATAAACCCGCATCATTACAAAGGCAATAGGCAGTATCTGCAATGCCAATGGTGCTTTTACAGACCCAAATGGCAGTAAGTAACATATTGCCTTTTGGCTCTGTTGGGCAATGTTAGTTGGAAAATATAAAAAAAAAAATTCCACTAATAATGAAAAAATAAACTTAGATAATCATACACAAGACGTATAATGACACATTTGGTGATATTAGCTAAAAAAGTCATTTTTGATAAATTTGCAGATACTGCCTTTTGCCTTGGCACCGCCACGGCAGCATACACCTGCTCGATTCGTGCGACTGTTTCTCGCTACTATAACGCCAAACGATAAATTCGGCAGGATCAGCCACACGCATCACACTATTACATTGTATCACATTGTATTGCATGTAATTTACGCATGTAATATGCAAAGGATATTACATAAACGATAAATATTACTAGTTGACATTGATTGTATTAATTAAAATAAGATAGGGTCGGACGACACACGTCGAGCAGCAGCACGATATTCGATAATAAATGAACACTGGTTAAGAGGATGGGAAATAATTGAACTTAAATTAGTTTGTGATTATACATTGTCACTTAGCCCGGAGGTAATGTAGCGATAAGCGTCTTGTCCCTCGTCGGTTGGTGAGGCCATTTGGGTTCCGTAAACTGACGAATGAACCCCTCCCTGAACGGCCTCACCCACGCTATATTTTGCCACCAATTCCAACCGCTCAACCAGTCTCAACCACCAGCATCGTTGCAGATTGACGCGTTGTCTATCTTACGAAGCCGAAGCCACGTGGCTTAAGGCTGTAGCGTCTTATCCGAAATGGTGCACAGCGAATACTATGTCTGAATAAATCAATAAAGAAAGAATAAGAGAACAACAAAGTCAACGAAGTGTTTTTGTTAACCGTCGCCCAGACGGAGATAGAGATAGGCATGCTAGTGTTTGACCAATTGAAAACTGATTTGCATCCTCCGACATCATTTTAAACGTTCGAAGCGATCTCTGCTCGCATCAGAAACAATTCATTCCGTGGTTTTGTTGTCTGCCTGTATATGTCAATTTTTCTTATGAATTTCAATATTTACTAGAGAACATAATTCCACTCCATGACAATTTCTATGTAATTATTGGGAGCTTTCGACATACATCTAGATAACGCAAATGGACAAACCAATAAATTCAATGAAATCCTCACATGCTTTGATCTCAAGCAGCATGGTAATTTTCCTATTCACATTCATGGTCATTGGCTAGATCTTTTGATCAACAAACGCACTTCTAATTCTATCAAATCAGTTTTTACGGCAGCAGGTATTTCAGACCATCTCGCAGTCATAACAGAAATTGACGGTTGTGAGACGAAATTAAAAGGAAAAAATATCGCTCCGAATAATAAACGAAATTGATTATGACCACCAACTCCATGGATGACTCAAGAAATAATAAAGGCTAAAACCCTTCGCCACAATCTCGAAAAAACATGGCGCTGATCTTGCACACATCTAGATCGTTCTTGTTAAAGCATCGGTGCCACCTGTGTAACAGAATGATGACAAAAGCTAAATCGAAATATTTAGCTGATGTTATTTCAGAAAATTCGGACAATCCTCGTCGTCTATGGAACTCAATAAAAAACTGCATAGAATTCCACCGCTGGCTCTGCCAGAATTCACATCAGTAAAATCAGTTTTTGACCATTTCTCTAATTTTGTTGTTGATAAATTGAAACTATTCGTTCTAAATTTCCAGATAAAGTACACAATATTCCATCAGTGCAAAAAAAACAGAAATTAGATTTAAAATTAACGTTTTTGAACGTGCGACAGAAGATGAAATAAAAAATCTTATTTTGAGCTCATCGTCAAAATCATGTGATCTGGACCCAATTCCTATAATCCTGCTGAAAAATTGTCACGATATATTATTAACTCCCATCACTGATATAATTGAAATTTAAATGGAAGCTATAGTAGGCCTACATTTCCTCAAATCTTCAATGAAGCTCATGTAAAACCACTACTTAAAAAAACATTTTCTCCTGAAAACGAACTGAAAAATGACTGGCCTCTTGGTGCGCATGGTACGGGGAACAAATTCCATCGAGCCTAATCTTACATTATCAGAGTCCTGCCTGGTCAGCAGGGGTTGATAAATTGAAGTTGGTAACAAGGATGATTTTTTTTATTATTATTGATGTTCACATCAGACAGTGTCAAACTAGATGTAAGTGTTTACCATGTAAACACCCAGGAAAGCTCCCCCTCACACTTTTCAAATAAGAGTTATATATTAATTATAATATTAGCAGATAATCAATTTGTACATGTAATTATCAAGTAATATTATGAGGCAGAGGCTAGCAGCGTTAGGCTAGAGTGATACGATTCTTATTTGACGAAAAAAAGACTAAAGATGGCCGCCATGACCCAGATATTTTCCCGAACTTTTTGAAAATTTATTGCAGTCTAGGAAATACTACTAATATGCACTATGTTGAATATTGAATATATCGGATGAGTGGCTTTGAAGTTATCAGGGTGACAAGGTCCTAAATTGACTAAAAAATATGGCCGCCATGACCCAAATATTTTCCAAAACTTTCTGAAAAATTGACGCAGGCTAGGAATTATCATTACTATGCAGTATTTTGAATATTGAGTATATCGGATAAGCGGCTTTGAAGTTATCAGGGTGACAAGGTTCTAATTTGACAAAAAAAGATTAAAGATGGCCGCCATGCCCGGAATATTTTCCCGAACTTTCTTCAAAATTGATGCTGCCTAGGAATTAATAGTTGCATCCAGTATGTTGAACACAAAGTGAATCAAAAAAGCGGTTTTGTAGATATCAGGGTGACAAGGTCCTAATTTGATGAAAAAAGAATAAAGATGGCCGCCATGACCCGAATATTTTCTCAAACCTTCTGAAAAATTGCTACAGCTTAGGAATTAATACTTGCATCTAGTAAGTTAAACACAAAGTGAATCGAAAAAGCGGTTTTGTAGATATCAGGGTGACAAGGTCCTAATTTGACGAAAAAAGATTAAAGATGGCCGCCATGACCCGGATATTCTTCCGGAGTTTCTGAAAAATTGATGCAGGCTAGGAATTAATACTACTATGCAGTATTTTGAATATTGAGTATATCGTATAAGCGCCTTTGAAGTTATCAGGGTGACAAGGTTCTAATTTGACGAAAAAAGATTAAAGATGGCCGTCATGACCCGGATATTTTCACAAATTTTCTGAAAAATTGATGCAGCCTAGGAATTAATATTTGCATCCAGTATGTTGAAAACAAAAAGAATCGAAAAATATAACTTCCTGTCCGGGACTGCAATCAAAACATGTGTTGATGGCTATAATTTGGGGCTAATTAGTCGTAGGTGTGATGATCACAGAGACTATGGCGCGATGGTACGCAGTGACTTATCGCTGTCAAGCTCGACTGACCCCCACCCCTGTTAGACATATAGCGATCAAAACATACATCGGATTGGTCTAATCCTAAATACCTTGTGGAGGGGGATTTCTACTGACCACCAACACCAACACGGCCATTCGATTGGTTGAAGTGTCACCGACCGTCAGGACGGTGATTTTATGAGCCTATATTTCTACCTCGTCCTCAATCTGATAATCACGCCTCCGTGTTGGAGCAATTCATATATGCCACACACAAACTGTTAACGCCAATCACGTGAATATGGCTCGTTGAACACGCTTGCACAGATTTAAGCACTTACATTTCTTTTTTACTTTATTTCAAAATATAATGATCTGATAATGCAACTCCAGTATAGTTGCATCGCTGTGATATACACATAATTATATACATTATAGCCATTCGTCTTGTTAAGGGCAAATGACAGATACATTATAATTATTGTTATTCATTTTAATAATTCCAATGATTTTACATTTTTAAAATTTATTTATTCATTTACCGTGTCTATTCATTTCATCATGTTTATACACTTTATCTGAGCTTTATATGAGCTGGAGATGTGGCAGCATACTACAGAGTCTCCGAAAGAGGACTACCTTTGCCAGATGCTCACTCGCACTGATACCATGTTCCAAACATTCACACCATCTTTTCTGTACATCTGACGATGCCTGTCTCTACAGCAACAGCTTAAAGGTCTTTCAGCTGCTTGCGCAGATTAAAGACAAACCTGCGTAGCACCATGAAAGAGACACGATTAACCCTGCAAACACTGTACGTAATATAACGTTCGTTAAGGTCCCATTTTCGTCATTCATGGATGAACGTAACGAGGACGTGCTAAGGACGTAGTCATAATAACCCTAACGTCCCCAGAACGTCTCAATAACGTTACATTTATGTTTTACGTTCTAAGGACGTAAATGGGAGTTCACAGAGTTACGTACAAATGCTGTACGTTGTGGGGACGTTATTACAACGTAAAATTGTTTGCAGGTAGTCTAACCCTAATTGAACATTCCCTTTAATTCAGACAATGTTTTAAGTGACTTTGATTCCTGTGGCATACGTCGCTTACCTTTTTCATAGACAATAATTGCAATAATTACCTGATTACTATGAATATGTCTATAGGCTTTTTTTGAAATATATGTATAAATAATTATAGGCCCCTACCAATCATCAATAAAATGATACCAATTATGACTAAAGTCATATAAATGATAAATAAATTGTATATTGTATCTATTGTTTGCTTTGAATTATTACGGTCAAATTATAATCACCCCCCCCCCCCCCACTTTTCGGCATCATATGTGCGTACCACAGACCAAATTCCTGCAGGCGCCCCTGAGACGTCCGTCCCCAACGACGAGTCAGACTGGAATGATCCAGAAAGGCAGGCCTTCTGCGCGTCTCAAGGCCTAGCGGAAGCGGGGGCTCATCAACTCCTGATTCCGCCTGACCCGAAATCGGCCCAAGCGAACTCGGTCAAGAAGATGGTATCTGCGAGTCGTCGTCGCCACAGGCCTGTATCCAACTTGAGTTTCATTTCCAAAATTCTACAAAATCTTAGGAAAAGTAGTAGCCAATCGGCTGCCAGCTCATATAAAAAATAACCATCTATCTAATCCATTACAATCAGCATACAGGAAACATCATTCTACAGAATCAGCGCTACTGAAAGTACACAACGATATAATTATTAGTAGGCCTATGGACCAGGATGAGGTTACAGATCTGACCTTGCTTGCATGACTTGTCGGCCGTTTTCGACACCATTGACCATGCCACGTACATTAAAAAATAGACTTTCAGATTGGTATGGAATATTTGGGCAGGCTCAAATTTGGTTTTCTTCTTATTTGCAAAATAGGCACCAATCTATAAAAATTAAAGACACTCTGTTAGATAAAGTCACAATCTCATATGGATTACTATTTACTAGGCCCTACAGTCTTAGAGGAGCGCGCAGCGCGAGGGCTGACGCGAGATTATGCACTAGTTCTGGTATAAACCTTATAGTGCCTCTCTCTTTTCACCTGGTGAGGTAGGTGATTGTACAAGCAATGGCAAGAAGAAGTCCAGGAGACAAGGAACCAGGGAAGAGGCGACCAGCCACCAGAGTAAGGGCAAGGACTGACCCTTTGAAATGTGCTCTGCTTTCTGAGCAGTGTGTTTGAAACCACCATCATGAACCGTCATCGTTAGCCAACCATCCGTGTCCGCCGTGCCATCACCCAAGCTAGCAATGTAATGATAGGGAGCTCATTGCTTAAGACCAAAATCCGTCTCCTTCAGTGCTATGATTGAAAGCCCACTGCCTTATGTGTCTCACAAAACGGCTCCTTTCAGAGCCCCTGCTCTCTGTGGGAACAGGAGTTCAGGAGTTCAACCGATATCCGTCAACCGTCAACCGTGTTCTTGTCTCATGCAGTGGAGTGATAGGGAACTCCCCGCTTTTGGTATGTCACACAGAACGGCGCCCCCAGAGCCCCTGTTCTATGTGGGATCAGGAGCTCAACCGTTATCCGTCAATCGTCAACCGTCAACCGTCAACCGTGTTTAAGCGTCAGCCTGGATTTCAGCCAGCAATTGATCCAGAATTGTATTAGAGCCTGATCGTTTTTGAACGATCTCATGATTCAACACCAGATCCTTGAAACACTGTGTGTTTTCAAGTGATCTAAATGTTTTAACCGCCAGTGCTGTCATCCTAGTTTTGATCATAGGGACGTTAGTGAGGTCATGCAGATCTATTGTTCTCATTCTGTCCAGGTAGGTTACACCAAGTGCTAGTCTCAGGCACTTGTTTTGAAAGATCTGCATTTCCTTCACTTGTGATTCCCTTTAAGCTCCAGTTATCAGTGAACCATATTCAAGGACAGGGCGTATAAAGCACTTGTAGGCTTTTAAGATGGTATATGGTCTGGCGCCCCAGTTTGTCCCTTTGAGCAACTTCAACAGGTTCAGTCGCCTGTAGACCTTTGTCATTATGTCTTTCATATGGTCTTTGAAGCTAAGCCTTCGATCAAATAGGATTCCAAGCAGTTTGGCTGTTTGAGTTTGAATAATAGGCTCACCAAACAGTTCCAGATCTATAAGTTCTGGTTTTGGACCGACACTAAACACAATCAGCTGAGTTTTTCCTGCGTTTAGTTTTATCCGCCATTTGGAACACCATGCTTCAATAAGTTTTAAAGCTTTTGATAGCTTTGCCTTCACCCATTTGGCATTGGTTGCATGTGCCCAGATTCCCATGTCATCTGCGAACTGGGAAAGCTTGACATTGAGTGAACTCATGTCTGGGATATCATTCACATAGATAATGAAAAGGAGAGGGCTTAGGACCGAGCCCTGAGGTGTGCCCGCATTGAGGGTCACCTCCTCTGAGCAGTTGTTACAGCAATTGACTTTGATCGTTCTGTCACTTAGGAAAGATGATATCAACCTGACCATCTTCCTAGGTAAGCTGCCGTTCATCAGCTTGTATCTTAGTCCGTCATGCCACACCGAGTCAAATGCTTTCTCAACATCGATAAAGATTGCTCCACCTTTCCATTTCTTAGTGAATCCCAGTTGAGTTTCCTCTACCAGTCTGAACACATGTTCCATGGCGATGCGCTTGCTCCTGAAGCCATTCTGCCACTTGTTAAAGAACTTTTCTTTCTCAAGAAAGTTCCTTATTCTACCAGCTAGCGTTTTTTCAAAGAGTTTGCCCATACAGCTCAGCAGGCTGATAGGTCTATAGTTCCCCGGCATTTTTCCGTCTTTGCCTGGCTTAGGTATCATGATACCTTCAGCCTTTTTCCATAGCTTAGGATAGTATCCTGTAGCCATACAAGCATTACAGATTTGGGCCAGGGCCTCATAAACCTTGTCATTTGCTTGCTTAAGTACACCGTATCTGATACCGTCCAGACCAGGGGCAGAGCTAGATTTGCACTTTTTCAGATAAGCCTTGATTTCCCCTGTTGTTATTGGGGTTAGTGTCTCGTGATCATCGTCCTCTTCGGGGACGTGGCTTACTAGTGGCTTGAAGAGCATTTCGTGCTCTTTAATAGTGCTTTCTACCTCCACTTTGAACTCATCGTCAAAGATGGTCCCCTGGTGAACGTTGTGTACTTTTTCAAGCGAGGCTGCGAACGTGTCAGCTCTCTCTTTGTCATTTTCAGTGTGAGTACCATCACTTCTCATGAGGGGAGTTTTTCTCGTTCCTCTAGATTTTGCCCCTGTTAGCCGGAAGAACGAGTTCCAGAACTCTGTTCCATCCCTGGCTCCGTCAAGTTTATCAATCTGTTCTTGCCAGGCCCTTTCCTTGTCCGTTTTGATAGATTCCTTGACCTCGTTGGTCAGGCTCTTGTACATAGTCATGTACTCGGGCTCGTCACTGAATCTCATAGCTAGCCTTCTAGCTTTTCTTTTTTCTCTGATCAGCTTAGACGTTTTTTCAGAGATAAAGAAATCCTGTGTTTTTTGTTTCACAGATTGACAACTTTTGTCTAGGGCACAAATCATAGAGGTTTCAAGCAGTTCAACAGCTTTTTCTATTTCCTCGGGTGTGGTGAGGTCACCCATCTCAATTGACTTTAGTTCCTTGCGGAATTTCTGCCAATTTGCCTTGTCAAGCCTGTGAACTGCTTTTGTTAGAGCTTTCTCCACCTCATGAGAATTCAATCTAATATGCACTGGAAGATGGTCACTCCCTACATCGCCTTTGACTGTGCATTCAGCGACTTTAGGGCCCATCTTCCTGGAAGCAAGGGCAAGATCAAGGATGCTTTCCACACTGTTGCCAGCATAGTTCCGACAGAATGTCACAGACTCATCATTGAGTATTGTGAGGTCCAGCTCCTCAGTAATGTTAAAAAGAGCGTCACCAGCGCTGTCACTCTTGTCGTTGCCAAAATAAGCATGTTTTGAGTTGAAATCGCCTGTGATAATGCAATGTTCGTATTTATCAGTCAGGTGTTTCAGTGTCTCTAACTCGACTATTTTGCCTGGAGGATTATAGACAGTTGCCAGTGCTATTTCCTTGTCCCTTTGTTTGAATGTTATAGCCACTGTTTCTGCATTGATATCATCAGTATACACAATGCTATAGGCAATTTCCTTTTTGATTAGTATTGCCACGCCTCCACCTGCGGCGCTTCTGTCTTTCCTCACAGACTCATAGCCTGGTATTGACACTTTATGCTTTGGCAAGACTTTGGTCTCATTGAGAGTGACAAAATCTGGTTTGTGCTCTTTTAGATGTTCAATGAGCTCAGTTTTCCTGGCTCTTAGACCATTCACGTTAATATGTGTGATCAATAGACTGAATGTGAATCAGATTGATCCTAATGGATTGGTTGTCCAGGGGGAGTGGTGGTTTACCAATTTAGGCAAAGGCCTTTTCCATCAGGGTTTCGCTGCTGATTCTCACATTGAACGCTTTGCTGAAGGATTCAGCTACATCTTCAGAGATGTTGGATTCTGTGCGTTCATGCATGTCTCTATTGAGCACTAACGCTATCGCTTTAGCTATGGCTATAGCTAGTCTAAGCGGCTCCCTGGGCATGGAGCTGGTCTTTTTTGGCTGTGTTTGAGTTTTAGGCAGCCTTTTCGTCTTTTCGGGGCACCCTCTGTATGAAGATGGGTGGTCCCCGTGGCAGTTGACGCATGCCGGCTTGTCTGATTGGCAGTCCTTTTTAACGTGGCTGCCACCACATTTTCTGCACCTCAGGTCATTTTCACATTGGCCTGAGGTATGGCCGAATTCGAGGCACCTGTAACATTGTTTGACCTTGGTGGTCTTGTTCACGTAGGGAACTACCTTGTAGTCCTCCCCTTTGATGGTGACAGTCTGACCTATAGCCTCGAGCGTAGCCTTATTCTCACAGGTGAGCTTCACGTTATGTGAGGGCATGTTGTTATGCCTGGCTGAAATCAGTCTTTTCACCTGCACTGATTTGTTTTTTAGCTCTTTGGCTATGTCTGTGTCTGATATCTCGGGGGATATCTTGTTTATGACGATCACAAAATCTGAAGTGGGCCTTTTCCGTGCCTCTCGGAAAGTGGCATTGCCCAACTTCAGTTTTAGCAGGCGGCTGCGGCTCTGCTCATCAGCGGGAAAGAGAAGTGGTAGCTTCCCGGCCGTGCTGCTGCGGCCTTTGATAACAATGTTGTGCCCGTCCTTCAGCCGTTTTTTGAGCTTGTCAGTGTCATTTAGGTACACTGAGCTTAGCCCTTGTGCGACCACCGGCCCTGGTTTGGGCTGTTTAGCTTTCTTTCCCTTGGAAAGAGCATTTTTTGACCTGGGGGATACCCAGGTGCCCTCATTGAGGGCGCTGGTGTTTGCCTCACCAGTCACCTCCATGTCAGTGTGAGCTGCCGTGTCAGTCTCACACGTTGGAGGCGTAGCTGTGGTTTCCCCACAGGTAGGCTTGTCGCCTATAGCGTCTAACTGAGCGTGAGCGTTGGTGACATGTGAATCCGATTCACGTGTTGTTATTGTGTCAGTGCCGCTGATATGTGAATCAGCGGCTGTCACCATATATTGGGCGTCGCTACATGGCTTATGGGTGAATATACAATTTAAGGGGTCTTTCAATCTGTATTTTTGAAAGAAAATAAGTCGCTTCAAATTATATATAATAGGGTCAAATATTGAGGGTAGGGTCTATGTGATACACATTTAAAATATCAGAGCTTAATCTCAAACACATTTAAAAAAAAATATGTGTTCTTGTGAAGGACCGTAAAAATAAAATGTCAACTCAGCAACGAATTATATATTTATATTTGATCATTTTCAAATTTTAAAGATCATAAATTGCTTTGTATGATAGTTTAATGATATGTTAGTAGTTATAACCCTTTTTGAAATAAAAATTGCTAAGACAGAACAGTGATTTTATTGTGAAATTATATAGTTGCTGAGTTGACATTATCGTTTCTGAGTTGACAGCACGATAATTGCACGTAAAAGTCATGTTTTAAGCGCATCTACGAGATCTCTAAACACTTGAGCCCCATTTTCTGAAAAAAAATTGGTTCATCATTGTAAAGACAAAAAATAAATGTGATCATAACAAGCCTAATTTGAAAATGTATCTCGGAGGCCATTGTACAATACATACATGCCAATATAATGAGGGTAAATTTGATTTAGAAATTTAACTAAGTATTATTTGTAGTTTTTTTTATGTAAACAACTTCTAAAATACTCTCTCACTCTAATTCAATCAAAAGCAGCTTCTTTTCAACTGCATTTCACATTGACAGAGTTAAAATTTCAGTTTTAATTACAAAAGGGGGACAGAAAGCAGAATTCAGTAAACTCAGCAACGTTTTTGTTTTCAACTCAGAAACGTTTTTTCATTGTTGTAAAAATGTCTACATAAGCGAATACTCTCTCAGTCTAATTTAATTAAAAACATATTTTTTAATTGCATTTCACATTTATAGAGTTACGTTTTTAGTCTTAATTACATTAGTGAGACAGAAAGCTAAATTTGGTCAACTCAGCAACGTTTCTGAGTTGAGTGATCAACTCATAAACGTTGCTGAGTTGATCGAAATAATAATGTTGCTGAGTTGAATACGGACAACATAAAACGATCTTTAATGTATTTAAAATAGATGTATCATTGCCCACCGATACGGTAGGGGGATGGCCATCATTATCAAGCACTTTGTTCAGTTTAACATGTTTTCAATGATTTTTTGCTAAATTATGAGCGTTTCTGAGTTGACACAAAAATTGAATACGCATTAGGGGTGATTGTTCTGGTTATAAAATAGTAGTTCAGATTGAATGTTTACAAATATTTCACCTACCTCAAAATATTGGGACTTTGCAGCTGTCTCTGCATATATCAAAGTAATTGAATGGTATCACACCACAATTTGAGGAGTTTAGATAACACTGGCGATGCTGAGTTGACCGGTTTGCGTGAGACAGCTAAAAAGCCTCAGTAAATGTATCCTTGGGAACTTTTAATATTGAGCTCATGTCTGTATATGAATAAATTCCGTTGAACATTGTTCGGGATTCGGCATCATTTGGCACTGATGCGCCACCTGGTGAATGCTCTTACTTATATGATGTTCAATGATGATACGCCTAGCCCCACCTAGTGAGTGATACGGGATTTAACAGGTTTAAGTAATTGGTTTTAGAGAGTATTGCTTGATCCCGGTTTTGGATCCAGGTGGGCTTGGAGGCTATGTTTAATGCTGTTGTTAACTGATAATGCTGTTGGATCAGTCTGTTCATGCATGTTGAAGATGGTGGAAGCAATAAACGAAACGTATATATTTTAACTTGTCTCCTAGTTCATTTACTTAAGTATATCCTGGACATTTTGGTGCCTGAGACCAGGGAAAAATAACTATGGCTAACAGTAACAAAACGATTGTGAAGAAAGCTAGGAGAGCTATGGAGACTAGCAAGTTATGGCTGAGGAGATCGACAGCGACATTGAGTAACACTGTGCACGGCATGAGGCCATTGCCTGAGGATCCAACTGCGGACCACGTGGTGACCATTGAGGCGTCCATCTTGGATGTGGAAACACGTCTGGGATCCTTTGATAATAGTCAGGGCGAGCTTGAGCTTGTTTGCCCTGACAATGAAGTTGACCTATGCGTAACTGAGGCTGCAGACTTCAGAGAAGAGTGTGCTGCTCAATTACTGGAGGGAAAGAAATTATTAGCAGCCCTCAAATCCAAAGTGAAGGGAATTGGATATTCTGCTACATCAGACTCACGTGGATCTGCACACGACGTGAAGAGCAGCGACGGCTCCATTGCTGGCCATCGTTTAAACGCTAAGCTGCCACAGATTCACCTGCCCAAATTTGATGGGGATCTGACGAAATGGCAGCCATTTTGGGACCAATATAAGGCGGTTATTCACGACCAGGACACTTTGCCTACAGTAAGCAAATTCACTTATTTGACATCGTTGCTGTCAGGAGAGGCGCGAAATGTGGTAGCAGGTTTATCAGTCACTGAGGCGAATTACGGTATTGCCTGCAAACTGCTGACTGAGCGATATGGAAGGCCGGAGAGAATAATCTTCTCTCATATACAAGCCTTGCTGTCTCTACAAGCTTTGAACAATTCGTCCAAAAGCAGCAAACAGAGGACAAGCGAGCTGTGGCAGCTACAGGACACACTACTGTCACACGTCCGTAGCCTGGAGAGCCTGGGGATCAAGGGTGATACCTATGGCATGTTCCTGACCCCTGTTGTATTATCCAGGCTACCGCAGGACATTCGCCTTGAATGGGCGAGAGAAGGGGAAGGAAACGAGGCAAACTTGACATTTTTGCTGGAATTTCTCAGCAAAGAAATAAAGAGACGAGAGAGGTCTGAGGTTTTTCGTGATAACGCGGCACACACCATAGAAATCAAGCCACTGTCAGAGGAGAAGCCAGCCTACAATACTAGGAGAAGGCCTGCTGCTGCTGCACTACACGTGTCCGCCCCTCACTCTGCCCGCCCCCCGGCCCGTCCCACGCATTCCCGCCGACCCCAGTGTGCCTTTTGTGATGAAGCCCACCCCTCTCATAACTGCCCACATTACAGTACGCCTGACGACAGAAGGAAGAGAGTGGGTGAGCTAAGATTGTGCTATAGATGCTTGGCTGGTAACCATTTTACGCGTAACTGTGTAAAGGGCTGTACATGTCATTCATGTGGCGGGGCGCATCACCAGGCACTCTGCTACAGATCCAGATCTCACCCTCGTGATGCCAGTGTTGGCGGCCACACCACAGGCTTGGCTCCAGTTCGTAACGCGGACCCAGCAACTCGTGCTGCTGCTGCAGAAACGCCACCCCTCACGCATGCCACGGCCGGCGCTAGCCTGTTGACGGCAGCGGCAACAGCATCATCAGCTCTCACCACGCCTGACAGTAAACTGTCTGCTCTCCCTACTGTAGAGCTGTGGCTACCTGGCCGTGATGGCTCACGCGTCAAAGCTGTCGCCCTGTTTGACTCGGGTGCTGACCGCTCATATATCTCTGCCTCACTCGCACGTAAGATACAGTCTCAGGTGATAGGTACCACTACTGTGAACTATACGTCGTTTGGTGGCGCCACTTCACCCGAGTGTGTATCCAATATACACTCTCTGACTGCTAAGGGGACTGAGACTGGATCAGCGAATCTCACGTGTGTGGAGATCCCAAAGATATGTGCACCCATGTTGCGACCCACCATACCACCCAATTTGTTACACCATTTCAGTAAGTTGAACCTTGTTAATTCTGGTGTTAGAGAAAATGAACCTTTAGTTTTTGACGTTTTAATTGGTTTAGACCAGTACTGGCACCTGGTGAGTGGTGGCACAGTTGTAGGTAAGAAAGGTCTGGTGGCTCAAGAGACTGTATTTGGTTGGATGGTGTCAGGCTCATGGTAGCCTGGAAATATTATAGTATTTCATAATGAATATGTTTTCTTTAACTGACCGAGGTTTGCATGAAATATCTGACAGCACTATTAGAAATTTATGGGAGATTGACAGTATTGGCATTAAATCAGATGAGGCTAATTTAGAGTCTCTTAGTGATCCTGTTTTGGTTACTTTTTCTGAAAGTATTAAATTTGTCAATGGTCGTTATGAAATTGCATTGCCCTTTAATGATAAGAAAAATCAGTTGCTGTCAAATAAAGTGCTTGCCTCGAGAAGGTTAGAGAAGCTTCATAAAGGTTTACGTGCTAAACCTATTTTGTGTCAAGCCTATGATGGCATATTTAAAGAGTATGAATCCTTAGGATTTATTGAAAAAGTTGATGATTCAGTTGATGACCGCAGGGTTGGGCCTATTTACTATATGCCCCACCGTCCTGTCATTAAAGAGAATAATATTAGCACTAAAATACGCCCTGTATTTGATGCTTCTTCACCGAGTTATAATGGTATTTCTCTAAATGATTGTGTGCATACAGGGCCCTCTCTTATACCTTCATTAGTAGAGATTATTCTCAGGTTCCGCAGGTGGAGTGTAGCTCTTTCTGCTGATATAACTAAGGCATTCCTCCAAATATCTGTCCGCGAGGAGGACAGGGATGCCCATAGATTTTTATGGTATTGTGGAAATGAAGTCAAGGTCATGAGATTTAATAGAGTACCTTTTGGCAATAAATGTAGCCCTTTTTTGTTGAATGCCACTATTAAGCATCATATTTCTAAATTTCCTGTGACAGAAACTGTGAAGGAGATTCGCGATAATTTGTATGTTGATGATTTGTTGACTGGTGCTGATTCGCCGCATAAGGCTGTCAGTATGTGTCGTGAAGCTACAGATATAATGTCACAAGCTGGTATGCAGCTAGCTAAATGGTGTTCTAATGTTCAATCAGTTGTAACTGAGAATTGCTCAATTTCATGTTCCAAACAATTGAACTCTGAACTGGTTAAAGTATTAGGCATTTCCTGGAATGCTGATAAAGATACTTTTGTTTTTGATAATGTACTGCCATGTATTGATTCTGTTACTTGTACCAAGAGATCAATTTTAAGTATAATTGCTAGTATTTTCGATCCTCCTGGGCTTTCTAGCCCCTTTAACAATGTCTGTTAAAATCTTGTTTCAAGAATTGTGGGTGTTAGGTATTGGCTGGGATACGGCTGTGCCTGAATTAATACAGGAGCGATTTATTCGCTGGTTGAGTGGGTACAAAGCTATATGTCAATTAGAAATACCTAGGTATATTGGTGTTTCAGCTACCTGGTCTGAGACCAGTAAGATTATTGAATTACATGCATTTGGTGATGCTAGTGAGAAAGGTTATGGTGCTGTAGTATATTGTAGAGTTCCTGATTTAGATAATAATTACAAAGTGTCTCTACTTATTTCTAAAGGTAAGGTCGCACCACTCAAGAAGTTGACATTGCCTCGACTAGAGCTTTTAGCTGCACTGTTATGTGCCCGTTTAGTCAATTTTGTGATCAATACTTTACAGTTGGATAAAGATAATGTTAATGTGTTCTATTATTCTGATTCCATGATCACACTAGGCTGGATCAAGGGAGAGTCTAGTAGATGGAAACAATTTGTTGCTAACAGGGTTAGAGAGATACAGGATCTCACTAATCCTGCTAGCTGGTATCATTGTGTTGGTATTGAAAACCCTGCTGATTTAGTGTCTAGAGGTTTAGCAGGAAATGAACTGGTGGATTCCTGGTTGTGGTGGACTGGTCCTAAGTGGCTCTCCACCAGTAATCAGGAATTCCGTGATAATTCTGAGATTCTTGACTGTGTACTTGAATTTCCACCTGAGGAAAAGGAAATATGTTTAGTGTCTGTTTCAAAATGCATTGAACCTGTTTATGATGTAGAGCGATGTAGCTCATTTGCTAAGATTTTACGAATTATAGCATATATTTTGAGGTTTATACATAATTGTAAACCTGAGAGTGAGAAAATAACTGGAGAGTTATCATATGATGAATTGTCTGTAAGCAAATTGAAAGTGTTCTCCGATTGTCAACGCCAGCATTATTTGTCTGACATACATAGTTTAAAGAGGGAGGAACCACTTAAAAAGGGATCAGTTTTAAAACAGTTTAAGCCTTTTTTGGACTCTGATGGCCTATTGAGGTTTGGCGGGAGATTAGAAAGATCTAATTTAGCCTACGAGGAGAAACATCCTCTGATTCTGCCCAAATGTCACCTTACTCTGCTCATGGTTAGAGCTCTACATGTCAGACAGAAACATGCTGGTGTAGATACTATGATTTGTATGCTCAGAGCAAACTATTGGATAATTGGCTTGAGAAGGCTCGCCAAACGTGTGAAAAGTGAATGTGTTACCTGCCGTAGGCAGGATAGTCAATCATGTGGTCAAGTGTGTGGACCGTTACCTGAATTGCGGGTTAAAGAGTCACCCCCCTTCACTGTGACTGGTTTAGATTTTGCTGGTCCATTATATGTGTGTGATAAGCCAGGAAAGAAATTGTATTTTTTATTGTTTACTTGTGCTGTAGTTAGAGCCATTCATTTGGAGTTGGTTGAGTCGCTGACAGTCAGCGATTGTTTACTGGCTATCCGTAGATTTTGCGCCCGTAGAGGCACTGT